>OX421970.1:9245881-9790881 GCA_949128135.1 Parasteatoda lunata | reverse complement strand
TATATATATACACAGGTAGAGGACAAAATAATAGGAACACCTGTCATATTATCACTATCACAAGTGTTCCTATTATTTTGACCTATACCTGTATATATAAATATATATACATATATATATATATATACATATATAAATATAAATATAAATATATATATATATACATATATAAATATAAATATATATATATATATATATATGTTGTTATGTTGAAGAGCAAATACAGGCAAATAAAGAGTTTATTAAAACATAATATGCGGAAATTATATCGTGCACACACAGTGCTATGCAAAAGGAATACAACTGAATCAACCAACAATCAGTCAGCTTCTTCAACTAATATATATCGATATCCCCTATCGGGAAGTCGTCACATTAAATTACGCAACTCGCGCAACTTACCTGAGAGGGAGAGGAAAAATGGGATTTTATTTGCATATCAAAAACACTGCCCCTGCGAATAAATACACATTTTTCCACAAAATATTAAACATAAATAAACTAATTTCTCATACAACTTAAACTTATTAACAATTAATCAATTAAATTTATTTGTGACAGTGTCCAAGAGCGTTTGTCGAAAGTTACAGCTTTAGTTAGGATATCTGCGATCATTTCGTCCGTTTGCACATACTCTACTTTAATAATTTTGCCAATTATATCCTTTACGTAATGAAGTTTCAAATTGATATGTCTCGTTCTAGAAGATGATTTTGCACTATTCAACCAATCAATTGCAGATTGATTGTCAGACGAAATGGTCACAGGTTTCTTTACAAATATAGAACAATGCAATTATTCTATTAAATTTAATATCCACATTAGTTCTTTACAAACACCACCTAAAGTAACAAGTTCGGTTTCACAAGAAGATAGAGCAACTGTTTTTTGTTTATTGCTCTTCCATAAAATTAAAGAATCACCTAACATTACAATTTCTCCTGAAAATGATTTCCCATTTTCAGCATTTCCCCAGGTTGCATCCGCATGAGCATTTAAAAGTCCTGATTTGTTACTAAAAAATAATTTTTTTATCCTTTGTACCATTGAGATATTTTAACACTCTTTTAGTTAAATAAAAATGTCGTTTCTCAGGTTTATGATTTTAAATTGAGATAAGTAGCTCATGACAAATGATAAGTATGGTCGTGTTCTGTTCGAGAGATATAAAAGTTCCCCTATTAATTCCTGATATTGTGTTTGATTAACCATTTCGTTTGAACAATTAAAACTCCTATCCTCACCACTTACGATTGGTGTTTTTACACATTTAGAATCAAACATACCATGTTTCTGCAATAAATATTTTATATATTCAGTTTGAGATAAAGTTATGCCCTTTTCACTTTTATTTATTTCAATACCTAGAAATTTATTCTCTCTACTTTCTTTCACTTCAAATATTCGAGATAATTTTCCCACTATATTATTATACATTTGCAAGTCTGAATAAGTAACTATTAAGTCATTTACGTATGTTCCAATATAAAAATACTTAGAATTCTCTATTCCAGAGAAAATGCAATTATCCGAAGCTAGCTGTTTCAAACCAAGCTTTTCTAATTCCCGTTTAAGGTGTAAATTCCAATTTCGACCTGATTGAGGTAATCCATAAAGACGACGTTTTAACTTGCATACTTTATTTTCACCATACAAATGTTTAAAACCTAGAGGAATAATTATATATACAGTTTCTTCTAAATCATCAGTTTTTATATCTAAAAATTTTACTTCTAAATTTAATTTGGCAGATAATGCTAACAACAAACGCAAAGATTCGGTACTTAACACGGGTGAATAAGACTCTAAATGATCAAAATTTTTTTTTACTTGATTAAAACCTGCTGCTACTAACCTAGCTTTACATTTATTTTCTTTCATAGTAAAAACCCATTTACTCTTAACTATTTTTACATTTTTAGGTTTATCAACTAGATCCCAAACATCGTGTTCGTGAATAGAATTTAATTCTTCATTCATTGCTTTTTCCCATTTTAACCAATTTTTATCACGTTTAGCTTCATCAAAATTACCTGGAATATTAGTTACTAAGTTTAAACGTGACTTTTCCTTTATTCTATCTGATGGACGTACACCTAGCTCTAATAACCTGTTTTCGACTTCAGTTATTCGTTGTTCTTTTAATTCCCTAATTTTTTCTTTAGTTGAACCTACTGGACGACCACGAGTTTTAGTTTCACTTAAATCTCGGCTATCCTTCATATCCAGTGAAAATTCAAAACTTACATTTTGATCTTCTACGTTAGTTTGGATATTAAAAAATCCATCGATGTCAGTAGATTTATCCTCACTGAACAAATTACTACTACCTAATAATTTCTCATTAAATTTCACTGAACGCTCTTCTATTACTTTATTTCTTTCAGGGTCGTAAATACGATAAGCTCGTCTTTCATTCGACTATCCCAACATAATACCCTTTTTACCTGGAATAGAAAGTTTGTGTCTTAAAGCTTTGGGAACGTGATAGTATACTGTAGATCCAAAAACACGTAGATATGTATAGTTCTGCTTTTTATTAAAGAATAATTCTTTTGGAACTTCAGTTTCACCTTTTCGAGGAGTTAGGTTAGTAACATGTGTTGCATAGGCTATTGCTTCAGCCCAAAAATTTAAAGGAAGTTTATTATCATAGATTAATGTTCTAGCTCTATCTAACAAAACTCTATTAGCTCGTTCAGCTGTACCCAAACTTTCTGGGTTAACGGTACAGATTTTTCATGTGTAATTCCGCATTCAGTAAAATAAAACTCATGATCTTTGCTTACAAACTCAAGACCATTATCACTACGAAATTTCTTAATTTTCTTATTTAGTAAGTTTTTAAATTTAAGCTTAAAACTTACAATGGTATCAAATACTTCGGTCTTGTTCTTAAGAATATAAGTAAAATACATGCTAGAAAAATCATCTACTAATATTAAAAAATATCTTGAATTACCTAAAGACTTAACTGGGAATGGTCCACACAAGTCACCATTTATTAATTCTAAAGTTATTGAACTTTGAGGAGTTAAAATGAGGTTTTCTGGTAATCTTATAAATATCACATGATTCACAAGACAATTCATTATCAATTTTTTAAATTTAACACTTTAGACATTTTACGCATATAATCAGCATTTAAATGACACACTCTTTTATGCCAAATCACATTCATTTCAGCGTTATTTTTAATTTTGTTACACCTAGAAAAACACACCTCGTTATTAACATTAGGTTTTAGCTTAACTTCTAATTTTTTAATTCACATTTAAAGCTTTCAAAACTATGCGTCCATTAGGAGCAATAATTAATACTGAGTTTGAACGTGATTTAGCCTTATACCCTTTATCCATTAAACATGTAAGTGACAGTAAATTATGACGTAATTCTTGTACATACAATACATTACTAATTATAATTTTTGCATTATTACTTAGTGAAATAGCTTTAACAGTTCCGATTCCTTTAGTATCCAAAGTAAAAGTCTTACCTGCGTGGTATATTTTGCTGTCGCAAGCAGCTACTGATTCGAACCAGCGTTCATCCTTGCACATATGAGACATGACTCCGCTGTCCAGGATCCAACATTCGTCCACTTGTCCATTTTCTTCAACTGAAACTAAGGCGAAATTTTCTGGAGTAGCACTATCAAATACCAATGTTTCTTGAAAATTTTGTTTTCGCCGACCTCTTACTCTGCTTGTCGATGGTTTATAGCCTCTATCGGTTCTCACTTCTTGATGTTTCGAATAACAATCCCTTGCTATATGTCCCGGTCGTCTACAGGCATAGCAAATTTTTGTTGGTAAACTCTTCTTCTGAGTAGCATACGCAGATTCCGAATTTCTTTGTTCACGAGATTTCTGTAGTAAATATTTTTCTTCTTCCCTTAAGACTTCGAGTATATCTTCTAGCGACTTTTCTCGTTGAGTTTTTAAAACTTTTTTTATGCGCTCATATTTTCCAGCTGGACCTCTGACAGTGTAAAACACCAATTCTCTGTCAGATATTTTCAGTCCCAAGGAAGCACACTTCGTCGATAATCCTTTAGCTCGAGCTATATAATCGTTGACGGCTTCTGAATCTAGCATTTCTAAGCCCCTAAGTTCGGCACCCGCATCAATCTTCTTCAAGCGCAGTGTAGGTAGCTTTAATCCTTGTCCACAAAGTTTTTGCATTCTTTTCTTCTGCATATTGCAAAGCCTGCTCGTCTGAAGCGACAACTTCAAGTATGATACGGCATCTCGGTTTGTAGTTTCCCAAACTTGCAATTTAACAGAGTCAGTTGGAGCTTCCTCTGTCAATGCCGACATTAATTTTTTCAAATTCAAAACTGCTTCCATTTTCATGGCCCAAAGATGATAATTAGTTCCAGTGAACTTCGGAATTCCAAAAATTAAGTCTTTTTCCATGATGGTCGTAAACCACGCTCTGCTACCAACTGTTGTTATGTTGAATAACACAGGAGCAAATGTCGGCAAATAAAGAGTTTATTAAAACATAATATACGGAAATTATATCGTTCACACACACAGTGCTATGCAAAAGGAATGCAACTGAATCAAACAACAATCAGTCAGCTTCTTCAACTAATATATATCGATTTCCCCTATTGGGAAGTCGTCACATTAAATTACGCAACTCGCGCAACTTACCTGAGAGGGAGAGGAAAAAAAGGATTTTATTTGCATATCAACAACAATATATATATATATATATATATATATATATATATATATATATATATATATATATATATATATATATATATATATATATATATATATATATATATATATATATATATATATATATATATATATATATATATATATATATATATATATATAAAAGGTGCATTTAAAGTTTTTGAATGCACGTGATTATATCGGAATATATGATAGACATCATAAATGCAAGTGAGTGAATAAATTGAACTAAAATTGAATGTGAAGTGTAAAATCTATGAATATATGGTGAGGTGGTACTTACAAGACCGAAAGGGAATTTGAAAGAAAAATTCCTTTCTCGTATTTTTTTGAAACCATATTTTGTTGAAAATACATTCTAATATTCCTTTGACATGCAATTAAAACGTGATGGGAAGTGTAAAACGTGTTCCAGCATTTTGAGCCACCCCGGGTCAAAAGCTCATATTTTTTTAATGCTTTTAGGAAAAATGATTTATTGCTGGCTTTCTTGCTGTTTTTAGAGGGCAAAGGGATACATGATTTCAGAGTTTTAAAAACTTTAAAAAAAAGTTTAAGAAAAATTAAAAATCAATAAAACTAATTTATTTCTATTGTCATAAATGTTTTGGGAAGCATCTGTACATAAATTCTGACCTCAAAATAGTTTTGAATAAATTTAGATTTGTTCCGCTACACAAAATTGATAGGAATATATAGCGTATTATAATGTTAATCAATTATTAATTTATTAAAGGTTCAAATCAAGAAATGCTTTAATTGTTAAAATTCTCTACAATCAGTTAACTACGGGACAGGTGACATTGCAATGACTAATAAATGATTAATAAATAATATCATTTAAAAAGAGAAGAGATTTTTGATTTGCTTCGTTCGGAATTATTCGCAAACTAGACTTGTGATTCTCCCTAAGTAAGACTTAGTGTAGTAATTGAGGTTCGAGAATAAATTCAATTAGCCCTGAAGTAATCGTCTGCTTATATCAACACTTCAGTGCTATAACAGAGTTTATCAACTTGTTAAAACCATAATTTACTTATTGATATTAAATAAAATTCCTTAATTATCAGAAAATTTATTAAAACATATATTAAATAAATATTTTTATCATTATATATTTTGAGTAAAAATCTCGCATAGCAATAATTTTGTCGATGCAGTTTAAAGTTTTAATATTTCGAGATGGAAATGGGAATGTCATAATGATGAAAATATCATCAATATTGCACACTGTTCACACTTTTACTTCCTAGAAAGCTGGTAACCTAGGATTTAAAGATAGATGAATTTCTCCAGTATGATATTTCATTAGATGATATTATAAGTATTAAATAATAATATACTAAATAATTAAATATTAAATAATTTTCGTATCATTGATATGCTTTTTTACTTTACTAAATGTCCATGCATCTTGATTTTTTTATTATGTGGCAATTATTTTTTGACTAATTCAATATGACTGAATACCGATGGAAATTTGCAAGCTGCCCATTAATAGATAAAAGAACGATTTTCATTTTTGATTTATTTATTTTTTAAAGCAGTTTAACTGACTAAATAAATCTATTGACAATGCATGACTTTTTGGGATAAATCAGAATGATGGCATAAATTCTTTTAATTTTTCTTCAATTTCCTTATAAATAAATGATATAAATGTCATTAATACAATTCTATTTTTCTTACGAAGGAAAAGAGGGAAAAGGAAAGATTTAAACCATCAAAGAAAAACTAAATTCCACTGGATTGAACAGAAGCTATTTGAAAAAAGTTAAACATGTAGGAAATGGGTATTGAAATATGTCAACCAAGAGTAGAATTGTGTCATACAAATAAGCTGAGCAGAAAATTTCCAATTTTATTTTGTCTATTGCGCCGAAGTTTACATTTCAACTTTTTTGGCTATTGAAAAAAATAGAGGCTCACAATTTTAAAGCATACTGTAAAATAAACCTAAGCAAAAATGAAAATAACTTATAAATCTTATCCTTAAACTTATAGAAATTATGCTTCAAGAAAACAAAAATGACACAAATTTCAATAAATTGGAAACTACCAATTAAAAATTAATAAGTTAATTAAAAATTAATAATTTAAATAAAATTTTTTTTTTAAATTTAATAAAAATTCTCAAATAGTTATTCAAGATATCCTTTTATTACGAATTTAAATTATGTTTACACTCAATAAAATCTCCATAGTTTAAAAAATTTATTTCTTTGTTTGATATTTTATTATTCTATAATGGTTTTAATATATTAATTTGTCAGTATGATTTTACAATACAAGTAATTACTCTGCTCTTAAAATATAAGACATAATTAAGGTATTCCATGATTTTTGTTTGGTTAAACTATTTTTTCGTTTGTTTCGCAATTATTTGATGAAAAGGAAACGGGAACTTCAATTTTCTGATTAAGTTTCATCTGTGATTGACCAGCAGCACCTTTGCGTGTTGCAGGTCATTTTGTTCGCAGAGTGAAATTTGTTTTTGCTTTATAACACCACACACGTTTCATCACGCAAATATAACATCAGGAATGAGGCCTTTTCAAGACTGCTCACCTTTTGGTCATCAAAGAAGTTTTTTTTAAAACATTAAGCTAGTGTAAAGGTATTAGAAGAAAAAGAAAGTTCCAAGAAATACCTTTTATCACAAATTGCTTTAAACGCAGATTACAAAATTGACATATTTGCATACTCTAAAATGTTCTAAATTGTAAATCCCAAAATATTTACTAATTTTAATAAATATTTACCGATAATAATTACGCTGCTAATAATTCAAATCACTATCTTAATATTTACTTTTGCATCAGAAGCTAGTGTAAAGGTCTATAAAGTACAGTGCTAAAAAATTTCTTTAAACATCAACTACTACTACTGCTTCACTTATTTAATTTCAAGGACATAGATATATTATGATTTTTTTCCAAAATATATACCTATTTCTTAAAATATTTTTAAATTACACTAGCAAGATTGCAAAAACATAATATTTGCTACCTTGATATCAACTTATACATCATTAGCTAGCGTGGAGACATACGAGAACAACAAAAAAAACAGTTCCATACATTACCGTATTTTTATATTCAGATAGATTCAATATTAGAGAAGAATCGTTGTGTTTTTCACCAAAAATACTAGCTAGTGCGGAGACAGATCAATGAGAACAACAAAAAAATAGTTGTCTATTTTTATATTCAGATAGATTGCTTACAAGTATCAGGAATTTCCGCTAAGCTCAGGTTCAATATTAGAAAAAAAAAATCGTTGTGTTTTCCACCAAAAATACTCTTTAGAACTGTTTAAAAATGTGGGATTTCATTGTATTGTATATTCAAACATTGTATCGTAAAATAAAAATTTTTCCCCCAAGAAATCCTCTTTAATTCATGAACTTGTAAATAAATCTATGATTTTTGTATCATTATATATTTCTCATCAAGCTGATTTATTTCTCTCTGGAATGATAAACTGGAATAGCGAAAAATTTAATAGCATTTATTTTTTACTTTTTTCGTTTTGACGCTGGAAATAGTGAAACTTTAAAAACAGTTTTTTTTTTTTTTTTTTTTTTTTTTTTTTTTACTTAAGGTATTTTTTCCATTTTCTTTCTTTCTTTTTTCACCGCTGGCTGATGAAAAAGTGGCGCAAAAACGAGAAAGGAAGTCGACATTTACTACCCGAAATCTCGCAATATTGCTTTTTGGTTCGAACCTCTTTTTGAAAAGTAAAGATTCTTAAAAAAGATTTTTCAAACGTTGAAATATTATTTGAGTGCTTTCAGATCTTCTATTATCTGAATTTAATTTTAGTTTGATGCTGTTAGAGCATTTTAGTTAAGTTTTGATATTTGTAACCATTTGTTTTATCAAATGTTCGTAAAATAAAAGAAAAAAAATCATACTGTTCGGAAAAATATCAGAATGATTGTTTTATTTAATATTTAAGAAAATACTCATAAAGATTGTTTTGCTTAATGTTGAAAAACATAGATTGCTTTATTCAATGTTTGAAAAAAATTATAATGATTGTTTTTATTTAACGCTTGGAAAAAAATCATAACGGATACTTAATTTAGTATTTTAAACAGTTATTATGTTTGTTTTAATGTTTGAAAAAATCATTTTGTTTGTTCAATTTATTTATTTTTTAAATTTCATTTCACTCATTTATGAATGTCTTTATTAGAATATGACAAATTGTATTGAACACTAATCATTCCATAAATTAGTACTTTCCATAATTAGTACCATTTCATAAATTAGTACCATAAAATACTACTTACAGACAATGTGCTTATAGTTTTAATTACATAAGTTGAACATCTTAGAATAACTGCTGTTTAAATAATATAAAAAACCAATTATGAACCAATATATATATATATATATATATATATATATATATATATATATATATATATATATATATATATATATATATATATATATATATATATATATATATATATATATATATATATATATATATATATATAAGCAGTCTAAAAAAATAGACTAACATAAAGTCATAACAGTATCTTCTCTTTTTCCACCGGCTGATCTAAAATTTACTCGCCAATCTCATTCCTCATCAAGTCTTGTTGTTCCATCTTGAATTATATCTCCTCTTGCCAATAATCAAACTATAACAGATCCGTACATATCGATGCCAAGAGGAAAATGTGGCTTCTTTTTCTCTAGATTTTCTTTATAATTTAAGATTCGCTGTCGCTGTAGAGAGCGAGAAAAAAAAACATCACTCTGAATACCTTTCGCTCTATGATCGGAATTTCGAGTACTAATTTTCAATCTTAATGTTTCCAAAGGATGACTACAAATATCCTAATTAACTTGTGATAATATTAATTATATTTCGAAATCATACAAAAAAACGTGCTTTCTTTGAATAAACATATAACTGTTTTTATATATTTGGATTCTTGACCCTCAAAATAGGGGAGGATGTTAGACAAAATTTCACCTAAAAAATTAGATCATGAATTCGGAGGTAGAACGCTTTATATATTTGGCGGTAGTCCTTCAAATCGGCCAACCAATGTACCTTTCGCAGATGGAGTAAATTAAGATAACCATAGATTAATTCAAGAGAGCAGAACCAAATTTTTCTCCATTACAATGTTACCAAGTCGAGATAATAGAAAAGAATGAAATAAAAACTGATGAATGATTTTTCATTCAACGTTTTGAGACGCATAGCTCGAAAAGGTATATTTGCTAATAGTTATTAAAAAACAATATCTTGGAGTTTCTAAAAAACAGATTTCTGACCTAAGTATAAAATTTTTTGCTTTTTATTTTTTTTTAAAATAAAATTCGAATTACTTAATAAACTGTTTATGATTTTCCAATATTTTTGAATTTGAACACAAACATTTTATCCGACATTATTTATGTTTTTACATCATTGCTGTTTTTACATCATTTAAATGAGTATTCCTTACTAAAACGAGATTTACATAACTTATTATAATATATAAAATTGTTGGGCTAATCATCTTTACAGCTGTGATCGAGTCTTCTAGGCAAGGTAGTTCAACAAGATCAAAATAAACAAATTAATAAAACCCTGCAAAAAAACTTTGAGGGTTTGAAAGAGATAATTGCGAAGCACATTCACCAGATTTTTATTAATTACGAAATTTATTTTTTTTTTATAAAGGAAGAAATTTGTGAATGTAGGCTGCCATTTTGAAAACATTGTAATATGCTTAGGAATAATATGCTGAATATTGTATGATTCGTTGCTTAAAAAATTGCTCATTTTGCCAAATATTTACGATACATGGTTTTCTTTGCATAAAAATGATTTGCAAATAGTATCCTGATGTTTTCATGCATTCGGAAACTAATTTCGTAAATTCTATCTTGAAGCTATTCTTCTTGGAACTTAATTTCACATAATCTTCGATTACGATCAGTTACATTTATCGCCAAATATTGCTACCTCAATTTAAATTTTTTCTATAATTTATAAAATTGTTTTACGATTCTCACCATCGCTGTATGCAACTGATATGCTCTCCTATTTATAGATACTGAAGAAAACACTCCTTAAGATACTGAAGTGATGGAAAATGTACTCTCTTAAAATGAAAGAATGATTTCCCCTACTCAAAAAAGAGTTAAATTTTTTTAACTCAACTTGAGTGAAATGCACTTTTATTTGAGCGTAATTTTTGTTTTGCGTTTACTCAAACTTGAGTGGTATTTATTTAAGCAATATTTGAGTGCTTTTAGCTTAAACTTGAGTAATTTATTTATTATTTAATTGTGCGCGAGCTATGAGCTGGAATTTCTTTCGTTTTATTTTAAAAAGCAAACGATAATAACTCTAAATGAAATTGTTATGTTCTGTGATCTAAATAGATTATGTCTTCGCTTTTATTTTACGTTTGTGCCGTAAC
Source organism: Parasteatoda lunata (assembly GCA_949128135.1). Taxonomy (NCBI): domain Eukaryota; kingdom Metazoa; phylum Arthropoda; class Arachnida; order Araneae; family Theridiidae; genus Parasteatoda; species Parasteatoda lunata. The sequence continues at coordinate 9,779,727 of OX421970.1, read as the reverse complement.
TACTACTACGAAAAATAAACATTAATTCACAGGTATATAAGTTATGCTAACTTGATTCGATATATTTATTCTTATATCTTTGTATTTAACGATGGGGGAGTTCCCCCTATTACTAATCAAAACATAAGACTTAAACTTCCTATGACCTGAGAGCATATAGCAAACTAGAATCGACGAATCGGTTAGTGGCGCTTCGCGCCAAACACCGAGCTACCACACATATCAAGCATCAAGCAACTTGATTCAATTATGAGGTACCTTTTGATAGATGAAGATTGGCATTGTCAATAACTCCTCCCCCCACATTGGTGACCTCCGGACGTGATTTGAACACGAAGTAACGCCTACTTCGGAGGATGGTCCACATTGAACAGTATGATTAAAATATATTCACTTAAATGATGCTAATTATGAATAAAAAATGATTGAAATTCACACAAATTCAAGTTAAAAGGACCCAAATAAGTGATACATATAATCACTCATACTCGAGTGAAAATCACTCAAGTTTGAGTGAAAACGATCCACTCAAGTAATACTGAAAATCGCTCAAACACGAGTTAAAATAACTCAAGTTTGAGTGAATTTTTTTTCACTCAAACTTGAGTTATTTTCATATAACTCTTTTACTTGAGTGATTTTAACTCAGGAAGAGAAGGCCGCTTTTTTCTAGATGAAAGAGTTAAATAGCACTCAAGTTGAGTTATTTTCACTCGTTCATTTTAAGTGAGTAAAGCTAAAGTTATGAGAAGAAAAATGCAATGCTGAAGTTATGAAAAGAAAAATGCAGAACTAAAGATAAAACTACTGGTATGTAATTAAAACAAGTTTAAGGTCATCTTGAGAAGTAATTGCTCTAATATTCTGTATGTCTTCATTAAAAGCATCGTTCATTCCGAAAGATGGGTCGCCAAACCCTGCTTGTGCAGGGAATAGGATCCTTTTGTCAACAGTTTGTACAATGAGTTCCAGACTGACTTAAATAAAATTTACGACGGGCATCTATATATGCTGAGATTACTGGGTAAAAGTTTAAAAAAAAACTATAGAAAATTAATTGTTTTAAAAGAAATATGCTTCAAAAACAAATGAACATTTTTGCGATCAATAAAAAGATAAATAAAAATATGGCAGGTGATGATATAGTGGCCTATTGCAGGGATGATGGTCAATTAAAAAGATCACAAAAACCTGTAAACGTTCTCTAAAATAAACAGTCATTTTCTTAAGAGAAATGAAAAGTCACTTTATTTTGTTTTTTTCTTGTAAGGCACTCAGAGTCAACATAGTTCACAAATGGTGGCATATGGGTGTTCAAAACAAGCAACAACATAGGATCAGATTCAGCCTCAGCGTAACTGACATGATGGTGAAGCGGCAAGATCTATCACTGTAGGCTGCCAAATGTATAATAACGATATCGCCATATCATGTCGATAAAAATATGGCGTCAAAAAAATGATGATCTGCCGGGGGAAGATAACAGCTACACTGCACATCCGGATCATGGCACTCGGATGATGTTCAAAAAAACTAAAGACATGATGCTGACAAAATCAATATCTATCCAGGGCCGTAACTACGCCGGGGCAGCCGGGGCACCACCCCGGGGCCCCGATGGTCAAGGGGGCCCCATATGAAGAGACCGCATCATGTTTTTTTAAAATAAAGTACTCTAATTATATACATGTAGGAAAGAAATTGTGTTAAGATAGAGTTGATGAAAATTTTCTTTTTTGTAATTGCGTACCTACTATAACAAAAAGGGAAGGGTAAAACACCTTTTCGCGAATTATTTCCCTTTCTCAAAAGAAGAAACACGCTTTGCAGAGAAGGGGAAAGGCCACAGCTGCATGAAGTTGATTGTTAACACTTTCTGTATATTGCACTTCTGGTTTACTTAGTTGTTTCCTCTACTATCCAGCGTCAGACCCAGTGGCATGCCAACCAGGGTGAGGCAGAGGGCCCCTCTGAAATTTAAGTGATGGGGCAAGCGATGCGTTTCGCCCCTCCTGAAATTCAGACACTCACAAAAATAAAGTAAAATCGGAAATTTAAAAAAAAAAAATTCAATTATGAAGCTGTTTTTGTATTAGAAAACTTTATATTCCTCTAACATTTATGTGCTTTGCCTCTTCTGATATTTAATTATTCGCCAAGTCGAAGTCTAGTAAGATAAGTAATTTTAGAGAAGAAAAAAAAGCTATTCTTTCTCAGTTTGAAAATATACATGAAGTAGGAAACTTCTGGTGATGTTATGGGCAATTAATGTGTTTTTTCACTTTTGGAAAACTCAAGTAAAAATAAAAAAAAAAAAAATTATTTCCAATTTTCTCTCTATTTTCTTCCGAAATAGAAATGAGGGGGCGGACATAGTGTTTCGCCCCTTCTGAAATTTCAAAGTGCTCAAAAATAATAAAAATTGGTAACTAAAAAAATCATCTTTGAATCTATTTTCCAAATAGAAAACTTTATTTTCTTCTGAAATAAAAGTGAGGGGGGGGGGTTTGTTTCTCATCTTCTGAAATTTAGACATTAATAGAATAAAATAAAGTAAAGTTGGAAATTTTAGAAGAAAAAAAATGTTTTGTTTCATAACTTCGACGATATTTTCCAAATAGAAAACTTCATTTTCGTATTAAATTTTAGTAGGGGGATAGAAAACTTTATTTTCTTCTGATATAAAGTAAGGGGGGCTAAAATGTGTTTTGTATCTTCTGAAATTTAAACATTTGAAATAATAGTCTAATAAAATTGTTTAAAAAAAAATTTAAAAAAAACTTTGAAGCTATTTTCCAAAGAGAAAATTTTATTTTCCTCTTAAATCAAAGTGAGGGGGCGAAGAATATACTTCACCCCTTCTGAAATTCAGACATTCACAGGAATAAAGTCAAGTAAAATTTATATTTAACTCTTATTTTCGACTTAAAAGCTATTTTCCAAATCGAAAATTTTATTTTCCTCTGAAATTTAATTGAGATGGAAGATAATGTGCGCCCCCCTTTCTGAAATTTGACATTCGCTACAATAAAGTAAAATAGAATTGAGAATTTTAGAAAAAGTTTAGAAAAAGAAACTACTTTTTTTCCAATTTACTAGCTATTTTCCAAATTGAAATAGAAATTCACAAGAAAAATACTTCGGTTTTGTTTCAATTTTTTTCTACATGTTACAACTTTTAATTTATTAAAAAAATTTAAAACTAAAACACGAAAAGAGAAGAGGAGCACATCATAAAAAAACATAAGTGTTTAGAAGACTAAAATAAGTACCACTGTTTTGCATCCTAAAAAATGCATCCTACAGATATATTTTTAAGCATCTTGTGACTGTGGGTGGTATGAAGGTGTTAAAACTTTCATATCACCCACAGAGTTGACCCACAGTTATCTGACTCCTCAAAAAATAGCCATCTCCTTTTACACCATGAGAAAATGACCTTTTGCTTCTTTAAATTGCTTTAATCATATTTATGACCCTGGGTTCTTTTGGGCTTCTATAAAATGTCATACATTTGCAGTACCATCTATATGTCCCTAAAGTTGTCGTAAACTAGCAATTATCTAGATGTTCTAGGAAAATAGATGTAAGCTTTTAAGGGATCCAAGGGGATGACTCTTGTTGACATTTACTTAGGTCATTTTGTCAAGAGATTTTTTCTGAGACAAACGTAGAACGTTCCAGTTAAATTCCAGTTTTTAGCTCATTTAATTGCGTCATTTAAATTAACCATTTTTAAGTCAGATATAAATTTTCTGTTAGCTTTTATTTTGTTTAATTTTTGAAATTAAAATTTAACTTTAATTAAGAGTTATTGAAATTATTTGCAACTTCCTTTTTTTCAAACATAAATCGTGATATCGATAATTCCCATTCTTAATAAAATTTTTCTTCGGAAAACAAGAAAACCAAATGTAAATTTATTTATATGGAGGTAAGTAAATGTTTGCATTAACTCATTTAATACTTCTTCTTCTTTTTCTTCTTTATTTATCAAAAATTGGGTGCCTGGGCCGCGCAGTGGCCCCTAACCTCATTTAATATATTTAAATTTTATATTTATATACTGTTCGAATTCTTTTATAAGAATGGTAACATAAAAATTACTTTTTTTTATGTTCGTATATAAAATTTAGTTTGTATAGTAAATACTTTAATTGATAATTTTACTGTTTATTGTGTGCATGGATTTTGTTCTTATTGTATACTTTTCAAATTATTAAGTCCTTTAAATTTTTTAAATTGGAACTTCGAATTTTTAGGGTTTTTAACAACTTTGTTTTCATTAAAAAATGAAATGCAATCTTTATTTTATATAAAAAAAAATAATGTTTAATTTAATAAAAGAACGCATTTTATTTAATAAAAAAGCTATGAACATCATCTTAGAAATCCGTAGCAATTAAAATTCATTGCCATGACAAACCATTAAAAAGAATATTTTTTTAATTAGCAAATATGCTTTGACTCTTCTCATTTTTCTTTCATAAAAAAAACTTATACTCTTTGTCATAATTTTGTCACATATGATTACATGGCGTCATGAATACATAGGCCAAATATTCAAGAACGATTTTCAAGGGACCTGTCCATATTGGAGTAAGGCAACTTTGTTTTTGTTAATCGATGTATATAGAGAAAAAATTTCTGAATTATTTTTTCAATTAGGACTTTTTAAAATTTGGGTATATGTGCCGATAGAAAAGAAAAAAGTCTATAATTTCCTTCAGTTTCTATAACGCGACCAAAAACTTTTAGATTTGAAACTGAAAAATAATTTTCATTTTTATAATGGTTTTGTCTTGAAAAGACCTTACTAACGATACAGTAACCTAACCGGATTCAACAGGTTTATAAAATTGGTATTTTATGATTATAAAAAATTAAAAATATATAGCATTATATTTTTATATGATATTTTTATAGCATTATATTTATAGGAAAAGGAGGCTACTGTGGACATGGGGGACAGGAGTAGACAACATGGATAGCTATTTTCCCCCTAGTCATATTTCCTCGGTGAGATGTCGTAAATTGGTAACATTTATGTACAGTGAACCAAATAAGTACCACCCTGAATAACTTTTGATTTAATGATCGGATCTTCACGTTCTAGGACTCCATCTTAATAATTCGAAGGTGTGACATCAAATATGCACATTTTAATTAGTGCACGATATTTTATTTTAAGTTGCGCAATCAGACACAAAAACATACTTTCTCTGAATAAACATAACTTTTGTTCGACAGATTCGATTTTCTAACCCCCGTAATATAGGAGGTAGCTGTAATCGGGGAAATATGGTCCCAATAGTTGGATCGGGTGAGCTATCCAAAGTTTAGACCCCCAAATGCTAATTTTATTTTTTTGTATTTCACTACAGATCGAGAGCTTTTTAAGGGAATTGAAAAAAATTTGCACACGATTATAAAATTCTGTTATCTAAAGATACTTCCATGCAAAAAATAATTTTAAGTAAATATTTATTATTTTTTATTTAATAATAGTCTGATGTTGATCATTTACGTCGCACTAGTGCTGCACAATAGGCTATTGGCGACGGTCTGGGAAACATCCCTTGAGGTTTGATCCTCTGTAGAGGGGATGGCACCCCGCTTCGGTAGCCCGGTGACCTGGGCGCGAAGTCGAGCACTTTATCGTAGAACAGTTTAACGAGGACAAATACCGCACACCCTCGGTTCCTACGCAGACTGATCCAATCGGTCACCGCACCCGCACGCTGACCGCAGCCAGTGATACTCGACTTCGGTAATCTGCTAGGAGCCGTGTCTTAACGATCCCTTTGGAACAATAATAGTCTGAAAACTTTTGAATCGTAAGGCATATAGTTTTTTTTTTTTTTTTTTTTTTTTTTTGTATCATTTTAAAGCATTTAATTCCACATGGAAAATACAAATTTGAGCGAAATTGGTTGAATAGTGCATTAGTTCCTGAGAAATAAAGTTTTATAAGAACGACTTTTTTAAAATTTAATTTCTCAGGATTAATCGATTTCGCTGAACTTTTGTATTTTGCCATGTGGAAAACTTACAATGTTTTGTAATGCAATTTATATGCGAACAAATTACTTGTTTTCATACATATATTCGCTAATATAATAAATAACAGGGCCCCCGCCAAAAATGTTTGCCCCAGGGCCCCGAGGTGTGAAGTTACGGCACTGTCTATATCTGGATCATGGCGCTCGAATGATGTACAAACGAACTAAAGACAAGATGCTGGCAAACCTAAGTTTGCCATGGTCAGTAAAGAGATGTTTCAAGAACGAATCAAAAGCCCCAAAGGACATCTATGGCGATCACTACTGTGGAGTAAATGCAGCCTCCTCCGTTCTCCATTTGAAGTGGAGGGACAAAAATTAAAAGTAAAACGGCTGGGTCGGAAGTTGTTGACTCCAATGTCATCTTTAATTCGAATGCCCCGCGTTTCAGAAATCGAGGATATTTATAAGTAACGTTAATTACAGTTGCAGTTATGTAAAATTTCTCAGTTGCGGTTTCAAAAGCGTTAGTGAAAGTTAAAGTGCTTTAAAATTATCAAAAGTTACGGTTGAAACAACGTCGAAAATAACGAAATCACATGGACATCAAAAGGGAGCCGCCGCACCTACAGATCGTATGATTTCTCGGAAAAAAGGGAGAGTTTAAGTAAAGAAGGGAACTGTACAAATTACGAAAGTGAATGCTGGGACGATATATTAACGCGATCAAGATTTTAGAGTGTGACACGATGTCACTCTATGTGATGAAGTTTTCTGAAATGTTTGCTAACATCTTTCTTAATCTCTTTTTGCTAATATATGGGCGAATCTCAGGAATAATTAATCGAATTCGATCTATTCTCTAGGTTGTCCAGACCGCAACCCTGTCAAACCGTAACCTCAGGGTTAATTAATTGAATTTAACATAATAAGGGTATCAAAATTTTCGATGTTCACGATTATTTTCTGATATTTTATACATTTTCAAACAATTCTGGAGGTGTAAAAATAGTGTGTCTATTATTGTTTATTATTTTCTTTATTATTATTTTTTTTCATTATCAACAGTTAAAGGTTTTAGAGATCTGCACATATACATATATCCAAAATACACAACCAGTCACAAGCAAACCATATGCATTACTTAGAATAATGTGTAAATTTTGTCAATACAAATTTTGTAACACCTCGTATTGCTAGTTTCAGGTATTTTTATGATTTAATTCGAAAATTAAACAAAAAAATAGAATAAAACTTAAAAAATAGAAGATTTTGTGAAAATAAATGGAGAAGTGTAATATTATGTAGAAATTACAAGTGATTATGATACCTAAAATAGCAAAAAACTCGTGTGTACTTAGACATAAATTTAATGTATACACACTAACAGTAATTTTAAAGCGTGAACTATTTTAGAAAAAAAAAATATGCTTCTATTCTTGGAGAAAACTCCTATAAAATATATCGGAAAGAGAGATTAAATATTTGCTAATGATTAAAGCTTTTAGAGAAAATAAGAAGAAAATATTTTGAAGGTGTAATTTTTCTCTCTTTAAAGATAAACTTACATTTAATAGGTGTAATCACAAAAAAGCTTTTCAAAAGCTTCATGAAAATATTTTTTAAGCTTTACGTTTAATCGTTACAAATAAATGTTTTTGCATGGTTAACCATCTAAATCATTATTTAAATAAAGTCATTATTAAAGTAGTTCCATTTTTTTTTACAAAAAAGGCTAATTTAACTTTAAAATTGATGAAATGTTTATAGAAACTACATTAGATCATACGTTGAATCATCGTCACTTCATACAAGGAAAGCTGTTTGTAAAGATGGGGAAAATGAAAATAAAATAATTTATTAAAAAAATTACTGTAATTTTTACAGTTACATTGCATATAATACAATTTTCTTTAAATTGGGCTTTACGTATTTTTTTTTACAACACTGTTGAAATTCTTACAGTAGATATATTATGTTTTCTATTTTATTAAACATAGTCCTGCATGATAACCGCTAACAATACATATTTTTTTTAAGATTTTTGCAACTTAAAACACCATCTATTCTAATCAGTTCGCGTATTTCAGGTCAATTTTCAAACCATCAAGTTTAAATGTTATTACTAAGAACTCAAACGATTAAGCGATATTCAATTGCTTTTCTTTTTTTTTTACTTTGTATATTGTACAGTGAGTAAAATAAAAATCAGAATGCCCAGAACAACTTTTAAACTAATATTTGGATTTTCAACTATCAATTCATCAATCATTTTTAATTATTCTTGTTCAACCTTAATGGTTCAAGGGCCTTATCCCAAATATGCAGACTATAGTGAATGAATTAGTGCGGACGATATTGTAATGTAGATAATCCGACACAATAACGTATTTTCGCTAAACCAACATACCTTCTTTTCCATAAATTTGGATTCTTGGCCCTCAATATATGAAGCAGGTAGCTGCAATTTGAAAATATGGTCGAGAGAATTTTCAGAATTTAACGTTTACTATAATAGCATTTACTTTTACTTAAATAACAGTGACATTTTTAATCAAAAAAATTGCCTTTTAAAAGAAATCGTTCTTTCTTCTAACTTTTATTTTATCTACGTTGATTCTTTATTAGAGGTTTTATTTAATTAAACTTAGTTTCGAAATAATATTTTCAGAATTGGATAATGATAATGATTTGTTTCAGAAAAAAAATCAAAATTTAAGATTTTTTGAAACTTAAAAGACAGTCTGTAAATAAAAGAATGCCACATTTATATTATACTTCAAGAACTTAATTAATGAAAATTCAATTAAATAAACTAATTTATGTATTTAAGCTAGTTTTGATAATCTAACTAAAAGTAGTATTTTTTCGTTAATGACGTATTTCAATTAAAAATGTTATAATTAAATATTGCTTGTTTGTGAAGGACTTTTAACTAGTCTCTTTGAAGTGGTCTTGAAACATCCAGTATCACTATTTGCTTTGTATTAAATCATTGCAATTTAAAAAAAAAGATTATTGTATATTTTTAGTACATATGATGCTTGTTTAAATTCATATGTGCTATACATGTTTAGCTGATTATATACAGCTTAAATTCATATTTCAAAAAAAAAAAAAAATGAACGTAACTGTTAAGTAATAAAACTTATTTTCTTAATTTCTTATAAACGTACTAAAAACCTTTTTTGTGAACTATAATGGAAATTAAATATTAAAATATCGTTCGATAAAAGTTATAAAACTACATCTAATATTATTTTTCATAAGTTTCTTATTCAGTAGTAAAATTTATATCCGTAGTAAAATGTTAGTGTTGCAATGATTAGCCTTAAAAATCTATTTTTTTTTTATTTATTTTTTTATACTTCAAATTTTTTAAATAAGCTTGCCTTTAATAAGCTTTAATAAAGCTTGCCTTTTTGAAATTAAAAGCAAAATTGTTAAATAAAAGAGATAAAAATATAATTATTTTTATAAAAGTAATGAAATGTCAAATAGCTTTAAAAGTAATGAAATGTCAAAATATTAAATTAAAAAATTTTTTTTATCCAGTACTTTTTTCGAGTATTTAAGAAAACATTTTGTTGTATAAGCATAATTAATCATCATTCTTTTTTTTTAATATCAATCATAAAACAAATCGAAATATATTGGTGAAGCACAATTATTATTTTAAAAATGCATTTTGTTAATAAAAGTTTCAGATATCCTAAAAGTGTAGAAAGAAACTCTTTCTTTAAACTGTAAGAAACAAAAAGTCGACTGTTTATATTACACAGGGTGTTCCTTAAAGACTGCTCTAAATATAAGTACTTTTAGTATCCTTATCCACAATATAAATAGAAAGAATGTATACATTGGGGGCTATAAGTTTAATGAAATGCAAGCTGAATTATCAGGTCATTATTTACACGTTTGTTGCATAACATGTTCTAACTGTAATGGAAAAGCTCATGAAGTTTTAGTCAATACAAATGAGCATTAATATAGGCTTTATGTCATGGATTCATTAACGATTTCATTTTTTTTACTGATGAACGAACTATTTTATTTTAAAGTTCTAAACATATGTAATCGCATGAAATTGAATTATTTGCTCATATATCTTGATGTTTATAGAAAGACTTTATTGCTCATATTGAAATGTATTACATGGGGATAAAATTTTCAATAATTTAATAGACCGTTACATTTACTAATTCTTATAGTGCAATTTTATAATTTTCCTTCGGCATTCGTTTCTGATGATCTTGCAACTTCATACGCAATTCACATGCATACAAAAATATTAAATGAATTTTTTATTCTGAATATTGGAATCCACAGTTATTTTTAGTCAATCTTATTAAGTTTTCTTGATGCAGATGGATAGCGGTACCCTTTTATATATTTCTATGCTCTAATTACAAGGAAGCGTATACTTTGGTATTTTTTAATTGTAAATAAACAACTAAATTGTTACTAAAAACTTATTAGATTTTCGGAAATATATATGTACTAAAATATAAAATTGATTTTTTTTTTCTTCCTGTTCAAACATTTATCAATAACTGATTTCGTAAATTAACTAAATTTCAATGATGAATAGCTGTTTCTCTTAGATCTAAGTAATGTGAAAGTGAGCCTTCTTTGGAATATTTTACCTTTAACATAGAACGGGACACCGGTATTTCACGCTGTATTTCGTAACTATAAATTATTAAAATACTAAATATAACATTTTTATCTTATTTTGACTACAAAATAATGAAAAAAGTAAAGAAAGCTATGCATCGAAAGGTTACCCGATAATATAAAAAGAAAACATGTTGAATGTTGAACTTTGAATTTAAAATCCATTTTTAGAAGCCCTTCATTTCTATTTCCACTTTATGCATTAGAGAGAAATCATTTATGAGTTCCATCAACCGTGATGCATCGAATCGAGATCAAACCGTGATGCATTTATGGGTTCCATCAACCAGCCTAAATCATAAAACTCAGAGTTAATCTACCAAAACAATCATGCATTAAAAATTGAGATGACTGACATCAATCTTCCGAAGTTTAAATCTACGTATCAAATTAATTAATTTCGAAATTAATAAATAATTAATGATTCTTAGAGAACGTTTAGTATCAAAACCGAAAACGGAAAATGTTTCAAAAGAAGTAAGTACACACTTAAAGCTTTGAAAAACTAATTTTGAAGCACACTTTAAGTCAAGCTATTTAAATATTTCTAGTAATAACATTTCAAAAGATAATAGAAAATAAATTGTGTGTATTAAATGCAAATATATATATATATATATATATACATATACAGGCTAGATAATTGAAGAGACTTAGTCTTATTCAGTAAAAAAAAAAGCAATTTATTACGTTATATGAAGTATTGAAAACAGTGTTCGTTGGCGATGTACAATAATGGTTTCCCCATTGCTGGGATGTTTGGATTTGGCACAGATTTATCTAGCCATGAGAAATATGGAAAAGACACACAATTTTGGTGGTCCTGAGGTTTTAAACGGAGGGTCTGAGAGGGAGTGGTTGCAAGGATCTTCTTATCTCAATGAAACGTCATTCAATTGATAAAATTTAGAGATTTTGATTCGCTAACCGGATATCGCTGTTCTGGTTCTGGAAAGTTCTGGTTCTGGGAAGTTTTGAAGGCTATCTCAATGTGCATTTTATCGACGAATTATTGCCAATTGACCTCAGAAAAGAATCTTTTATCTGGCCTTATCTGGTTTATCTTGACTTTTTATGACTCTTTGTGAGAGACGGACTTCTACATCTTAAACTTGATAAGAAACATATGTTTTAAGCTTGTCAGTTAATATAGAATGACTCGCATGAGAAATTCTATATTACATATATATATATATATATGTATATATATATATATATATGTATATATATATATTATATATATATATATATATATATATATATATATATATATATATATATATATATATATATATATATATATATATATATATATATTCTGTATTACAACATGGCCAAATAAAATATTTGTTGTTGTGTTGATTATTCAGTGTTGATTAAAATACTTGTTTCCCTCAAAAAATTTTTTAGAGATGTTAAAATGTTTCTCTTTTATGATCTCTTCACGACTATTTTTAATTGAACAAAAAATTAAGATGTCATAATAGAACCAAACACTGTAATAGGTAATTCTAGGAATGTTTTATATTTTAAAAAAGTTTTTATATTTGTTAATATTGTACTTATAATCAAGTTAATTTTAAAGAATTAATTTTTCAAGCTTAGAATTCCTTTTCAACTTTTTTACTTTTGTTTCTTAACTTCTGTTTTTTTTTTGCTGTTTCTGTATTGATTCTGTCACTTTATAATTAACATTACGAGTTTTTTAATGCATTTAATACCTGTTAAAAGGAGAATAAACTTTTTTCGTCCTCGTTTCAAAATGGGGAATTTTTCTTATAGTTATAAGTAAGATGATCACACCTTTAAGCAATTTCCATGACGAAAAATGTTAGTAATAGACTGTTAGCAGTTAGCAGGTATAAAGTTGTTGCTCTTAGATTCATTATGGATATTTTTTTAATAGTGTATAAGGCAACTCAAAGATGAACACAGGTTGCTCCGCAAAGATCAATATTAATTGCTATTATCATATTTCTTATAAAAATTAAAGCTCAATGCAAGTTAAATTTTTTTCTTCAAAACACGGCATTTAGTTCGTTAAAACTTATTCAAAACAAAACTCTTTGCTATGTGCGTAGAATTAGAAACATCAATGAGTGTCCAGTTAGGAGCCTCTTTAACGAATTAAGCTACACATTTGACAACATTCGATGATTGATTCATTAATTTGGAGCATTTTTATTATTTAAAAATAAGAGCTTTGTTTTCGAATAAAAAAATATCAATTTCATGACCTACTTCTAATTTATACGTCACGTCTACTCAAAACCAGCAAGAAAGATCTCGCCAAATAAAAATTCTCGCAAAATTGTATTTTTATACAGTCAGACTTCTCGAAAAAAATAGTTTATTCTCGTATAAGTTGATACGTAGTTAATTACCTCTTGCTGTAATCATTATCGCTCTTAAAATGGTTCTGAAAAATATCGCTTAAGCTAAACCTTATGTTTACTTCACTAAATATGATAATACTAGGAGGCTTCGCCCCTGCTCGCTGGCGCTCGCCAACCGCCAGAACTGCTTTCGCAGTTCGTTTCGGATTGATTAGCAATCCGATGCTCGCTCATTGGATACGTTCTTAATGTCTAGCTATTGTAAACTTTTTTGTATACTTTTTCAACACTGAAGTTCCGAAAACTTTTCACCGTACAAAATTCTAAACCTGTACATTTCAATATTAATTAGAAATTGCAAACAGTTCACATACATTTCTTAATCACACTATTCTAAATTTCAGTTGTTGAGAAAAGTAACTGTTGCAAGTTTTGTTTTAAAGTCTTTCCCACCGGAGTTTTAAAGTCATGTGTTGTAAAACAATATGAAATAGTAGTCTGCCACTGAACGCCGGATGTAAAGCATCGGCTTCGATGAAGAAAATTTTGTATTTTTAATTCTCTGAAGGGCACCACCCTAATAATATGGAATTTGTAAAATAAATGTATATATTTTTGATTGTTGATGAAGCTCATCATTTTGTATTTTCATCAGTGTTCAAAAGCAGAACAACTATAAGTTTTTTATTTTATCAGAAAAATATAAAATGTATAAAAAAACAAAGGAAAGAGTAAGAAAATGAGTATAGTCATAGAAAAAGTTAAAATTATAATATAGCATTTGTCAGTTAAAATAAAACTTTTTGTTTAAGTCATTGTTAACAATTCAAATTTCTCCGAGGCAATTCTAAACCTTAATTTTGTTCTAAATGTCAGTATTCAGACACACAATAGAAGTTAAATATGAAGTTGTGAAATGCAAATGTAGATATATAAATATATATATATATATATATATATATATATATATATATATATATATATATATATATATATATATATATATAAAACACAAATTAATAAGAAAAACATGAATAAAATAAAAACTAAAATGCAGAGAAACAGGAATGGGAAAAGCAGTAGTCGTTGTCAAGACACATCTATTGCTATAAATGCGATATTTCTGAATAAAGAATAATTATCCTTAGATAAAAATTATTCTAAAATATTCATGGCGATATGGACATTTTCATAAAAACAGAAACCTCCTTTATTTGCCGCAAGTTTTAATACTTTAAATATTCAACTCTAAAAATATTCAACAAAACTAAAAAGAATAATAATTGAAAGAATTTTAATTTTATAGAAGAAAAAAAAAACAGTTTACAATTTGTGCGAAAGAAATCGTTGAAAATTACACATGATATGAGCATTAAAAGTCATCCTTTTATTCTGCGCATGTGTAAGCAACTTTTGCATCATTTCTTGGCAATCGTATTTGGTAGCTTAAGAAAAAAATCCGGTTTGAATATCTTGAAAATTTAAAATTTTTCCATCAATTTTCTAAATTATTTTTTTTCTTCAAAAAAAAAGAGAAAAAAAAAGATGGATTGTTTAACTTTAAATAGAAATTTCTACTTTTCTATTTAAATTTTCCACTATTACGGGTACAAAAATATAAACATCCAAAAAGTACCAAAAATAGCGACAATTGAAAATATGAGAGCTTAAAAAATTCGTTATAAAGATGAATTGGTTATAAGGATTATTTGTGACATGGTGAATATTTACAACGCTATTTAACAAGCTGTGATGGCTCAGGGGATAAAGCGTTCGCCTTCCAATGAGATGAAAAGGTTCGAATCCCAGTGATGGCTGATCGATACGAATTCTGCATTCTGCTTTCACAGACCACAATGCTGTCAGACCACAAGTCTAACCGTTGGAGGTTCTTGTGGTCTTCCTCTCCATATAACGCTAATGCTGGTTACTTAGATCAAAAAAGTCTTCCGCGAATTGATGCCTCGTCTACTCGTCTATTATGTTTGAACACTCAAACTCCTATTTTCTGAGTAACTACTATTGTTAATTTTAAGATTTCACTAAATTCTTTGAGGCCTTCTGGTGTTGCCATGAATCGCCTCCAAGCCTACCTTTTTGAAACCTCTTTTTAACTGAGAGGTCACGTGCGTGCACTTAGAGTCTACAGTATTCTCCGGATGCCCCCTGACGAGGGCGGAACGGTGTTAAGCTTTGATGATGATGATTGGTAATCATGAACTTAAAATTCGGTCGTCTGTTCAACGGCGGTAATAAAATAAAATGCTATTTAACATTATGATTACAGATTTAGTTATAGAAAAAAAAATTTACAGAGGGAATCTACATATCTAGTTTAATAACACTGGTGAACTAATTCGGATGTGAGGATTTCAATTCTAAAACTAGTTTTGTTCGGAAAGCTTCAGAGTTTTTTCAGAATGGTATTTTTCGCTTAGTTTAGTTTTAGTCCAAACATAAAAGTTTACAAAAATTATTGCAAATAAATCAATCAACTACTGATGTTAAACATTTCGATGTCATTTAATGGAGATAGAATAAATCACGTGCCTGAATTAGATGAAAAAAAATTACCAAATATTTAAATTAAGCCCAAAACTCAGAGTTTTACTTTCATTGTTTCAATATTGATTTCAATGTGATTTCTTTAAAAAATAAATAAATGAAATGAATTTTTATGGCAAAGCTTGGATGCAGAATAGATGAAATTGCTACAAACATTTCAATCATTCAATTGTTTAAACATCAGCAATTAAATCCTTCGTTTACATTGAAAAGGCACCTTCCATTTCAGGGGGAAAAAATTAAATTGTATAATTAAATGAACGAATTTTTTTCTCATATTTTTTAAACTTTCATGTTTTTAATTCAAAGAAATCCAATTAAACTTTTCATACAACTAATTCTTTTTCCTTAAACATCATAGAAAAAACTTTATAGAAATTGTTCCTTAATAAATCCATAGAAAAAATGAAAGAAAACTAAATTCTAGTCTTTTTATGTCTAGTATTTTTTTTATTTTAAAATTGTACTTCTTTTTTTTCTTCTTTAAAATGTAATATTTTCTACTTTTTATAGAATACCTACTTTATATACCTACTTTTTACAGAATATTTTCTTACCTTTGATATTAAAACTAATTTATTCAATTAAGTTTTACTAGAATGATTCTGTTGTCAGAAAACCTGAAACATCGAACCCAATTAAATATTGTTTTAATCTTCACTTTTTTAATAACACTTATTATCTCTTATTTCCTAACCAGAAAGACGTATTCTACGTTTTTCTAAGCATTAAAAATATGTTGGAAAATCAAATAGTTTGAAAGTTTTAAAACAATTTGTCCTTTTTATTATTTTTAATTAATTTTTTTATTCATATTAATAGTTGTTGACTCTTGAATGGTATCTCTTAATACATGTTCATTTCGGCATTCATTATATGTAGATTTTTTTTCATAGTTAATGGGCTTTCCATTCTTTTATTGAGCATCCCCATTCTCAACTTTTAAATGATGTGCTTTAAAACCATAATTCATTTTTTTTGAGAGGGCATTTAGTCTTAACTATACCACAGTTCTTCTGAACAGGGCTTAAAAGAAAGAATGGCTGGTTCATTCCTTACTCAAAGCTACGATTCCCCACCTCATGACGTCACGTCACACACAGATCTCGAAAATCACAACTAAAGGATATGATAATTTTGCTGTTTATACTTTCTGTAAAAAATGAGTTAAATTTTCGACCTTTTCTGACATTACACAGCTAACAAATTATTTATGTTCAAAAATATAGTATTCATACATTTTCTGGGTATTCCTAATAGTATTAAAAAAAATAACATTTTAAATATTGAAAAAATTTTCAATGATTGTCATCATCGTTTCATTATCGTTACTTTCATTTGAATTACAGGATTTTATTTTCTTCGTCTTTGTACATTTTTTTACATCTGTTTAAAGTTACATAACGGTATCGATTTCCTTAGCGAAATTCTAATACGAGTTCTTAAGCGCCTAAACAGGAAACATAAACCATAGTTCTCCTTTATTCACAACATGATAAATTCTTCAAGCACAATCTCAGTTTTCGTAAATTGTATGAAATATATTAATTTAATAGCCTTCATATGACTTCTTTTTAATTCAAATGAAACCGTTCGGGTTTTTAATGGAATTATATTTCTAAAATTTGTTCATTTATTTCGATTGAGGCATACAATTAGATGTTCACATCATATATCATTCAAAGCGATATGAAATGGAGGAAAGTGGAATCTAAATTCGGCTGACCTTTAAATTATAGAATGTTCCAGAGACAAGGGAAATCAGGGTTCCACTCTCTAGGTTAAGTCATCTCTTTGAATGCATATCGGCTGACATTATGGAACGCAAATTTAATACTATGCATGACTGTTTTAACATGTACAGTAATGCGGTTTAAAGGTTCAACTAACACCAACATCACTTTGTCTCAAATGAACGCTGATGCTTTTAACGTATTCATATCACTCGCTTTCTTAATGGTTAAATTTAAATTCATAACTGTAATGCACTGCAAAATATTGCTAGATATTTAATATTGCTTTCGTAAAAATCATTCTAAAAAATAAAAAAGATACTTAAAGCTAATAGATTACATTTCAAATATGTACTATTAAAATTTATATTCATTTTAACAGTAAGAAAACAAATTTTGCCTGCTTAATAAAATACTTGTACAGTTCAACACATTTTTAAAAATACTAATAGGGTGATTTAAAACACCGTCGAAAAATCCAAAGTATTTATAGAAAATATCTAGAAGAATGGATTATACATATACTTCTCTAGTAATGTTACAACATTAAACTTAGTGTTTATTTCATAAAAATAGTTTACTAACATAGAGATACTAAACATATCATGTTTGTTAAATTTAATTTTCTAACGACTCTAGAAAAATATAGGGAAACCCTGTTTCTTTGAGATTTTCTAACAAGACAAAAAATTTTTTAACAGAGTACAGTCGTGACGCACTTGGATGCAAAATTGAGCACATCATAAGGTTTGGCATTTGCAAAATGACCGGAAATGTTATTGTGTGGCTCTAAGGGAACCACTCTGTTATGAACTGGTTGTTCGTGCACATTGTTTTTGTCTACACTGTCTTAAATTTATATTTCCAGTTTAATTTTATAGTGTTTTGTAAAATCTGGCCCAAACCACATTTTCCAGCAGCCTCAATTTACTCCGAATATTTGAGCTGTTATCAAAAACACAGATGTGGTTTTTGATAACAGGGAGCTTGTCATATCTATACATTTATTCTTATATCCGCATTTCGGTAAGAGCTGCAATGTAAACAGAACCTCCATAACCCAGCTCCATATGAGAAATCACATTGCCTTAAAACAGGAGCCTCGGACAGCAGAAACACTTTTAGCAATCTTAAGAAGGCAGAGAATTTTATGCTGAACAAAATCCATCTTAATTAAAGCTGACGGTGAAACATAACGCATATAATACGCGAGTAGGCCAAAAATGAGCGCTACACCCTACTTTTAGGATTGTTGACCTCTCTTTCTATAGTGCTATGGGATAAGCGCTTCACTCCTCCTCGGATTGATGACCTCTCATCTATAAGATGAGTGCTACACCCCACTTCCTCAGTATGGTTGAGGTCAGTACGGTGTCATACCTCGATATTATCCTCATCCATAGCTCAGTATGACATGAAATTTTTCGAAAATCCCCGCAGATAAGAAGAAATAAATACTGAAAATTAAGAAGCATTTGTTTTCCACAAACAATACTACGTTAAGAGCGTACCAGTTAACATAGTGGTGGGCATTCTGTGATTTTTTTTAAATAATTTTTTACAATGAGGAAATCATTTGAAACTTAATCCAGATTTCAAAGTGAGCGTCAAAGTCTCCAAAAATAATTATGTGTCAAGAAATAAGTAATCAAAAGTTTTAATAAGTAGTTGTTTACTCACGTTCTTAGCATATATGTATAACTGACAAAAAGAAGACAATTTGCAAATTTTTTATAAATTTTTGCAATGTAGAACTTATTTCCTTTTTATTATGAGGAACAATGATTAACTTGATTGAAATTTTAAAAAAATGAGCGTCAATTCTTTCAAAAATACCCGTATAAGTAAAAAAATATGAACTCAAAATTTTTAAGAAGCAATTTTTAGTCCAAACAATGTTACGATAAGAGCATACGTATGGAAATAAAGGGAGCACGTTTGAGAATTTTTGTATCTTTTTCATATAAGAAATTTATTGCAAACTTGATTCAGATTACAAAGTAAGCGTCAAATTTTCCAAAAGTACTAATAGATGTGAAAAGATATATACTATTTTTTTTTAAAGAAGCAATGGTCTACTCTAAACTATGCGATGGTAAGAACATATATATGGTTAATATAATGGATTGCGACTTTGCGAATTTCTTATAATTATTTGCAATGAGGATTTCATTTGAATCTTATTTCTGATTAAAACGTTAAATTTTTCAAATATACACATAGTTATAAAGAATTAAGCTCCCAAAATTTTTAAGAAGCATTTGTTTAGTCCAAACCATGCTGCGTAAAGCGCCATGCTACGCCATCCCTACTAAGAGAATATCAGCTGGGTTGAACTCTCATCCATAATGAGGATGTATGGAAGTAAGGAGGTGTAGCATCCATCGCATAGACGAGACTGTCGATCCGAAGTGGAGTGATGTTCTCATCCCATAGAGTGGCCATCAACGTTAAAAGTGGGGTGTCGCGCTCATTTTCCCCCTACTCAAGTATTATATGCTTAATAACGTATCCACTCACATCACCACCAGAAAGGTGGCAAAACAAACTCCGAATCTTCCTATTTACGTATGTGTTTAGAATGTACACTTCTAATTTAAATTTCGTGAAATACGTCATCTTCTTGAATTACCCTTTATATTACAAATATATTCCCCTTTATATTACCCTTTATATTATCAATACATTCCCCTTTATATTACCAATATATTACCGTCATCTTTTTGAATTACCCTTTATATTACCTATATATCACCAATTTTCCATATAACTTCAATTTTTATACAAAGTAAAAAGAATTTGTTATTACATTGAATGGACAACTTTTATTAATTTATTATTTTTATTTTGAAAAAAGAAATAGATTTGTAGCTTTAACTAATTTTAAGATTCCTAAATTACATAATGAGCCCACTGCTAAATTTCATGATTCAAATTGCTTGCTTATTTTAAAATATATAAATAAAATGAAAAAATAAATAAAAAACTAACTATAAAAAATAAATTTTCTAAACATATGTTTTTTATCGCTTTAAATTTCTTTTTCTCACTAACTTATAAAACTTTTTCAAATTATTTTTTTAGCTAAGGAATAGCGTTTTTTTAATACGAATACATATGCTATCATAACAAATTTACCCTTTTTAGTTCCATTATTTGTGTTGCTTTTCATTGTTGACTTGAAAGAGGAAACAGGAAATAATATCTTAACTATACTACTTCATTTATATCTTTAAAATTTTTTCTATAATAAACTTTTTCTCTTCTTAAAATTGCTAAATAGGAATCGAATTACACTTCTAACATGAATGTGATTGAAATAGAAAATTACCATCTGAAGTTGGAAACATATTTCAAAGGAGCTATCATGCGTGCATCACTTAAAACTACCATTTTAAAATAATAACTATACAGTGATTTTGCCAAATGCTAAAATTGTTCTCAGAATCGATATTTTCAAGTCATTTGAGACACATAATATATGAAAGTTTTAGCTTTAAAAAATTGTAAAGTTTTAAAAGAAATACGAGGATCAAAAATATATTATTTGAAAATATAAAATTTCATTTCAGTTATTTTCTAAATAAGTTTTAGGATAGTTACATTTCTGCTTATTCTAAAGCTATTTTTTATTCAAACATTATATTAAAAATGCTTCAATGTATACAAAACAAAAAATTACGACCACCCATGCATTGTGATACATAGAAACAAGAACCACTAATTATCGCCCGATGACTTCTGATTGGATTACACCTGGTCTCATAAGGTAATAACACAGAATTTAATATGAAATTTTGATATCAAAAATAATTTTGATTGAGTTTTAAGAAGAGAATTTGAATATTATTATTATATCTGAGGAATGGCTGCTTTAGGCCATGGTGTACAGATTCACTGGTCAACAACATAGGAAAGCAAAAGTAGGAGAATATGTTCAGGATTCATTCTCTTTAGTTTAACAACTCTTCACATCACACTATTTTTATGAATAGGCACTGAAACTGTTAAACCTAATCTTGAGCTTCGAAGGAAATATGTGCCTTCTTCTCTGCATGCTCTGTTGTTATCTCAAAATTTAATATATTAAAAAGTGGCCAATATATTAGAATTACTAGACCTGCGTAAATACAAGTTTTTGTTACTCATAAATAATTAAATATCGGAGAATAAACTTCATCTCGAGAGCATGCAAAGAAATAAATCAAATTTTGAAGAAAAAGTTCATCTAAATCCTACAGCAACACAAATCAAAGTGAGCGTCCATCCGGTCAACTGGCTTAGAAAGTTTCACGGTTACAATTAAAAAATACAACTAGGGGCAAGGCACAGTCAAAAAGTGATATTTTAAATTTAGGCGAATGCCAAAAATTTGAAAACTGAGTATATTGTGATAGCATCATCACAATATCTTCTTGAATTGGCCTAATTTATTGCATAAATGATCTCAAATGCGTGCATATTTAAATCAAAACTTCTACGAAGGTGATTTTGATACAACTAGAGATCGAAGAGTCCCCTTCAATTCTGGGTTAGGTTCATAATGTAGTGTTAGGCACAAAGCCTATATGGAGGCATTGTTTAACGCAAATTTATAATAAAGTAAATTACTAATATCTAAATCAGACTAATCGAAGTGAATAAAGTACAAATAATGACATAAAGATGGACAAACTATAGCTTCGGTTCTGTAAACAGTTAAGGAACAAGTTTGTGAGGCGCACGAATTAAAAGTGAGCAGGATGTAGAAATTAAGTTAAATTGGTTTTCAAAATATCAGGAATAACGAGGCTGCCATAAGGAATAGTATCTAAATTGTTAGAATTTTTTTTAAAAAAAGGATTGATTCCCAGAAATCAAGATCAGTAGCAGAGACATTCAACAGAAAGTCATTTAAAATTATGATTTTTGAGTTCTAAGTATTGATGATATTGAATATTAATACCCTGACTTTTGTATGAAACGTTTGAATACTGATACGTTTGGTCTAAACAATATACGAAATGCCACACTAAAAAATTAATAACAAAAATAGGTTCTTTAAGTTTAGTAAAATTTAACTTGCTCATAAAGGAGAAATCTACTTTAAACACAAATCCTTTATATTAATTTTTTTTCTACCTATATGTAATATTACATATTTAAATCAACTCATAAAACTTCTAAAAATTAATACAAATAATTAAAAATATTTATTTAATGTCGTGATAATTACTTTGCCGACTTCCAAATTTTACATTCTTTAATTAAGTTTGTCTACTTAATTTTATATTATAATTATACTTATTTAACTTGCCTACTTACAAATATTAATTTGAATACGAAAGTTCAATCACTCGAAATTACGAAATATACATTTTCGAACTTAACATTTCTAACATTAAACAATGCTCAAAAACTTTATCTCTCGAACAATTCCCTTTTATTAATTGAGTTGTGAGTTACGTGGGAAAATGCCATTCTTCAGTAATATAGAAACTTAATTTATGTGAGGCAATAACTTTAAGATGAAGTCTGATTTGTGTTCATAAACACTTCATGGTAACATCTAAATGATCAAAGTAAGAGAATATAATAAGGGAATATATAAAGAAAAAAAAAGGAATCAAACAACAAAGGCCAAAAACCTAAATCAAATAAAAAAAAGTAATGAAAATGAGAGAATTAATGCATCGTATTCTATTCTAGTTAAAAGGTATTTTTATGGATTTTTAAAACTTTTGTCAGACCAAGTTTATTTTTAAAAATGAAAAACATAAGCCATTTTGGTTATCTTATTCTTAATAAAACTTTTAGAACTGCATTTTGCTGCTAGCCATTAAAAAGATTCTATTACTAACAATATGTTTTTAAGAGGTTAATTAACAACTTATGCTTACTATGAAGATGAAAATAATAAAACAAAAATGGAAAAAGTCGAAGCTAATAATATGAAATTTATATATTTAAAAAAGGATACCACATTTGAAAATTTTAAATAATTAAAAATGTAGCTAAATATTTATAAATATAAAGCTAGTTCGATATAAGAAGAAGAAGCATATTGTTTAGAATTACACAATTCTGTGTTTGGCTTTGTGTTGCAAAAAAACGTTGGTTTTATTATGTCTTTAGCAGATGTTCAATTAAAAGATACAGTGGAAAGATATGTAAAGCGAATAATGTAAATCGAATATGTAAAGCTAATATCCATCTCTGAAAAAGGAATTTTAGGGAAACTATACTTAAATTAATATTTAAGACACACGGTTTCCTTTCTAGTATAATTTGAAATTTAATTACAAGAAATAATCTAATGGAATAATTAGGCTTCAAAATCTACACCAACTCATTGCTTTCTTAAAAACAATATCCTCTTTCAATTCCGATTCTAAACGTTCTCCGAGAATCATTAACTATTTATTAATTCCAAAACTAATTAATTTGAAGTAGATTTAAACGTATGGAGTTTATAGCATTAATCATAATTCTTAATGCATGAATATTTCAGAACATTAAGCTCGGAGTTTTATTGTTTAGACTGGCTTACGAATAAGTGATTGCGGTAATAAATGCCTCACGACTAATTTTTCTATGCTTAAATTTAGAATCAGAAATGATCAGATACAGACCAATGCAATCACTTCATCGACGACTCATTTCTTCAATGCAATCACTCCACCAACAGCTCGCATCTTCGGCGCGATCACATTGCCAACAAACACTATCACTTCGTCGATGGCTCATTTCGGCGACAGGGTCGATTCAATTTTGAAATTTTCCAAAATTTGATTTTTTTCCCTCCAGTTTTCTGTAATCAGTTTTCAAATATTTTTCTTGAAATATATTTTGACTTTTTTATTTTTGCTATGTTCTACTTTATGGTAGTTGTAATTAGGTTAACAGTTTTGGGGTTATGCGTTTGAAAACACTTTATTTGATCCCCGGTGTTGGCTAGGGCTCTACAAATACTTTTTTATAATATTACCTATAATTTATTATTTCGTTTTTATTTTTTTTTTTAGCATTTATCATTTAAAATTCCCACTTAATACACCTCACAAACCCCTTGCGATTTGCAAATCAACAGTTGAGGAAATGGTTTATGTATTGGTCGGCGAAATGATCAGGTCGGCGAAATGATCAGGTCGGCGAAATTAGCATGTTGGTGAAATTAGTATGTCGGCGAAATAAATGCTCCGGCAAAATGAGCAGTCGGTGATGTGATCGAGTCGGCGAAATGAGTTGTCGGTGGCGTGCTTGCCGGCGATATGCACCAAGCCTGATATTTTAATTAAAATTAATAGCATCTATTTGTCATGCCATGCGTAGTAGTGTAGTCAAGTGTGGTAGTCATGATGATTAAACTAAACTGTTTGATACTTTATTTAAGTGGAATGGGTTTTTCAAATGTGTGTGACTTTCCTACTCTTTATAATTATCTTGTATCCGCCCATATGGTTACGGAAAATCTTGCTTTTTCCCTAAGGCAGTATGTGTCGGTAAGAAGTGTGGCTACACTGGCGTGAGGAAAGAGTGAGATTTGAGATACCATAATAACGTAGAGAAGGAAAGTGTGGAGAATGGGGAATTTGCATAATCTTGTAAAGCATATTCTTTCTACAAAGTTTACAGTCTCTGTCCAAATTATTAGACGCACTATAATAATCTATGCAAAATCTTAATTATCAGGTGATACTATACAGCTTTATTGCTTTTACGCGGCTGAAACCGGTTTGCACTTGGTTGCGTTCGTGCATTAATTGGTTTAAATTGTAATGCAATACGTTAAAAATAAATACAAATAGAAAATGTAAAAAAAAAAAATCCTGAATAAAAACGCATCACATGTATGCTTAAATATAAAAGCATTGCATATAAACTCGGGCAAAAAATGCAATTATTAAAGCACCGTAGTGTGTCTAATAATTTGGTCCAATTATTATAATATAATAAATATATTAAATATTTCTATAATATATCGTCTAATGTATCCAATCCTCAAATTTATATTGTATATCGTTATTTCTCTATACTTTGAAATGTGTCTTAAATTTAAAAAAAATGACAAAGTATACAAAAATTAGAAAATCAATACCAGTTTGATTGCTTTGGAAGCAGTGAAAGAGCCTTATACTGGCATCACCTTATACTATTTCTGGTTTAAATATTCAAATTAATTGGGTTTTGAGTTGTTAATCCTTCACTACCCAATTAACAGCAATTATTCGTTATTGTATATTTATTTCCTCTATCTACTATTAATAATAACAACCATTGATGTCGGAGCTTGATTTTTACGAAAAATACTTACAAATAGGAGATATATATATATATATATATATATATATATGTATATATATATATATATATATATATATATATAATTTAAAAATACAGAATAAATATGGAAAAAATATAATAAAGATGTATGAAAAAAGAAGAAAAATTAATTAAAAAATAGTTTTAAATATTAAAAAAATCATTTATATTTAAAAATTTTTTAAAAAGCCCGAAACAAAAATAATGAAAATATATAATATATATTATATCTTTTCATTATTTTTGTTATCGGCCGTTTAATTTTTTCATTTTTAAATAAAAAAAGTGATTTTTGTAACTATTAAAAAATATTTTATTTTGATAATTTTTCTTTTTTTCATAAATCAAGAAATTAAATGAAAAATTTGAGCCCGTATAAATAACGGTATTAAGAGAACGTACTTTTTTCTGTATGACTTCTAAACTTAAATAATCGTCTGTACGAATTAATCTACATATTTAAAATTAATTCCTCAATCCATAGGGATTTAGTTAAGATTTTTTTCACAGGTTCAAGTACATGAAACGCCGATCGGTCAAATTTATTCTATGTGTTCAAGTTTTCCTTTTGCGTGCTGGAGATTCTTTTTTTACATTTTAATGTTTTGAACAAATTGAACAAGTAGGGTGTGATTTAACAATTTTGAACATGACATTTTAATTGACAATAGTCGACAGTTCTAAACCTGCCATCGTGGATAAATTTGTCGTTAAAACCAAGCTATTAATGGAAATAACAAGGTCTTATACAAGCTTATTTAGTGGTCTATTAAACCATTATTCGTTAAAAAGGGGATCTCGTTAGACACATTAATAAAACTCTCTTTGTGCTTAGAACTCTTGAAAAAATTAAAATGATAATTTATTTTAAAAAGCTTAATCATTCGCTTATTTGAAAGATAATTGAGAAATATTTATGGCAAAAACAAATTTCACAGCAATATATTTTACAAGAAAAATGAAATAGAATTATTAAAAATTTTATAGCTTTTAATAAAGATAATGAAAATTTAAAAAGGAGAAAATTATTGTAATTTTTAGCTTCATTAGATTCTTTGAAAAATGCTTCTGACGTTTCATTTTTCATTTCAAAATTGCTAAATTGGAATTGTATTCAATGTCTGTACGAGACTCAAATAGAAAATGATCTACTTTTGCAGGAAATTACTTTTAGAGAAGGGTTTAGATTTCATGTGTGTTCAAAATAACTATTTCAAAATAATAACGCAGAGGTATTTTGTCAAAGGTAATTTAGAATTTCTTGGAATCGCAGAAATTACTTTCTTGAAACAATATTTTTAAGATTTTTAAATCGCTTTAATTCATAATATGCTATGTATGCCGAAAAATTGGACGGGACGTTAAAAACATGTTTATATATATATATAATTTTTTTCAAATATTTTGTTATATAAAAATTTTCAATTACATGAAATTAGGTAATTTTAAATCATTAACCTAAACAAAGAGATAACTTTTATATTAACTAATCTTAAAATAACAATTTTGCGTTAGAGAAGAAAATAAAATTATTTTAGATTCTATTTAATACTATCTTTTGAAAGGAGTGTATATCTATGGAATTACTTTTCATAGATTTATACCATTTATTGACCATTTGTGAACGTTATGCTTCGAATGGTGGTCATTTTTTTCCCAATGGTTTTTGTATAAACCTCAAAAATGTCCAAAATAAACTTTAATTAAACATCCTTTTTAATTTCAATATTAATCTACTATATAAATGAGCAGTGTTTTGCGCATATCGAAAAATTTTAAGTAACGATGTTGTGAAAAGCTCAATGCATTATCTTGTGTTTTTTGCTTTTTTTTTTTAAATTCTCGTCATTTTCCTATAAATGATTGCTTCTTTTAAATTATTGTCCCTTATCTTGTCAGTTTCATTTATAAATATTTTCAAAAATGTCTTCTGTTTATTTTTTTTTTTCATAAAGTTATTGTTTTTTTCTCTCCATACATATTGTTTTTATTCCGGCCCATATGTACAATTTCGTGATTGAACGCTCCACCGTAGTAAATGAATACCATATAAATAACTTAAAAAAGGTTTGACGTTGAAGAATATATTAAATTATTTGTAATTAAGACTAAGGGAGGGAAAAAAACCAAATTAAAATATTTCAGCAATAGATATAGTTTTTATTCCATTTAAAACAATAAAACTTATTTAGATTGCCCTATTTTCAACATATAAATAATCTCCAGTTAAATTAATATGTGTTTGAATTACTTTCTTTTGTTTACAAATATTCCAAAATAAAGAAAAAAAATATTCATATTTGAAATAATAGTAGTTTAAAATTTCTGAATCTTTATTTATTTATTTTTTTTTTAATATTTTTTTCTCTAATTTTTTTTTCAATACAGATTTTAAAAACTAATTTTGACGGAAGAACAACATGAAATAAAAGAAATTAAAATAAACTTGGTATTTTGCTGGAATAATTAGATTTCAAGTGCAATAATTTTTTGGAAATCTGCAATTTAAGTCACTCTGTATAAATACTAGATATTTTAATATCTATTTCAAATTGCAGATTTCTTTAAAAATATTCTTTAAAATTCGCAACACTTCTTATAAGTTACTTAGTGTTTTGTAATGAATGCCTTTAAACTATATTTTTAGAGCGAATGCCAAAAAGGAAGATAAAATCTATATTCACTGTATCTTGTAAATTGCTATTTATTGGAAGAAAAAAAAACAGTATCTTAGTCTGATTGCAGAATTAAGGAAAACAGGTGTTGTTTTACTGCGGATTTTTCTATTTTGTCATTTCTTACCTCTTCAATGCTTCCACTCGTGTTCCTCAATTGTGGTTTCTTAGACATTTTTTCCGACTTAAACAGAATTCGCATTTCACAATGTGTGCACATTTCGGTCTTCCTTTTTGACAAGATTCAAAATATACTCATTAAGAGTGCTCCTTTGGGGATATCCCGCATGTTATTCGAATATAGACTGAAAATGGAATGGGATTAAATTATTTGTTTAAAGACCTTTAGAACTTTGACAATCAGTTAAATAACAAAACTTTCTTTTTAAGTTAGTATGAAGTGTAGAGAATGATTCTTAAATCATTTTCTACACTTCCAACAATAATTAGACCCCAAAAAAGTGTTCTTTTTTAGCTATTCCGAACTCAACACTATTTCAGCAATTAAGGTTACTGCTTCACCTTGTCGTCTTTAATTGCTTAATCAATCACGAATTTAAGTGTATCAGGCTGTTTTCTGAGAGCGTAATAGTTTGAATAAATTCATATTAATTATGCGTAGAACACAGAGTAATTTTGTACTTCAATTTTGTTTTTTTTTCTTTCAATTTAGTGTTTAAACTATACTTGTTCGCATTTTATTTAGCATTTATAACATCAGAGAAAAAAAATATGTTTTTAATATTTAAAAAACACGTGTTTTTTAACTATTACAATCTGCCGAAAGGATTTTTCGATATTGGAATTTTTAGAAGTGTTATGCATGGAATGTGTTAACCATGAAAGCATAGGGAATATAATAATATGGGTATGAACATGAGTATAAACGGATGTTCATCACATTGATGTACAAAACATATGCAGCAAAAGAACGCTGCTAAATCTAAGGGAGTCAGTGCAAAATTCAACCGAAAAATTTTAAAATAAATACGAAGTAATATTTTTCACTAAGCTATCTATAAATAATAGTGAATACATTTATTATTTTTATTTTTATATTATTTCGTTCCTATGAAATACTTTTAAACAGCAATTGTAACAAAGTCAAGAAAACTCTTGCTCGCAATCTATCTTCAGGCTTAAATTAAAAATTTGTTAGGTTTTATATAAAAAAAGAATCATAATAATAGAAGCAAATATTTTAACTTAAATTATTAAACAATAAAAAATACGAAAGAAATATTATTTTGATAAAGAAGTTGCGAGGCAAGATTTTGTAGCACTCTATTCATATAACCTATAAAATAATATTTTTTAAGATTCAATGTTTATTATAAAATACACTAAAATAAAGACATATTTTATTAAAATATCTAAATATTAACATATCGTACATATGACAACCACATTTAACTATTTTAATTCTATATTCACTTTATTTATTTTAGATAAATAGATTATGATTCACGAATAAACATAAAAGAGGGATCATTTTATGCCTCTCATTACAACGAGTATAAAATATTCAATAGAATAATGATCACTTCCGAATGTTTCAAAAGAGATTGCATTATCATAAAACTTCTAACCTCTAATTCACTGTAGTTTTATCGAAAATCTTTATTTTATTACATACGGTAAAGGTAATAAAAGTAATATGCCGTGATAGAATGTTGAGATATGTTTGTTTTACCTGACAGTGTTTGAAAATATTTACGCGTGAAGAATTTTATTGACTGTTTCAAAACTTTTACGACATCTCTAGGAATGGAAGGATATTTAAACGTACAGACTCTTGCTAATCTTTAGGTAAAGTGTTGTTGATTAATAGTGTTTGGGAGCTTTATCATATTTGAATTATGAATGCATAATTGTTCTTTATTTTTTAAATCATGAGTTTTATCAGTTTATTTTTAAAAAGAACTGAACTCGTAAACATCGATATGGATTTAGTAACCAGAGAACCATTACATTATGACCACCCTCCATCTATAACAATGGGCTCGCCCAGGTTTTCATGGTTTCTTGGCCAGGAACAATGTTTTCATGGGGCACATTAGGTCCTATAATCCTCATAGAACAATCCCTGACGTCTGTAAGTTACTTGGCCAGGTTCACCCATTCATGGCAACAGTTTTTCCTGCGGGGGATGGTGTTTACCATGTCATAATGCTCCATGTCATAAGGGTTGAATCGTCATGGATTGGTTCGAGGAGCATTCCAGTGACTTTCAAGTCATGTCTGGGCCCCCAAATTAACCTGACCTTAATCCAATAGGGCATTTGTGGTCCTACTGGTGCTCCCATGCTACCCTCTCGCAATGTGAGGGAATTGCAGGGCCAGATGGTGAGCGCTTGGTACCAGATACCTCAGACTACCTATCAGCACCTTGTGGAATCAATGCCACGGCTAGTGCTAGCAGTTTTGAGGGCTAAAGGTGGGTCCTACATGTTAATAGCAGGGGGGTTATAATGTAATGGCTCTTCGGTGTATATATATATATATATATATATATATATATATATATATATATATATATATATATATATATATATATATATATATGGGTGATTCTAACGACATATGACAATTCACTGTCCTTAGCTCCAAGATCTAATACTATAATACTAAAAGAACTTTTTAAAAAAAAATGAATAAATAGCATGGCTGTTAGCATTTTAAAATAACTTTGCACTAGAATTGAGTGTTTTGTATAGTTAAAAAACTTAATTGAACTTCAAAATGCCATTTTCCTGGCATGTCCCAAACAATGTTTCCAATAATAAGTAGCTTCAAAACTTCCTATAAATTTTTCAATATCTAAATTTTTTTTATCTCAACCGGTTTAAATGAATTTTTTCTGTCAAAAAATTTTTTGTCCCAAGAAAATCTGTCATTTTCCTGGCTACTTTTATTTAGTGGTTTATAACCAAAGTAGATAGAGCCAGCAATAAATATCTTATGTTAATAGATTAATTAGATACCCTCCTATATGAACATGTCTTGTTGCATGAATAAAGAACCAATTTTCTGGTTCAAAATCTCTTTCAAAAATTTTTACGAGGTGAGTAGGTTTTTGTGTTGTCATTTTCCTGACTTATTGAAACCATTAATAACATAAAAACATTGATTTATCTGAGTTAGTTTAAGAAATCCTGCTGTTTTCTGCAGAATATAAACGTCTTAGATTAAAATATTTAATAAAAGTAAAGTTATATGCTATAAAATGGCGAATTTGTCATTATCCTGGTTGTCATTTTCCTGGCTTATGAATGCCGGGACATTGAAGTGTGACCAGAGATTAACTGCTAATACTGTAAGGAGAGAAAGCAAATATTATCCCAATACCAAGTTTATGTATGATTGTAATAGGCTTGGATGTAATCAAAGTTATTTATTTATTTAATGATTGAATATTATCCACAATTTTATTCTGTTCATATCAGCAACAAAAATTATTTTGATTCTTTCTACAGAGGATAAAAAGAATTAATTTAAGCAATTTATGGTCCATCTAACATAAAGGCTTAAGTTGAATTACTTACTATTAACTGAAAATGACTGTTTTTTGAACTTCTAAGTTAATATGTCATTTTCCTGGCATTCAAGATTTGGTGAATTTCTATTTTTTTTTCTCGAGCAAATGTCAATAAACTACACTGCTGTCTGTAAGATATTAATAAGTGTAACTAAAGAAGTATACCAATAAAACTTTAGATTATTTTGACGACTTTAAATTTGAAGAAATGTTTTGGTCCTTATTGTCATATTTCGTGAGAATCACCCATATATATATATATATATATATATAAACAAAGAGAAAAAAAGAGAAAAACGAAGAAAATTAATAAGTTATATTAACTGCGCATAAGCTGCAAGTATATAGAACTCATAAAATAAGCTAAAAAATTGAGAAAAAATGGAGGGAAAAAAATATTAAAAACCCGGAAAACAAAAAAAAGAAAGGATATAATCTCTTCATCAGCTCACACGATTATATCCGCAAAAAGGAGTGCTTTCTAATATTGTATCAATATAGCCAAGGCAAAATATATCAATACATTAGTGTGAGGAGCACTAAAAAAAATTGAAACGAAATTAGAACACATTAAGTAAAAAATAAACAAAAATATCAAGCAAAAAACAGAAAATAAAATGTAAAGAGATTATAAAACTGTACACCAGAGAAAATCTGCATGGTGAGGAGCGAATTTAAATGAACTTACTCGCACCGGCATCTTTCAAGAATGATTTAAAATATTTACGTAATAAGATTGCCAGATTACAAACTATGAAAACAGAAGCTAAAATAGAGTGTTATCTTATGGCACGTTCTTACTGCAATACTGAAGCGCGTCAAATTTGTTAGTTACCTTGGATGGGCCCGAAAATGGATGTGCGCAAGGTAATTTAAAGTTTGTAATTAATAAGTATTATAATTAATTATACATTTATAATAATTTAAGAAAATAAATTATAATTTAAAAAAAAATAGTAATAAATAAATAAAAGAAACAGGATTGCTCGTGTTGCAAAGGCGCCAAATTATTACTACTACTGATATCCAAAAATTAGGCTCAAATAGCAATGCCCTAAACACACGAAATTAGAAAGCCGAACAAAACCGGAGCAAAATAAAAACGAAAGTAAGTTGATAGTAGGTAATATCAAGCGCTAAAGCTGCATTAAATATGATCACTATAACATAGCACAAAAAAAACAAGGAGAAAAACGAAGAAAATTAATAAGTTATATTAACTGTTATATTATATATTATAAGCTGCAAGTATATAGAACTCATGAAATAAGCTAAAAAATTGAGAAAAAATGGAGGAAAAAAAATATTAAAAATCCGGAAAACAAAATAAAGAAAGGATATAATCTCTTCATCAGCTCACACGATTATATCCGCAAAAGGGAGTGCTTTCTAATATTGTATCAATATTACACGATTATATCCGCATACTGATACAATATTAGAAAGCACTCCTTTTTGCGGATATAATCGTGTGAGCTGATGAAGAGATTATATCCTTTCTTTATTTTGTTTTCCGGATTTTTTATATTTTTTTTCCTCCATTTTTTCTCAATTTTTTAGCTTATGAGTTCTATATACTTGCAGCTTATGCGCAGTTAATATAAATTATTAATTTTCTTCGTTTTTCTCTTTTTTACTCTTTGTTTTTTTGTGCTATGTTATAGTGATCATATTTAATGCAGCTTTAGCGCTTGATATTATCTACGATTAACTAACTTTCGTTTTCATTTTGCTCCCGTTTTGTTCGGTTTTCTAATTTCGTGTGTTTAGGGAATTGCTCTTTGAGCCTAATTTTTGGATTTCAGCAGTAGTAATAATTTGGCGCCTATACAAAACGAGCAATCCTGTTTCTTTTATTTATTTATTATTTTTCTTTTTTTTTGAAATTATAATTAATTTTCTTAAATTATTATAAATGTATAATTAATTATCAATCTTATTAATTGCGCACATCCATTTTCGGGCCCATCCAAGGTAACTAACAAATTTGACGCGCTTCAGTATTGCAGTAAGAACGTGCCATAGGATATCACTTTATTTATGCTTCTGTTTTAATAGTTTGTAATCTGGCAATCTTATACGTAAATATTTCAAATCATTCTTGAAAGATGCCGGTGCGAGTAAGTTCATTTAAATTCGCTCCTCACCATGCAGATTTCCTCTGGTGTACTGTTTTATAATCTCTTTACATTTTATTTTCTGGTTTTTGCTTGATATTTCTGTTTATTTTTTACTTAATGTGTTCTAATTTCATTTCAATTTTTTTTTGAGTGCTCCTCACACTATTGTATTGATATATTTTGCTTTGGCTATATTGATACAATATTAGAAAGCACTCCTTTTTGCGGATATAATCGTGTGAGCTGTTGAAGAGATTATATCTTTTCTTTATTTTGTTTTCCGGATTTTTAATATTTTTTTTCCTCCATTTTTTCTCAAATTTTTAGCTTCATATATATATATATATATATATATATATATATATATATATATATATATATATATATATATATATATATATATATGTATGTGTGTGTGTGTGTGTGTTTGTGTGTGTTCAAAATGAAGATAAAACAAAGGTAAATTACAGACAAATGAGAAAAAGGGTGGGGGGGGAGAATAATAATAATAACAAACAACTGGGGAAAGAAAAAGAGAATTAATTAAAAAAAAAAAAAAAAAAAAAGACGATAAAGTTTTTTTTTTAAAAAAAAGGAAAATAATATATAATCTTTTCATCAGCCCACACGATTATATCCGAAAAAGAGTGCTTTCTAATATTGTATCAATATAGCCAAAGCAAAATATATCAATACAATAGTGTGAGGAGCTCTCAAAAATTTTTTTACAAAAATTACGACGAATTAAATAAAATAAAACACAATAAGTAAAAATAACACGTAAAAACAGAAAATAAAATATAAAGGAAGAGCAGAATAAAACAAAATCTATAAAGCAAGCAGTGAAATATAATGGACTTACTTGAACGGAAAATTTTTCAAGAATGATTTAAAATGTTTACGTAACAAGATTGCCAGATTGCAAAATATGAAAACTATGAAAACAAAAGCGCAAATTGAGTGTAACAAGAGGAGTTTAAAGGGCGTTCTTGCTAAATTACTGAAGTGCGTTTGATTTGTTAGTTACCAAGGATGGGCCAGAAAACGGATTTGCGCGAGGTAATATTATACTGGATAATTCAAAAAAATTTACTATAAATAATTTTAGAAACTAAACATTTTTTTAAGAAAAGAAAAAGAAAAAAGAAGCATGAATTGCCTGTTTTGTACATAATTTTAGCCACGGATTTGCCCAAAATGGATTTGCACATGGAAAAATTATATAAATTGACAAAGAAATCATTTTAGTAAATAATTTTAGCCACAGATTTGCACGAAATGGATGTGCACATGGAAAAATTATATAAATTAACAAAGAAAAAAGAAAAAAAAGAAAAACAACTTATTTTAGTAAATAATTATAGCCACGGATTTGCCCGAAATGGATTTGCACATGGAAAAATTTCATAAATTAATAAAGAAATTTTTTAGTAAATAATTTTAGTCACGGATTTGCCCGAAATGGATTTGCACACGGAAAAATATTATAAATTAACAAAGGAATTTTTTAGTAAAGGAATTTTTTAGTAAATAATTTTGACCAAGGTTTGCACATGGATTTGCACAAGGAAAAATTATACAAATTAAGGAAGACATTATTAGTAAAAAAATTTTTTCTTTTTGGCCACGGATTTACCCGAAATGGATTTGCACATGGGAAAATTGTATAAATTAACAAAGAAAATTTTTAGTAAATATATTTACAATGCAATATGCGATTAATTCAATGATTTTATATAGAATTTTATTACTTTAGTTGGGTATCTATTGTTTTTTATCAAATTTTGAAAGAGTTTATCGATTTGTTTTTTGGATAAATAAATATTACTACATATTCTTTTAATTCTATTAATTTCATTAAAAGTAGTATTTAAATAGATGCTCCTAGAAACATTAGAATTCCAAGTAATTAGTTTATTTATATTAAAATTAAAATCATTTCTTTTATCGTATAAATCAACAAAGCATAAATTTTCTTCTTTTATGATACCCAAATCCAAAAAATTGAAATTAATATTATCATCATTATTACGAAGCAAGATTAATTCCTCGGGGTAAATATCATTTAATAAAATAGTATAGTCTTGAAAATTAAAGATAATTAAGTCATCAATATATCTAAAAACAAATTTAATACTAAGAGTGTAGTATTTTTCATAATAATGCAAAAATAAGTTAGCTAAGAGAGATGAATAATTAGAACCTTGTGGTATTCCATCAATTTGAAGAAAAATATCCCTTCCATTGTAAAGGTAATTAATAAAAAAAAATTATTTATTTATTCTTTATTATTGTTTTTCTAAATTTTTTAATTTTTTTCTGTTCTTTTTGTATTTATTTTGCTATATATATATATATATATATATATATATATATATATATATATATATATATATATATATATATATATATATATATATATGGAACATAAACGTGTTGCATTTAAAATAATTTTCCATTTTAATCATTTTCTAATTTTTCTTAAATTCAATTATTATTTAACTATTCAAACTAATAAATTATTTCGGATAATTTATTTCTAATGCCTAAAAAACGCAACATTTAATATTTTAAGCATATTTTAACAATTAGAATAATCTTTAGAAACTATAACTATGTTACATTTGCAAAAATATTACGTTCTAATTAGATAAATAATTCCTTGGTAAATAAAGTTCTTAGTACAAATTTTTTGAATAATATTTTCAATATTATATCCAGCGTTATATTATTTTTATTCTTTGTAAAAGACTGATAATTAGTAAATATATTATTCAAGTATCATTATTTAGATTTGCATCGTGATTTTATACAATCATATAATTATATTTTAAGATAAGAATTATATTGAGGGGATTTAATTTTAGACTATGCCAACTTTCATCTATCAAAAGGTAACTCAAGATAGAATCAAGTTAACATGTTTTATATACTAGTGATTTGGTATTTAATATTTATAGTGGTAGTTACGCCACAATATGTTTAGTTTTATGCACTTTCTTTTATATATTTATTTCTGTATGTTTTTATTAATTATGAAATTTGAATGGAATTTATTTTAATATTATATTCTTTTCTTGCATTAATAATTATTTTCAAATAGCTAGGATTTAAAACTCATATATTGAATTGAACTTATGTCAAAAACTTAATTTTTAAAAACTGCTTTTAAGAACAATACTTATATTGTAAGCAATAATTAATAAGAGCTGTTATCATTTTTTAACTATAAACATTAATGAAATATTACTTTTGTAACATTTATTATTTTAGTTTTATCTTAGCATGATTTAAACGAATCTAAAATATTCAAAGGCTACTAGAATTCAAAACATTTTTATTAATATAAGTAATATTAAAAATAGTTTATTTTTACATTGATAGATGGCGCTTCAGAAATAAAGCTTGAAACGTTTTTACGATAAGATTAAATTCTGAATTTGAGAGGTACACTTTAAATGATTTTTGAAATTTTTGAATAAAAACGCTTATTTACTAATATATTTTACATTACTTTATTAGTTAAAAAAATTGATTAAAAATTGAAATAATTTATTACTTAGAAAACAATTGATGTATCTTTTATCATTCTTTTCTAAACCTATAGTTTATTATTTCCTTATGTTTAAAAGTAATGCGCTCATAAACATGGAGTTATAGGATAATATACTGTTAGGAAATTGGTATGAAATAGCTAAAAGTTAATACATTTGTATATTTAAGGAAAGGTTATGGTCAGAGGGACTGTTTCCAGCTAAGTTTAGAATAATTTCAATAATAAACTACTTAAAATAACAATAAGGATTAGAGAATATTCCTTTAGACAAGAAGTATTTAAATTGAGGTTATTTAAAATAGCTTTCCAATAAAATTTAATAAAATTTCAATGTATAGTTATATGAAATAATAATAAGAAGGGTATTTTTATATTCAATGAAACAGAAATTCATTTAATTTTGAGAAGGTTGAGTTTTCTTTTTACATAATTTTTCATGAAGGGTATATTTTTCTGATTTTTTTTATCTATCTATAAAACTGAAAATGACTTTGGAGATTTCACTTGAAAATTATGCTTCTTACAAAATATTGCTTAAAGTATAAGAGAGATTTGCATTGTGTAATTAATACAAAAATGTGAATTCCAGTTTACTACTTGTGCTTTTGTTGTTGTTCTGAAATAGGACATTTAAATTATGGGAAATTTCCGCATCTGCTTTGAAGAATAAGCAAATTTGCCCCGAGGAAGCAGAATAATTAACCAAAAATACCTGGAGGAACAAGTTCTGAAACCGGATGCTTCATCATAACTGTTCTTTCTTAGACATTTAACAAATATTATAAAGAAATCTAATTAATCAAAGTTAACGCCAATTAAATAAAATTCACCAAATCAAGTTTTTCCGTTGGTTGAAGCTGAACTGTAGATGAATCATGTATTTTAGATGAAACATTTTGTTTTTGTTTTTATTTTTGTTTTGTATTATTTCACTATTTGGCCCGATGAAGCTGAATAGCATTTTTTTTTGTCTCAATAGTTCAGTGATTTGTATGGAGCTTTTAAATTTATATTTACTAAATATTTAAAAATAATACAGTCCAAAATATACACGCATGTGTACCTTGGTAAGAATAGCGAAATTTATGACAGCGTAGTAATCAAGTAAAATCTTATAGTATTATGAGTATTTAATTTTAAATCGACTTATATTTGCATTTTTACTAATTATCTTATATTTAGGTAGATACACACATTTAATAACTTTTTGTAATTTTTTCCATCATTGTAAATATTTTCCAATATTAAATATTTTTTTTTAATAATTAATGCTAGATTCTTTCAAATAATTATTTATTTTGCATGGTTTGCCTGATTAAAATAATTTTGAAACTGAGATGTAACGCAGTATCGCATTGTACTTAAATAAAACTTCGGATTTATTTAAGTACAATAGTACAATAATAACATTACTGTATTTAAATAGGATATAATATAATAATATGCATGTTTGTTGAAACTTTAGATGCAATTTAACTATTGAAATATTTATATTCTTTTTACTTAGTTAAAATCTGAGATCCAAGTTTCTGTCAGTATAATTCCTATTCTGTTAATCTTATTATAGAAATTTGAAACATGTAACGATTTTTCTACTGCATTCCTTTCTACTTCAATAGTGAAGAATATGTACTGTAAAGTAACAAACCTTTTTTTCCTATTGCAATTATAAACTTCAAAAATTATCTTTAATGTATCAAAATGTAAAAAAAAAGAAACAAAACAATTTTTTACGAAAATTAACCATACATTTTATTTTTCAAATAACAAAAATGCTTTCGTATACAAGTAAATGGTTCATAACTCTAAAATTGAAACATAATATTTTAAAAAGATTTTTTCTAAATTCAATTAATTACGTAGACTGCTACATGAGAGGAATTTCAAAAGATATACTTTTTAGAGAACCTTTACTTTTATTAAATTTCATGGATGTCAGCGATAAAATTAAAGAATAAAATAGAAATCAAGAAAAAAATATTTATTTTAGGACTAACTTAAATTTAGGAGAATTTGCTGCTTCAATTTCTTTTCTTTACTTAATGCACTTTTGGCGAAAAAGATTATTATTTTATCCGAAAAAATTTATAATTATATTGAAACAAATTTAGATAATTGAATTTTTTTTTTTGTTTTTGCATTAAGTATAGACCAAGTATAATTTAACTAAATTATTTCATTTACTATTACTTAAAAGGACTTCTTCCAAAATGTACTAGTGTTTTTAAAGTAGTTTATGTACATGAAATGCATATCCTTTTACCTGTGTCTTTGTTAAACAATGCAAATCTTTTTAAAGAAGAATTCATGTTAAATAAAAAAAAATCTGCGGAATGAAATGTGTTTTTACGTGAAAAAAATACGTAAAATTAAATGCTGCAAAATTGATAATATTTGTTTTAAAATTTCTTTTTTACTATTAATGCATACGTCACTTCACTTAATAAATGTATATATATATATATATATATATATATATATATACAAATTCAAAATCATGAAGGAGATGGTGGTAATAATCATAACAATCATCTGGGCTACGTACCACACTCTCCAACTACTCACCTAAGAGCGGGATTTTTCAGCTCTTAATCAAAAAATAAAATTAAATAACTTTCAGTAAGCATCGATTTATTTAATTTGTATTTAATGATTTTTATGTTATACTAGCTGGACACTCGCTATTTGCACGGGATAAAAAGAAGTAAATAATCATTAAATCGGTATTAATAAACATTACGGAATTATACACAGAGTTAAGAGCAATATACTGGCTTAATTATAAGAAATAAAATATTTTTTTTTATTTATTTATTATTATTTGCTACTTACCTTATTAGATTGAGTAAAAAGTGTATATAGAAGTCCATCCTATCAAAATAAAAATAGACTTAATTTATATTCATAATTTTTATTCAGTATTAACATATTTAGCATGATGCTCGTGGTTAAATTATTTTGGATTGGGCAGTGTAGCAGCTGTCCAAATTTCAAGATAGCTTCGCGAATGGTACTAGAGACACCAGACCCACAAATAGCACTAACTTTTTATTTCACTATTACAGATTATAAATTGGAGACTTGTAACTCTTATTAAGTCTAAATTAATAATTTTCGAAATTGTTTTTCACTCATAAATTATTATATCCTTTATTTATGGTTATGATGTTTTTACTATTAAATTCTTAATTCCTTTAAAATTTAGAAAATGCCTTTACTTAAGGTGAATGATGTTAAAATCCTTTCGAAAAAGATGAATCTTCCTTAAAACATAGCCATCGTTTTCAATTGAGTTTCTAAAAGTCTAGACTTCCTAAGGAACAGTCTTTAGAAATTGTTAATTGAAAATAAAGTCCTTCGCCTTCGGAAATCTTTCACAAGTAATTGTTTGAGAAAGTAAAATTTAAATCATTCGAAACTGCCACTTTACTCGATTAAATAGAGTTCTTAAAATGCGGGAACTAATAGAGTTATCTGACGTAAAGTAAGATAATAATAATATCACGTTTATTTGAGAAACTTATTGTAACATCCCTTTCTTTGTGAGATGGTTTTATTTCGGTTTTTTCGCTTAGATCCGCTGAATGATAACAATGAAATTTCATAATATATTTATTTATTTTAGGAGTTTTGACTATACATGTTTAAAATTAAATAAGAAAATATACATGTGCTACGTAACATAAAAATCTGCCTCCATACTCTCTCTGTCTCCAGTCTTTACTCTCTCCGCCTCCAATCTACACAAAAAAACCTTTTTCTCACCAAAAAAAGTCCTTCGCTTCACCGTACTCTACCCCCACTTTGACCCTCAGGTCAGGGGTCAATCAAATGCGTAGGAGAGGAATCAAAATCCTGACACTTATTTCATTATTTTAGTTTTCTTAATAAAATTCAGACAGGACAGTTGCTTAAAATAACTGAAAATAACTCCTGTTTAAAATTTAAATTTAGCAGAGGCTTTATAATGTAGAATTTTAATTTTATGAACTTTCACTTTAAATGCTTAAGCTTTAGATGAAGTGGCTCTGGAGGTAGTGTGCCTACTTCGCCTCGCAAAAAAGTGACTCTAGTTCAGAACCAGGCGATGGTTGGTCGCTACTGATTCTGCACCCAGCTCACACCGACTATAAAGCT
The DNA here is from genome assembly GCA_949128135.1 of Parasteatoda lunata. Taxonomy (NCBI): domain Eukaryota; kingdom Metazoa; phylum Arthropoda; class Arachnida; order Araneae; family Theridiidae; genus Parasteatoda; species Parasteatoda lunata. The sequence goes on along the minus strand of OX421970.1, from coordinate 9,738,087 downwards.
GACAAAAAAATATCCTCAGAGGTAGACGAATGAAGGCCTAGAGTACCCTTGCCAGTTAGGTGAACCATGGAAGGTTTTCGTGGTTTCCTCTTCCTGTGACGTAAATACGGGTTAGTTCCACCGAAAAGTTTTACAAGAAGGCAAACTTTCTACCAATATTTGATAAGGAAGTTATTTGATAGAATATTTGATGCAGAACTTTTAGTCGTAAACTAAAAGTTGGGTTGGCTGCCCAATGACTGTCATAAAATAAAATAAAAACTCTTTACCTTGAAATTGAAAGCATGTGTTATTTTTTCTGTATTGCGCAGAATATTATAATTATAATCATAAGGAATATTATCTAAATTGAAAGTCATTACATAATTTCTTAAAAAAACGTAAAGAATGCCTTAAAAAGAAGGCATGGCTCAGCAGAATGGTATTTTCACGTACCTTAGCCGTACACAACTCATGACCAAATATTTAAAAACTTAAGGTGGTATGATTACTTATCTCATAAAGTAAAAGGAAGCAGTTTTTTGGTATTCATTCGTTTCGTCATGTAAGAAGTATTTTTACCATTCATCCAAATCCTTAGAGGACAAAATTCTGAGCTCTACATCTGACTCCCTAAATGGCAGCACTTCTTTAATTATTTGCTGCAATCCCGACCCAATTTATCTTTGACTCAGTATCGTTCATCAGATAGGTTTCGTAAACTGTATTATTGATATAAGACACTTTACGTTCTTTTTAGCAATCTCTAGAGACACACATTTTAAAAATGGCAAAACATTCTGAGGTTACGAGATAACTTTTGCTGTGTGAGGTTAGTGAGGTTGAAAGTGAGGTTAAGCGATCACTTTTTGATACGACGTTTCTCTAAAGACAGGAAGAATCAGCACGCTGTTCCGCGCCACATGATAGATATGATTGGTTACACATAGATATAATATAAATTATATCTGTTTAAATAACATCAAATTATATATATATATATATATATATATATATATATATATATATATATATATATATATATATATGTATATATGGGTGATTCTCACGAAACATGACAATTCACTGCTCCTTGCTCCAAGATCTAATACTATAATATTAAAAGAACTTTTCAAAAAAAAAATAATAAATAGCATTGCTGTTAGCATTTTAAAATGACTCTGCACTAGCATTGACTGTTTTGTATAGTTTTAAAATTTAATTGAACTTCAAAATTTCATGTTTCTGGCATGTCACAAACAATGTTTCCAATAATAACTAGCTTCAAAACTTCCCATACATTTTTAAATATCTAATTTTTTATTATCTCAACCGATGTAAGCATTTCTAGAATAGACTCAGAGGGTATTATTTACAAAAACTTCGTTAAAAATAATTTTTTCTGTCAATGATTTGTTTTTCCCAAGAAAATCTGTCATTTTCCAGGCTACTTTTATTTAGTGGTTTATAACCAAAATAAATATAGGGCCAGCAATCAATATCTTATGTTAATAGATTGATCAGATACCCTCTTATATGAACATGTCTTGTTGCATGAATAAAGAACCAATTTTCTGGTTCAAAATCTATTTCAAAAATTTTTTCAAGGTGAGTAGGTTTTTGTGCTGTCATTTTCCTGGCTTCTTGAAATCATTAATAACATAAACTACATAGATTTATCTGAGTTCGTTTAAGAAATCCTGCTGTTTTCTGCAGAATATAAACGTCTTAGGCTAAAATATTAAAGTAAAGTCATATGCTATAAAATGGCAAATTTGTCATTATCCTGGCTGTCATTTGTCATTGTGTCAAGTGTTAACAGAATTTTTTTTATCTGCTAATACTGTAAGGAGGGAAAGCAAATATTAACCTAATACCAAGTTAATGTATGATTGTAATATGCTTGACTGTAATCAAAGTTATTTATTTATTTAATGATTGATTATTATACAAAATTTTATTCTGTACATATCAGCAACACATTTTTTTTTATTCTTTCTACAGCGGGTAGAAAGAATTATTTTAAGCAATTTATGGTCCATCTAACATAAGGGCGTAAGTTGAGCTACTTACTAATAACTCAAAATGACTGCTTTTTAAACTTCTAAGCTAATATGTTATTTTCCTGGCTTTCAAGATTAGATAAATTTCTATTTTATTTTTTTTCTCTAGCAAATGTTAATAAACTACACTGCTGTCTGTAAGATATTAATGAGTGTAACTAAAGAAGTATACAAAAAAAATTTTAGATTATTTTGAAGACTTTAAATTTGAAGAAATTTTTTGGTCCGAATTGTCATGTTTAAAAAGAATCGACTATATATATATATCGATATATATATATATATATATATATATATATATATATATATATATCGATATATATATATATATATATATATATATATATATCGATATATATATATATATATATATATATATATATATATATATATATATATATATATATATATATATATATATATATATATATAGTCGATTCTTTTTAAACATGACAATTCGGACCAAAAAATTTCTTCAAATTTAAAGTCTTCAAAATAATCTAAATAAGCTAAAAAATAGAGAAAATATGGAGAGAAAAAAATATAAAAAATCCAGAAAACAAAATAAAGAAAGGATATAATCGTGCGGATATAATCGTGTGAGCTGATGAAGAGATTATTTCCTTTCTTTATTTTGTTTTCCGGATTTTTAATATATATTTTTTCCTCAATTTTTTCTCAATTTTTTAGCTTATTTTAAGAGTTCTATATACTTGCAGCTTATGCGCAGTTAATATAACTTATTAATTATCTTCGTTTTTCTCTTTTTTCTCTTTGTTTTTTTTGTGATATATATATATATATATATATATATATATATATATATATATATATATATATATATATATATATATCGATATATATATATATATATATATATATATATATATATATATATATATATATATATATATATTAGTTGAATTTCTCCTCCTGTAACTTTTTGCAAGGCGTTCAAGTCCGATTTAAAGAGACAGCACCTCACAAAACAAAGCATCTAAGAAAATGGACTTCTCATTCAATGTTGTCTTCGAAGATTTTCTGAATAACATTTAAACTATCTGGCTCTTAAAGCAGTTATTTTTCTTCACATTTTTTGTCTTCATGCAGCCGTAACCTTTGAAAAATTGGTTCTGAGTTCCGAGGGGAATGCATTAAACATTAGTCATGCATTTATTTTCAGAAGTTTTCAGAACGTGCCGACCTCAGAATGACATTAATGGGTTCTTTCAGAAGCCTGCGACACATCGTTTGATATATGCTGTTTTTAAATGTTTCTCCCTATGCGGAATAATTTCTTATTTATCTTCTCTCATGCATTATTTTCTACGACATCTTAAAAAAAAAGATATTTTTGAGCCATATAGTAATGGCTTATACTGTTGTTTAAATCGAATAATAATTATTTACAACTTATGAAATTTTACTAAAGTATTTGTAAATGTAATTTATTTAAGTAATATTTATCGAACTATATGCAGAGATGTGTCTAATTTCATATATTTGAAATAAGCCGAAATTTTTTTTAACTAAAATCTTTATAATGTAAACTATTTTTTAATTCAATAATAGGTACTTGAATAATTCAATTAATTATTTTTGCTATTATCATTTATAATATTATCATTTTTTTTTAAAACTAATTTTACCGAATTTATTCTATATGTATATTGCACTGAATAAGTGTATTAGCAAGTTTCCAGAACCTGCCTACCTTATAACGAATGAATTTTCCAGACACTTTCAATACGTCCTTTGATATACATGTCATTTTTAAATGCTTCTCTCTATGTAAAAAAATATTTTTACACTCGTATTTGTGATAATTGGTACAACAAGAAGAAAGAGTTAAACAAATTGAACCAATATACTTTAAATGAAAAGTAGGTAAAAGTTGCAAATGATTAGAAATACAATGAGATTGCGCATGAGTAGAACGAGAACCGAATCCTTAACAGGCACATGTTCCATGTATATAAGGGATTGTAAAGATCAGGTGAAATCAGTTTATAGTCTTTGGTCCATGATAGACGTTTCATTAGTGATAAATATGGCTCGTCAAAAACGGGGAGAGCCATATCAGGAGTTCGTACGAGACCTCATCTCATATGTGAGAGGGTGGATTTTCGTATCGAGAAATCACAGTCCGCAAGCTATGCAACGCCACAACAGTAATGCGTTTTTGGAAGAAAAAAAATATACACAGGAGAAACAAGCAAGGCGAAAACTTGGCAGTGGAGCACGCGATAACCCAATAGTTCGGGACAATAGACACCTCATCCACTTGGTTGTGACTGATCATTATCAAGGCATAGGAGCATGGCTACAGGAGTTCTGTTGCCTAGCTTGACGTTTCGTCGCCGTCTACTGTAGCATCAACTGAGGGCAAGGATTCCTCGACTCAGGATTCCCCCTTCTCTGAATCACGAACTCCTCTGACTTCAATGGGCTCATCAACATAGTCCTTGGCGTGCTCAGAAGCAACAAGTTTTCTTCGACGAATCTCGCTACAATCTGGAGTAAAAGGATGTAAGAGTGCACGTCAGACGCCACAGAACGTCCGATCCCACAGTGTATTATTTAACGGCATACCGCACAAACGCCTGACTTTATCTATTGGGTATAATTATTGGGTATAATGTTTCTTTTGGGTATAATTGTGATCCCATCTACGTGCAAATTGCGGGCAACTTCAACAGTGATCGCTACATGGAAAGAATTGTGGACCCTAGCTAATTCGTCGAGGCATTTTGGTTTCCGCATTTCAGCAGGATTTTGCCCATGCACATTTTTTATAAGACTTCACAAGCCGTCTATAGTGAACAGCATACATCGCTTCGTCCAGCGTTATCTTCTGATAAGTCCCCCATTGAGCATGTCTAGGATTTCATCTGTCGGCGTCCCACTCGTTGATTGGACACACATTAAGACTGAACTTTGGCGTCAATTCGAAACCATATGGAACAATATTTTCTAAGACTACATTCAGAGCCTGTTTGATTCAATATCACTCAGTATACAGGCACTCATCGCTTAGCCTGTCTGGCACATAAATTAGCAATTTTTGACGTTCTTTTCTTATCTTGAAAATTTGATCATTTTTGTAACACTCTCAATAATGTGAGTAATAAATTTAATAGATTTCTGACAATTCCTTTAAAGTGTTTTTCATAAATACTTGTGTATTTAACTTCACTTATTATTGACCACGATAACTTGAAAAAATACTGGCGGGACATTAATAGTTTAAACTGATTATTTAAATAGTATAAAAGCTTACCTATAATTTACAACATTTTTATAAACTGCATGAACATATTATTTATAGAATAATGCATCTAGAATAACTTTATTGCTTTGAAACCTATCATAACTATTTCTCTATACATAAACTATAACATTTAAAAACATGAAATTACTTAAACGTGAAGAAAAATGTACACAAATTACGATGATTTAAAATAATTTAATCATTTGAAATTTCGCTAAAGAACTATTAATTTTTAAACTTGTCAAAAATACCTTTTGGACCGCTCTACAGACGGTCGAAATGCAACTAAAAATTTGAAATTTCGAGTGCTGAAAGGGCCACACTTATTTATGACCTGAACAAGAATTCGAATGGTTGAACAAGAATTGTTCGAAAGTTATTGATTAGCTGTTAAACATAAAGAAGAAAAAAAAACAGTGCTGATTGATATATTGTCCGCTGAAACTCAACAACAAAGTCGAAATTTGACGTGCTGATAGGACCAATTTCTATTAAAATATTCTTCGAAATTTCTACTTGTTCAAAGTTTATTGCTTTAAATAATGACTTACTTCGAAAAGTTTTTGCTTTAAATAATGACTATTTATCCATATTTTCGAAAATTATGCACGAAAGTAGTTGTCAATTAATAAAGTATAAATTAATAGAGTAAAAAAAACGTAGATTTATAAAAAAAGAGTGAGAGAGGAATATTACACGTTACCAGATATAAATCTTAAGTGAGCTTTTTAAAAATAAAAGAAATTTAATAAAGTGTGAAAAATCGTTCACTCTTTGGATTGGCATAAGTCTTCTAGGAGAGTAAAACTATTTCTCATTTATTTATTTTTATGTAATATCACACTGTATCTCTCAGTTTTTTTCAAATGCAAATGATTAGTTTTCAAATGAAGGCAAACGTGTATTTCACTGTGATTAAGTCATTATTAAAATGCTAATATGTAAATCTACAATAATCGTAAATTTTGAAAGAAAAATGTTCAATGCTTTTGTAGGAAATAAACATTGGAACTAAAACTAATTATTGATTAACTAAACATTGGTAAGGAACTAAACATTGATGAATGAAATGGAATTACCTGGGATGCCGAGCGGAACGAGCAGGGGTTGGAGGTTCTTGGTACATTTAAATTTTACTAATTTAAACTAACATATTCTTAACTAATTAAAATTATTTAGTTAATAGAATAAACTTAACAAGTATATTTTAAAAAAAAATTAAGACTTGCTGTCTGCAGAATGACATTAATATGTTCTTTCAGAAACCTGGAATGTTGTTTTTAATTGTTTATTTTTATGTTGTTTTTAAATGTTTTTCTTGTTGTGGAATTATTTTCCACTGCATATAAAAAATAAGATTTGCCATGTAATATAGACTTAAAGTTAGTTAAAAATTAACTTATTATTTTAACCGTAATATTCGGATTTTATTAAATTATATAAATATAATATTAATTGAATTTTTTTTAGAGTATACATATGATATTATAGACTTGCTTTGAACCAGAGTTGATTGTATAAAGGCATATTACTTTAAAACTTAATTTAATTAATAGAATGTTCTCGTATAGCTTAATTGGCCACTATTACTAAGATTAATTATATGATTACTGATTAAATAGTTAAATTATATAAACTACTAATTATAAAAATAATTATAACCAGAAAGCTGAGACACGTCGTTTGATGTTTTAAAGTATTTTTGAAATGAAAAATTGTGAGGAAAAAAAAAGAAAGTAAGCAACAAGTCATTTTAAAGAAAGCAAATTTGAATGTCAAAATAAAATTTTTGAGAGTAATTGATTTAATAGTTTCTAAGTTACCGAAATTAAATTAAAAGTATAGTTAAACTAAAAAATGTCAGGTGTTCAAATACCATGATTTAAAAATTTAATTGTGTTTAAACTTGTAACTTTATTTTAATAATTATTTTTTAACTTCAGCTGTTTGATTATTACTTAAGTTATACAAAGTATTACTTAATTTATACAAAAACTGTCTAAATTGAGTTTTCAAGTAAACCAAATGAAACACCCAAGAAACTCACTCAATTTTATTAATTCTTATAAATAAAATAAAATGTTTAAAGACTTATAAACTCATGCTTAAATAATTTCATTTCGAGAAAATATTAAATACTTTTGAGTTTATATTTATTTTAAATTTTTCAAAATGAGAACCGAATCAAGTAGGAATGTGCAGTTTGTCATTTACAAAACACTACTTAAATTTTAACCACGAATAATTTGTCATAGTTTTATATGACAAGTAGAACGCACAAGAACAAAAAGATTACAAGCGTACTCAGAAAACTTTTCAACCGTAAATAATGTGTAAAATAAACGACATAATCTAAATTGCCCCCTAAACACATAGTACAAATCATCTATGTTGAAGCAGTCTGCTGTAAGTGAAGAGTTTTAACAGAAAATCCATCTCGACTTTACAAACAAAACAAAAAAAGAAATTTAATTCCTCCGCTTGTCTTTATTTATCATCTATTGTAAAACAAGATGTAAAAAATATTACTTATGTGATTCAAAGGAGTTATTTTTATTTCTTAAAGTAAACGGTGAAGATTAAAAACTTTCATAGCTAAATTAAGCATAAAAATATATTTAAAAATGGGGCTCTTTTATGAACCTTAAGTTTTGTAAATTTATATTATTTGTATAGGTAGCCAAGTTTATTTTGTTTATTCAAGAGACTTTCTTTTCTTAAATATTTTCTTAAAAGCCTTTTTTTTTTCGTTTCAGAGATGTAAACATTTGCTTCTCTAATAAACTATGCACGTAAATGAACAAAATAAATATTTCCACCATAAATGAATAATCAGAATACATACGCTGGGACTACATACGCAGAATACATACGCAGGGGGGAAACTGAGTTCAATGAAAAAAGAATTCTAAATGCTTTTATTTAAGTCACAATTTTGAATGTGCAATAAAATCTGAACATGAATATGCAATTAATGTTGAATTTCTATATTATATTTTTACTAGTTTTTATTATTAAATCTTGTATTTTTATTAGATACGTAAATTTTATTTTTCACAGGTCAAAATTATTTGGCAACTTCTTACTGTACCTTAGTGTGGAGTGAAAAAAAAGTTTTCGATAAATGAAAAGCACTACCTTCCAAAAGTTGTATATGGACTATTATATCATTCAGATATCATCCAGTGTATCCTCTAGCATATTTTTCAGAATTTTCATTCATCATCTTCATTTCCCGCAAAAGCCCAGAACATTTGAATTTTTTTAAAACAACAGCAAACTTTTGAAACTTCCGCAAATTTTCAAAAGTTTTCAGACATAAAGAAATTACCTCTCATAAATTGTATATTAAATGAAATATGACTTGAGAATTTTTTTAAATTTTTTCTGTAATATATTTACTCTTTTCAACAGCAGTAAAAATTTTAAAAAAAATACAAAATGTTAAAAAGCTAACATATTTTTAAAAACTTTCAGAATAAAATAAAATGCTTCGCAAACGTAGGGTATTTACTATAATATTACTCATCAATTCTTTCGAAGTTTTTGTGGTTAATTTTTCTCTTACCTTAGCTACGGACAATGGAGGGTTTTTTTTTACTTTTTAAATTTTTATGTTAATAATATTATAGTGAGGCTTATAAAAATACAACCAAAAGTAAACAGGAGAGAGAAAACTAAAAAGTATGCGATAGTTTTACAGAAGTAAAATTGATAGATGATTTACATTTGATATACCATCTATCAATTCTACTTTTGTAAATCACATCAATGCGTATACTTTCATAATAAAGAAGCTAATTCTATTAAGTTGGTAGATGGATCTAAGCTATTTATACGCAAACTCAAACGGCTTTCTTTAGCGTAGTGAGCTATCTTGCATTCGAGCGTTTCCGAAGTCTTAATGACCCCAAATTTGGTAGATATTCATCAAAAGAAACTGCTTGGCTATTTTCATTATATATTTTTCAGTCACGGTATTTTCAGTGTCAGAGTCTCTCATTTCTGACAAATTTTCAATGTGTTTAATCAATGAGCTTATAATTAGAAGTGAAAGGCGTTCTCAGTTGGCCTACCTCCTGTTCATTGGTTCGAAAAGTTCTTGAGGCCTCACTATCGGACAGTACAGGTAATACATAATAGGCCAGGTAATATATAGCGGTAAGAGGAGATAGTGCTTTTACATTATCGAAAACTTTTCTTTTTTCACTTCACCCTACTGTGCCTCCATAACCAAAATGATCTAATACATTAATTATACACAATATTTTAGTACATCATAATTAATTAAAATATAAATTAACTATATAATTAGTTGTAGAAAAAAAATTAAGGTTCTTTTATTAGTGAAAAAAACATTATTATATCTTAAATAAAAAACGAATGCAGTTTCGAAATCTAGCATTTTTGCTTACCTTTCAGCTTATCCAGAACTTAAAAGATGTAAGAGTTTAAAAAAAAAATTTTTAAAGCCTTTCTCTCCCCAAGGCATTTATACTAACTTTTATTGCAGAATTATTTTCTATATCGTTATAAAGTAAATAGCACGTTTCTTTGACATTCATCAATTAGTATGGATTCAAGACGATTTTTTACATCAATTTAAAGTTTTTAATTTTACATTACAAAGCACAAAATTCGAGCGAAATCAGTTGAGTAGTTTTTGTGAAATCGAGTTTTAAAAAAGTCGTATATTTTAAATTCGATTTCTCAGAAACTATTCAACCGATTTCGCTCGAATTTTGTTCTTTGCTGTATAAAATTACATGCTTTAAAATAATGTAAAAAATGTATACTTTACAATTCAAAATGTTTTCCTCTATGAAATGAAATAATAAAAAATAATAAATATTTACTAAAATTTATTTTTAACGCGGAATTATGTTTAAATAAACGTATATTATAATTGTGCGCAAACATTTTTAAATTTATTTAAGAAATTCTCGAAATAAGGCGAAATTATCAAAAAGTAAAATTAACATTTAGGGGTCTAAACTTTAAATCGTTCTTCAGACCAAACTATAAGGAACATATTTCTCAGATTGCGGCTATCCTCCATATTTTTTTGGATCAGAAATACTGATCATTCGACAAAAAGGTATGTTAATTTAAAGAATGTACAATTTTGATTTCTGGTTCCGTAACTTAAAATATCGTCTTCACTAGCTAATTAGCATATTTCAGGTCACCTCCTTGAACTATTAAGATTGAATTCTAGAACGTGAAGTTCCAATCATTATATTAAAATATATTCAGGGTTATCCAATTTTTAATGACTCCAGGAAATTGTTTGTATTGAGTTACGAAACGCCATTTTTTGCAGTTCCTGAGATACATTAATGTATTTTAAATACAAAAAAAAAATATATAAAAAACGAAAGAAAAAACATTTAAGTTTCAGCATCATCAATTCAGAAACACAAAGAAAACATTTATTCAATTTAAAAATTTTTTCGCGGTCCAGGCTCTTACTAAACTAAGGAACTCACTTTGTAATCAAGAAACATCACTATGAGACTAAAATACATATAAAAAATAAGTAGATACTATTTTCTAGCATTTCTTTTTACTTGAAAGTCGCCAAAAATAACAACAAAAAAAAAAAAGGTTTTTCAGAATACAACGCAAGAATGCATTTATTATCCGTGAATTTTCAGCTTCTTTGGTGAATGTGGCTGAAAACTTTAACTATGTTCTATGTGTAGTCACGTACGAAGCAGTCACTTTCAATTTTGAAGGAAGTAACAAAGCTTTAAAGAACAAAACAAATGACGAAAATCTTAACTTGCCTTGAATAAAAATACGAAGTCAACGAATTGAAGAAAAAAGTGTATTTAAAAAGAATTTTCTCAAAATGTTTTCTTCATGGCATGAAGAAATAATAATGAAAATTTTATTTAAAAGACAAGATCTATTATTTTAAATGCACTGATCGAGTTTATTAAATTATTGAAATATATATAATGAAATTTGAGATAGCATGCAATATAAAATTCCAAGCCTGTTTGAAACAATGATATACTTTTTTTTAAAAAAAAGTAAATACTTACGTAAACTTCACCTGGATAATGATATTCCGATTAAATTTATAGACAGATACCTGATTCAGTAGAGGCGAAGTAATGCGGAGGTGAAGAAATGCGTAGCTTTAAGCTAAACAAGGGTCACCTAAGCATTGAAGGTCCGGTTGGACTTGTTGTTGACTTTGGTTGGGTTTTTTTTGGGGGTTTTGTGGCGTGCGCACTTATTTGGACGTCATCACACTTTTCAACTGTGTTCAAGGGTAATAGTAAACAGTGTGCATGCGTTGCTATGGCGACCACTGCTGTTTAATATTTTTTTTAGAATTCTTTTTTTCTTTTTATTCTCACCAGCAGTCATTCTTAATATGTTTACATCATAATAATTTAAAGTATTTTAATATTTTTATTATTAACTTATAATTACTGTCTTGACTGTTATTTTAATATAAATATGAATACTGAAGAAAAGAAAGTGATTTGTGATGTCTTGAAACACGCATATAGCCAGGATTTGAAAACCAATCCGGCGACAAACATCAATTGAGACAGTGTTTGCGACCCATGATTTGAAATGTTGTGGCATTTATCGGAGTCAAACCAGTAAAAAAAAGCATTTGACCAATGAGTAAACAGGGATCGTAATAAAGCGATCACAATTTTTTTTCTTTGTGTGTGTGTGTTTCATTTGTTGGCAATAAAAAGTAAGATATATTGGGCGGGTTTCATGACACAAAGTTAGTGAACTCCCTGAAAATAGTTTAAACTTTTAAAATGTAAAAGTGTTTTGAAATCACTTTACTGAAGACTTTTCGAATAACAAAGTTCGTAGTTCCAATGTTATGTTTTAATTCTTTATTTAAAAGTGAATAATTTTATTAATTTGCTTATTTTTTACCATCTTTTTACATATAGTCAAACCCACTTAATTGTTTGGTACTCGAACCCACGATATTCTAAATTCATCCCTAAAATTCTGTTCCCCAGCTTGTGATTCTATGAACTTCTACCACAGTTTTTAAGACTACGGTATATAGTCTTCGTCTGACTGTTTGGCTTCTTTTGTTTTTCTTGGGGCAGTAGAAGATATGGTTTTTGGTGATAATTTATAGTCAACCGCTGAAATTGCTCCCGCACTGGCTACATGGTAATGCCCCCCTGATGAAGTTGCCATGTATGTCTGTGCTTCCTATTTATTATTTTTTTAAATGATTTTTCTTTTTGATGGTTAGACTTCTATTTCCTGTCGTGCTTTTCAGAAGCTGATATTTAAGTATGTTATTTAGAGTCAATGTTTTAAGTTTTTCTCTATCTGTGTAGAACCTTTTAGTTCTCTTATGAGGTAATTACATATTTTATTTCATTTCAAATTATTTTTCCTGTAAACAAAAAAAAATATATCTATATTACAAGATGGTGTGGTTGTTGGAGGAGATGGAAATAAAGTAGATAATTGAAAGTGAAAGAGTAAAAGTCGTAATAAAAATAAAATTTTATTTTGTTGCAGATCCCGAGGTGCAAAATAGAAAGGATGTTATCCAAGTTACTCAAGTAACATATTAGTCGGATACCAGCAAACAGAACTGTAAATTTAACAATCTAGTAAAGATACAGATGACAGAATTAAAGAATCTAACTCTAAAAAAACCAACATTTAATTAATTCTTTCTCGACAATATTTCTAGTAAATCTATATATAATCTGTTTTTTACTGTCGTCCAAAAAGTTTGACGACATTTAGGACGACTAAAACGTCTCAAACCAAAGAAACCAGAATGAATCGAAATTTAATATTATAAAATGATTTAACACAGTTAAGAGATATTTAAAATATAATTATCGTCATCACAAAACTAAAAATCCTACATACATATTTTTACAGGGATTTTTTTTCTGTAGTTATTGTACAGAGGTATGAAAGAAAACAGTAACATACACCAACACATACTTGATCTAAACAAACTACTGGCGATGTCCAAAATGAGCCATTGTTGCTGTTTTCCGAAGCGAAAATACGAGTAGTTCACTACATCTGATCTTAGTGCAAGCTTTTTCATTTTTTTGGAGTTATCATTTAACTACAAACTTTAAAAATTGCATGAACGCTCGATTTGAAGTTGGCTATATATAATACAAAATTTTATTCAACACCAAATTCGGGCAGGTATTCCACCACAGTTTTTACAATGTACAATCATATATATATATATAATATCCATTGTTAATCGAATTCTTTGAACACGCTTAATTATGTATATTTTTGTGTCAAGTATCGTGTTATCAAGTTTATGAAGTTCTAGAATGTAATTCAATTTAGCTCTAGATTGTATTTAAAGCTAATTCACTCTGTTCAATTTGTTCGACTCGCATTAAAATTTTGAAGAGTACTGTTGTTACTAGGATGGAAATAATATCCATCTTCAAATAAGGTTTTTGTGTACGTTTAAGTATTAAGGTAATTTTCCCTGTACAATTCTATTTTAGTTTTAACATAGTACAGATTGTTTTATTAAATTATGTATAAAAAATTTTAAAATAATAGTAGCGGACAGTCTTTATCTTCTTAAATATACATGTGATTTCGGAAGGAAGTATAAAAAGAAATCAAATATTCGAAAAGAATTAAAAGCTTTAATTTAGAATTTTCTACTTTGCTTTTCATTCTATCACCTCAAAAACTATTTCCGAAGAAAAAAAAAACTTTCTTGGAATGCTTAATGTTTTTGCTTTCTTTCTTTTTATATGTTAAATTCTACAATAGGAAAAAAAAATCTTTATAAAGTAATCTCATCGAATCTCACGGTAGAGTAATTCAGCAGAAGAACTTCATGCATTTTATGGCGAGACATAAAGGTTTAAAGATAGTAATTCTGCTCCTTTTTTTCTTTCGAAAAGAAGTGAGATATGTAATTTAGTACGTTAGTTATAAAAATTGTTGGCATATATTACCTAGAAACAACAAGAGATAAAATGAAATTGTATTTAATGTTATCTCATTCCTTTTTTAAACATTTAATGGTCTTTTTCTTAAAAGAAACAGCCTTATTAACTTTCCTCAAAATTTGAATTTCAGATAAAAATAATAGATTAAAAGAGAATTTTTTTGGATAAAAAGCGTAGAAACGTTTACACATAAGCCAAATTAGTCACTAGGTGCTAAACTGTCCCAATGTGAATAACTTTCTTTTTTTCGTAACAAATATCCATTACACACAGCCATAATTTTTAAAGGACTATATTTAGGTCAATAATAATTGAGTACGTGTATTTAGGTCAATAATTTTTATTAATGAGCGAATAGTTTTTCTTGACCATGATTTCTTTATATACTCAATTCTAGAAATATAGTGAAAAAAGATGCCCACATTTTTGCTTTTGACAAAATCAATGAAACACAGTAACTTAAAAATTGTGTGTACCTCCTGATCTAGATCAAAGATTACAGAACAGGTGAAAAAATACTATGTTTGAAACAAATAGTCTTTGTAAGTTAAATTATAATCTTCACTAATGAGTAAGAATTTATTTTTGAAAAGTTAAAAGAATTACAGCCCTTCTTGTAAAAAAATCTGTAATTCAACACCCACTTACCGTATAATTTTAAGTCTCTCTTTTTAAGCTGAATTTACATCATTAGTGTATAACTTTACCGTACTAGAGAAAATTTCATTTATACAGAGTATAAATGGAATAAACTCAGGATGTTTAAATCTGAAATTAATCTATTGCTGCCCTCTCAAAAAGCTTCAAATGAAAGCTTCTCAGGGATCTCATGAGAGAACACTTTATTTTCCAAAATCATGAATACTACTGGGCTCCACCCCCTGCTTCCTGACGTTCATCATTCCCTAAAGATTCCTACGCGATACCAACTTAATGTGACTTAATATGAAATATTAGTCAGTCAATTCCTATATAAAAATTTAAACGTTTTGTTCTATTTTAGAATCAAAATTGAATGCAACCTTTAACAGAAAGATGGTGTGGTTGGTGGTGAAGTTGTTCTAATTGAAGTATATAATGAAAAAGGATAAGAAATCATAATAAAAAATTAATTTTGTAGCAAACCTTGAGGTGCAAAATAAAAATCCAATTAACATTGTGAAGCGGGGTCATTCACCGCTTTGAATGACATCATATGATGGGTCGTTCATTTTAGCCAACCAGTTTTGGGAGGGTTAATTTTAGTTATGTACAATTTTTAACTCAGCTATTAAATCGAGTGACTGTAGGTGCATTATCGAAGAAGGACACATCCAAAAGAAAAGCCAATTCAGCCAACCTGACGATATCTCATGTTAATATCTAAATAATTTGACTGAAGATTTAAGGGTAAATAGTTCGTTGGAAATTAAAGTAAACCTAGTAAGGTATATGCCATAGTGTGATAGAAGAAAGAATGGTTAAAAATCGATTTTGTTGTTCAGTTGCCGTGACATTGGATAATAATTAGTTATACACTTGTTTTGAAATAAAAAGTTAGCCGTTGTTTTTATTGAGAATAAAAAATATTTGAACTTTTTCTTTATGAAATTTCATTTGTAATTAAATGATTCATTTATTTGAAAAGGAACGGTGCAATTTATGAAGTAAAGGCAATTTAAAAGCTAAATAATATTAGAGAGCTATATAAACCACTATAGAGGAACCTTAGATAATATGTAATGCCTAATACTTATATCACACAACCATAGGGAGAAAATACCAATAATTTTAGTAACTTCTCCTTTAAAAATCTACGGTGATTATACGCCACTGAAATAATGCAGACGCTTAGCAACATATATAATTGCTGAAGCTGCGTTAAAACAGAAATATTTGCAAAAATAATTGCGAAATTAAATATTAAAACATATTTGATGACAAAAAAACCATCAAATTCTCTATTATTTTCTTAATGCATGTTAATACTCTGGGAAATATATTTTTGCTGTGGCTTGCGTAAAATTTTTCATTTATTTCCAATGGCAGAAATTGACAAACTCTTAACAAGAAGAATATATGCAAATGAAATAGATAAGAGAAGAAAGTCAATGACTCATTAGCAGCTACCAAGCACTCCAATGTCTTTTCACTTTGGAGTCTCTCTGTACAACCGAACATCCCATCAAGTGCTTCCTATCCATTACTTCGAAATTGAAGAACACTACCGTCAGATGGGGTGACTTTGTGCAGGAATTTTCAGTTTTCCAACTTTGACCTAATAAAAAAAAAGGTTAAAAGATCTAAAATTTGTTGTTCGCCATCTGGGAAATAATTGCACGTAGTGAAGAGCTGATTTGAAATGTTTATTATTTGTAAACAATCAATTAGTCGAATGCAATGCAATAAAATAATGTTCAGTAATTTTCATTCACTTTTACATAAATCTAAAGCTACTCAGAGCAAAGCTTTTAATATAAACTCCATGTATATTTGGAAAGAAAAATTAACCGGGTTTTAAAATGATTAAATATGTTAATTATTTAAAAAAAAATACTATCGTCAATTCTAAGTAATTATAATTGTTTGTTACAATTTTTTAAATTTTAAATAGTTAGGTCATAAACGCTTTCTTTTTTCAAAAAAAGAAATGCGTATTTTTTATTGTGAAACCTTACAACCTTTTCATCATAAGACTGCTAACTAGAGAAACGCAAAACTTAACCTAACAATCATGAATAACAGTTAAAATTCCAGGACATTATTACATGTCAGTTAAGTTATCAGAAATTTTCAGGTGTCCAGTTAAAATGTCAAAACATTATTATATAAAAAAAAATTTTTTGCGAGGTTGTTTAGATTCTAAAGCACGTTTTGTTTTGAATTCACTGACTGTTTCAATTATGTGCCCTTTAATAATTAATTAAATAATTTTATTTTATGTTTAAAGGTAGAAAGACGTCGCCTAGTAAAATGTCTAAAAGTTAATTATTGTAATGTCAAAGTTTTATCCCATTAATTCTCCTTTTCTTTGACCCGTGTAAAGTTTGATTTTACTGGAAAAAAATCATCAAGAGTTTTAAATATATTTTCATTTTTAATTAGTTTTCAGAACATAAACAGCAGTTTTCCTATTATTCGCTTAATCCTCTTAGTAAAAACTTTTTTTATTTTCATAAATATTAGCCTTGTTCTGACGATGATATTGCTAATTATGATTAGGTTTTAGCAAAAATAATGTAAAAAAATTATATTAGATGGAAATTTTTAAGAAATTCCACCCGTTTATGCTTTAGTATTAAATTAGAAGCAAACAAACAAGGATTAATGAAGTTTTTAATTTTTTAAGTTTATCATGCCAAAATTTCTGGTAAAAGTTTATTTGCTTCTATAAACTACAAAAGTGTTAATTTGTAAAATAATAAGCTTTAATTTTTCTATTTACCATTAGTCTCTACATGGAAGTATAGTATTTTCGAAAATAAACTAAGTGTTTCCAATGCCAAAATAGTTTTGACTATGTGACATCAATAAGAATATTAAACAATATTTTTATGATAACTAATATTATCTATAATAAGGTTTTATTAAAATTGTTTAAAAATTGTCTATCTTAACTAAGACATGGATCGCGTTAAGTAAAAGGCACATTAAATGATTAGATATAAATTAAATAGGCACAAGCAATTCACATATTACGAATGAAATAATTATATTTATTGATTCAAGCTCATATTTTGAAAACGGCTAGTAATTGGGAAAATTAATGCATTTGATCATAAATTGACATTTAATTTGTCTTTCCTTCAATTTTAAAACCAGTTTTACTCGTTTCCGCATAAATTCCATCAAGCTTTTAGTTTTCAAAATTTTCTCTTTCTCTGATTCTCAAATTAATGATCAAATAAGACGATTTTTTGAAATGCTTGCTAATATAGCCAATCTGAATGATTAATATAATATTTTGAATGATTGAAAGATTTTTTGAATTAATTAAATGATTAATATATATTTTCTGACGGATGTATATAGTTTTCACTTTTCTTTTAAAATAAAAGTTTAAACTAAATGCATTTTTATGGATAAAACTTTAAAAATAAGCATCAACGTAAAAAGGCGCAAATTATGCCTCGCATCTCTAATGTCTCTCGTATCTCGTATGTATAATAATTTGTCTACAGACGCTTAATATGGAGATACGAGGAGTCTGAAAGTAAAGTTGCCTAGACGTCTCTGTACAAAGGTGTGTATGAAAGACAGAACATATAATAAGAATCAAAGATAAGACTTAACTTTATTTTCCTACACAATTAACAAGTGTGTTGAGATATTTCTCATATTATTATATAAGCTTCAAAAAGCCCATCCCTAAAAAAACTAGAGCTCTGCGTGTGAGAGAAGTATTAAACGACTTGTTATATACTTATTGCTATCACAGCACCTTCCGCGGAGATTCTTTTTCATAGCGGTAAACAAATGTAAGTCATTTGGTGCGAGATCAGAACCGTGTGACGGATGATTAAAGGAAGTCTAATCAAGCGTTGCAATATAGTTTTGAAGTTGTTGTCCCTGAAATTTGTATTATCATCCAACAACAGAACACTAAATGTACCAGGCAGGATTATTTTTCCCCAATTGTTTCCTTCAATTTTTGCAGTTTGTAATATTAGTGCGTAGTATTAATGGATTCAGCCTCCAAAAAGTCCAACAACTGAGACCATGCTGAGAGGCCCACCTATTATGACAGCGCTATCTGTTTGATCACGGTCGAGCAATACTCATTTTTTTATGGTTGTCTTTCAGGTTAAACTTCTGTTTTGTTTACTCCATTGCTTTTCAATTTCCTGGAGAAAACTAGAGGGGAGTCGTAATTCCGCACTCACCCTAGTAAATGGTCACAGTGGAAGTGTCTTATAAAATTCACAATAATTTTTTTCGCATTTTTGCTCAAAATTAAGTTTGTAATGCATATTTTACATATAAATTTTTCAATTCATTTTATGGCGATTATTACAGATTTCTTAGAAAGTAATAAGAATTGGAACGCGAGGAGAAAAATAAAATAGAAAAACATTTTAGAACTACAGAAATCAAATTTTTATATTAATTTTCATAAACTTACCAACATATTTTAAATCTGAATTTTTGATTAAAAAAATGAATGTTAAATAGACAATAATAATTCCTACTTTTTGGACAAAGATATTTTTAACAAATTTCATCATGAAGATATCATGTTCAATTATTTGTGAAATATAAAAAGAATTTTGATAAAGAAAAATTGCGCATTATTATGTAAAAAAAGACGAAAAAATGCCTCAGGAGAGTACGTTAAGTTTCTTTTAAGTCCATTAATATTTCTGAATCAACAGATTTCGAAAACTTCTATTTCCTAATGACATCGTAACTAATGTTTTATGCATTTAATCAGCATTAGAAAAACTGAGTTTTTTTTTTTAAATTCTTTTTTTCAAAAATAAACGCCATTATTTTAATAACAGGAGCAGAAAACAAATTCTAACCTAACAGATTCATTACATAAGACTTTACGTTTTCTTTCCTCGAGAATTTTAAGCATTAGCGAACTTTCAGCATTAGGTTTAAATAAGAAATAGCAATTAGGTATAGATTAAAAATGATTAGAAATAAAAGAAAATCTTGTCAGAATCTTTTCATCGTCGTAAATAACAAATTATTGCATTAAGCCAGTATAAATATAAACATTTCACGACGGACACACATAGTATCCAAAATATATGGAAACGGTTTAATATCTCAAGATAACAAACTGATCAAAAAACTAAAATCACAGATAGGAAATTTTTACATAAAGTGTATTCAATGATATGCCACCCCTTCAATCGCCCTCCTGGAGTTTAATTGGGTCCGCGGGGAGTGAGGATTAGAATTATTGGGAGAGAGGTTGCGAGTTTGGTGTCATTATATAGGTTTTTCACAATATGAAAATACTCTTTTTTTTTGGTACAACACGTTTTCCTCTATTTTAAGTAATTTTCAGGTCATTTTTATAGTGCAATTATTTAACGATACCAAACCTGACCCACGCCAATTTCACCTCTGGGAGTGACGACTAGATTGGGGAAAGTCTAATTTGGTGACATTAAGCAAGTATTTTAAACAAATCAACCAATTATACGATGGGAATTAGCGTTATTTTGTGAAATGCTCGCGCCCTCTTTATTTTTTAATTACAGCATCACTTAATCAAAATAAAGTAATTTTAATGACAAAATAGGGTACTTTTTATGGAAAAAGTTGTATGAAGGAACACTTTTATTCAAGCTAGCACCAAATTGACCTTTCATATAAAATGTAAGGAATGTATGAAACCTTTTAATACCGAAAATGCAAAAGATTTACTCTGAGATCAATCGCCTTTACACCATACGTAAAACAAATTCCAATGTTAGCGCATTTTGATATCGCTTACAATCGATACCGAGTGCTGTCTTTAATGTTGCTTTTCACCAGCAGGAGCTACCTTTTCAACCTTAAAAATACGCATGTATGATTTCAATTCTGCATTAAGGATAGTTATATTTTAATTTTCAAGAATCTGTAAAATGTATTGAATAATTTTATATTATATAACTTATATCCGATTCTATTGCTTTGTTGAGCCTAGTTCGAACTCATCTTAATATTCTTTTTGTTATTCAAATACTACAAACTCATTTATTTTAAGAATTAGTGTAGTTAGGTAACCTAAATAACTGATTTTAGCTTTATATTGCTTTGAAAAAATAACTTTTCTTATGTGTATCACATCTTACTGAAATTATAAATTTTTGTGATATTAAACGACAAGCATGGGTTTTGGTGGCTGCTACTTGACACAAAGTAGCGTAAAGGACCAAATAGGTATTTCAGAGCACCTTTAAATATTCTTAGGTTTTGGTGTTATCAGGAAAGTTTGGCAGTAAGTTTGTTGCCATCATTTTGGGTGTTCAGAGTAGCGAACATGTTCTACAGCAGGGGTCCCCAACCCTATGCCTGCGGACACCATGGTGCCCGTCGGTCGGTCTAGGGGCGCCCGTTGCTTGTGCCCAACGATGAAATGTTTCAGTATTCCATTTTCAGCCCAGTAAAGGAAAAGTACAGCTAGCTCAGTATATGCAAAGTATTTGATATATTTCTATATTTAATTGGAGAAATAAAAAATTAACTTGCATCCAAAAATCAAATATATTTAGAACCAAGAGATCCTCTTTGGCTAGCAGATTTTTCTTTCATAACGGACATAAAGGAAAAACTAAATAATTAAAACTTGGAGCTGCTGGGAAAAGACAAACTTATAGCAAGAATGATAGGGGCTATAAACTTGCTCAGAGCTAATCTAATTTTGTGGATATCACATTTGAAAATGAAGTCTCTTGTGCATTTTCCAAACATGAAAAAGATGATAGGTGGCAGTGAAATTGACTTATCAACATTTATGATAAACCTACAATTGCTTCAAGATCAATTTGAAAAGCGCTTTCAACAATTTAATATCATCGAGCTTTTGATAACCTTTTTTGTAAATTCTTTTACCAACCAAATAAACGTAACCGTAATAGCAACATACATTTCAGAATTTCTTCAAGAAAGGTAAGAAGAAGGGGAGATAGAAATTTTGGATCTTCAGAATGACATTATCCTCAAAACTATTATAACAAATGAGAAATTCTGGTATATAGTTGACAGAAATTAATTCCATTCTTAAAAACAGCAACATATAAAGTAGAGTCGTTTTTTTTGGTTCATTATACTTGTGTGAATCATTGCTTTCAAAAATAAATATCATAAAATCGAAATAGAATCAGAATGGACTAAAATCAATATAGATCCTGATTTACACATGCACACCTTGACGATTGCTTATGAGCAAGAATTTCATCGTAATCTTTCAATTATGTAGCGCTGGCCAGTAAAATGCAACGTCAAAGATCACATTGACTGTATTTTATATATTTTATAAATAATTTTTATACTTCGTATATTTTGAAATCATTTTAGTAATAATTTATTTTACACAAGAATATTAATACATATTATATTCCTATGTTAAATTAATTTTTAAAATTAAATTTTTTGTGCATTATATGTAGTGTGTATTATTTCCTATGTCTATCCACTATGAATTTAGCTTAAAAAAATAAATGGTGCCCGTCATTCGATCGATATCTTGATATTTGCTCTTAGGCACAAAAACGTTGGAGACCCCTGTTCTACAAAAAGATCGACTTGGTGTTAAAAATGGAAAAATGGTTGCTTAACATAATTTTTTGTGTTGTTAATTATCAAATTTGGTGAGATAAAGCTCACCACAGTTTTTACAATGTGTATAATTGGGCAGGACTAAAATATAATTAGTAAACTATTTTAATTTATATAAAGCATAAAACTAAAAACTGTTTATTTAATCCAACCATTATATGCATTCACTAAAAAAGTAAGTAATATAACTTATTCTCCTTGTTTTGGTTATTTAATTTAATGTTAATCTCAAGTTGTTTGCTCCAATTTAATAGCAATTTGCACGTATTATGTAAAACTTAGATAACTATTCAAACAGAATTAAATATTATTATTTTTTTTTTAAATTTCTGTAAAGTAATTTGAAAACGCAGGAGAAAAATTTTTTTTCAACGTCTTGATTGAAAATGCAATTAAACTGCTGACAGAGCAAAAAACGTGATGCGAAATTTAATTGCCGATTTTCAAACGACCACGGAGAAACGAATAAGTCTAATTATTGAAAAGTATTCATGAAAAACCTTTGAAAATTGGTTACAGTGCATTTACTTATTACGAATAATGGAAATAAAAATTATGAAAAGATGTCAGGCTTATGGAAAAAAAATGAATAAACATTTTTATATTATTATTAGAAAAACTACATTTGTTCAAAGATATTTCATTCTTTGCAGAGAATGGATTAAAAATGAAAACCTGTAATTTATTCTGAAAATTTCATAGGGTTGAGTTTTTTTAAAAAAAGGACCTGGTTCATGAGATAGATTTAATTAATTAAAAAGTATGAAATAAAAAGAACTAATTATTCAATTAAAAAAAATAATAAAAAGGACTGATGAACTTTATAGATGCTTCATATTAATATAACACACTACTAATTCTATGTTTTAAACAGAATTCATTACTGAAGAACAAGAAACGAAGAAAACAAGAACTAAAATATGCAATCTGCTATTACCTTTAAATTATATTTTATCACTTTCAAAAGGAGAAATATTGATTTAAAGATTATCAATACCATAATGCCAAAGTCTTCAGGTCATGTTCTTTTTAAGATATATTCATAAGAAAAATCAATAAATAGATTAATTGAGTAGGAAAATATAAGTATTTATCACTAAAATAAATAAAAAACTGTACTTAATATCTTCAAAATTCTACAAATGTTTCATAAGTGAAGAATAGTTCAGCGAACATCTAATTTTTACATAATTTATGAATATTTTTTATTCCAAATAATCTGTAAAACTTGTGTTTATTTTCAGTCAAATTTTATAGAATTAGTCTTTTTGTTTAGAAAAGCTTTTGTATGTTTCAGTTTACTAAAACAGCCAAAAATATGTATTGTCTGAAATCTATAATATTTAATACACATTTAGGTTCTTAGTTAGTTCATATGTTTCGTTGTTGTACTAATTTTTACAACTACCTGGGAATTTTCATTTAAAGTTCTGACAAGACAAAGTTTTGTTCGTTTTTAGACGACTGGAAGCACAATCTATTATAAAATGAAATTTATTGTCAATCGAAATTGGTACAAATAAGGATGTGGAAATAAAACTATAACGAGGAAACAGTAGACTATATTTAAAGAAATGATATTTTAAGTTGACTAAAAAGTGAAAAAATAGGTTTATATTTGTAGCAATTGAAACGAAAATTCCAAGCCCCCATTTCAGAAAACTTTATTACATTTAAAATATGGAAACTGTCTCGCTTTGTTCTGATCATTTTAGTATACTATCTGATAGAACTACAAGTATTATAAAATACAAGTTGAACTACTACCAAGTATAACTTTTGAGTTTCAGTAATTTTAATTTCTTATAGTTTACTGGGTTTCATTTTTCTTAATGTTATTTAAAATATTTACATTAAATTTTACTCATAAATTAATTTAAAGAACGTTAATTTAAAGCATCATTAAAAAAGTGATTTTCTTAATTAGCTAATTTATTTCTAAATTACCAAAGAAATTAAACATTATATCAAAAAGGTATATAATATTTTCAAAATTATTCCCATAGAAAATGCTATGACAGTGATACTAATAATTTAATTGCATTATGTGTATTTATACAAATTTCATGGATAATACTTTTAACTTTAAATGTTATGAAGCGGCACTTTTAAACATTTATTGGCTTACCGTTAAAAAGCATGATTGAAAAATAAATTTTCTAAATATTCACTAATAAGTTTTTTCCTTTTAGTGAAAAAAAAAACATACAGGATGCTATTTTCGATTAGTTCCTACAACATGCAGCTCTATTTTAAAAACGAAAAAAAAAGCTGAAATAATTTTTAATTAAAATAAAAAAAATAATTATATATATATATATATATATATATATATATATATATATATATATATATATATATATATATATATATATATATATGTATATATATATTATATATACATATATATATATATATATATATATATATATGTATATATATATATATATATATATATATATATATATATATATATATATATATATATATATATATATATATATATATATATATATATATATATATATATATATATATATATATATATATATATATATATATATATATATATATATATATATATATATATATATATATATATATATATATATATATATATATATATATATATATATATATATATATATATTAGAAGTATTTTCGACAGTACTTTTTAGTACTTTTGAACTTTTGAGTTTCTTTTAATTTTCATCAATTTATTTCATCTAAAGTTTCAGTTTTTTCCAAACTGCCATACTTCAAACGGCTCTCATATCACTTTTAATGGAACGCAAACGATTTTAATTAATTGCCCACTTAAAAGAGGTTCTTTTTTCAATGTTTATATGAAAAAACTCTAGATAGTAATTGAAAACTAACATCCTTTTTATTTAATAAAAGAAGAACAACCAAAGTTTTTTTTCAGGAAGAATGTATAAAAGAAATTGAAATTCTAGTGAAAAATAAAAGAGGAAAGAAATTAGTAGGTTTAGATAATTATGATATGAAAATAAAATTTTAATCGACTATTATAGATATAAATTGCCTTAATTTTAAAAATTTTGTATAAATAAATAAAAATTTTGTCGCGTCTTTTTAAAAAAGATAGTGCAAAATAGAAGGAAGGAGTTAGAATATAAATTATTTTGAAGTGTGTTTCATAATAGTTATGGTGCTTATTTGAAATATATTGATACAATTAACTTAAATTAACAATTTTCATCTTTCTATATAGTGTTCAATTTGCTGCAGATTCTAGAATTTCTTTTTAAAAGAAGTTATTTTGCAGTTACGCCGAAAGAGCTTTATAAACCTCTTGCTATAGATATAGACGACCCAAATTTGAATTTTGAACAAAAAATATCTGTATAGCCTCGTATTCAAAAGAAATGAAAAATGCACGTTTTTGAAAAAAAAAAGTTTAAATAGATCTAGATGGTTGAATCAAATATTGATCTGCCGTGCTTATGTAGTGTTTTGTCCTAATTGATTTACAAATTTATGAAGTATATTTTGAAAATTTGGATATATTTTCGTCGGGTATTATACTTTCTGAATTTTTAATTAAAGAATAACTGAGTTTTTTAGTTTTCTCCCTAAAATATTGAGAAAAGTAATTTTAAAATGTAACTAAAATTTTACTAAAACGTCAGATTTTTTTCTGACTTTAAGCAATTTTAGGTTAAAAGGCATTGGTATTTTTAGCTATAACAAATTAATAAAATGCTTTTTCTTATTGAAGTTTTATTTTTTATTTGATTCACAAATTATTGAAATCATATCCTTTCCCTAAGTACAATGAATGCTAATTAAAGCCTATGATTGTCTTTTTTGTATATTAATGCCGAAGCTTTGAAACGAAATTTTTGACAATCAGAATGTTATATTAGCTCAATATATATGTAAATAATGTGTTCTTAAACGTGTTATTCACAAGTAAACATATATGTTTTTCCTAATTCTTATCTAATAATCTGTAGTGAATGATCGAAATCAGCGTATCCCAAGTGGAAATTCACCGAACGTCGAGGAAAGTTCACAAAATCTCCATGAGTTAGAACGTTTTTGTAACTGTAATGATTGTTGACAAGTGAATTTGGTTTGTGTCTAACCAATAATCTCATATTTATTAAATATTATGGCTATTTTTTATGAAATTATACATGTAACTTTACAATAAATGGGAAACAGCAAATTTAAAAAAAAAAAACGCTTTTTCCAATAATTAAAATAAGTAAATTACTTAAAGTCTTTGCATTTACAAATGATTGCATTAGTATTTTGTTTTCGAGTTTAGAAATTCAAAAGAAAATAATCAAACTCAAAAATATATAATTATTTTTCTCCGATAACAAATTTCACAGTTTATAAGAGTTTTTCAGCGACAAGACTTCAAGTCATTTCATTCAATTTCAACTTATACAGCAGAAACTACTAGACTTTACTTATACTACGAAAACGTAACCATAAAAGAGTTGCAAATTCAACTGACAAACATAAACTCATTAACAATGAAAAAAAATTATTCAAATAAAATGTTTTTCTTGATTAGAAATTTTTATTACTGCAATATTTACACATACTGAAAATGTTTCATTTTTTTATTTGTTTAAAAAAGTTTAGGTGCCGTCAAAAAGAAATTGAATATTTTAGCCAATCTAAAGGACATAAAAAAAAAAAAAAAAATGTAATTCTATAGTTTTTATCTTCTCTTCTCTAATCTTTGTAATCATTAACAACAACAGTTTTAAAAGATAACCAAAAAATTAAAAAGATAACCAAAAAAATTTTGAGGATTAAAAAGTTTTGTAATTCTTTGGGACAAAGACATATTTTAAAATTTAAATAAAAGCATGACACTATTGATAATTTTTGAAAATAAATTATTAATTTATAATTAAAATTATTTATTTATTATATTTAAAAATTTAAAAATGTTGGTCATTCTAAAAAGTTCATAAATATAGCGCTATTAATTTTCAATTTAAATTTATTAAGTTAATTAACTACGATAGAATCCTGCTACATCTGAACCTCTCTAACCGAATCTGTCGCATTTTTAGCAATAATGAAGCTATTCGTATCTTTACAAAATTCAAATGTAATTACTTTCAACTTTGCTTAACCTAATTTACTCAAACATTAAATGATTAGCTTATCCTAATGAGTGTGTCAGGCAAGTTAGATGTTAACATACCCCTTAATTTCTGTGGATTCCTATAATCATTTCTAGAAACAAACTGTTTCAATTCAAATGATATAGGACTGACCAAACATCATCATAATCGTTTAAAGTGATGAGTAACACTTACTATCATAATTACTAAAGTTACTTAAACTATTTTCCTTTTAATCTAGTACACGGTGATTGTAATTAAGCTTATTGCTTAACATTAATAAAAAAATCTAACCATTGAACCTGTGTCGATGAAATTTGAAATGAGATACTAAAAAGTAGAATATTTTTTTTTTTTTGTATGAATAATTTGAAATAATAGAAATAATAAACAAAAAAGGCTGTGTTTAAGCAAGCCAATGTAATAGGACAAAATCTAGTTCTTTTTGGAAAAGAAATATGATTTAAAAAATGAGAGATGTAAACAATATATTAAAAATGTAAAATATTTTTATTTTTATTTTGAATTAATTTTTTTTAAATGTTTTAGCTTATTTCTGCTTTTAAGTACAATTGAATATTTAGATCAAGTCTAATGGAAGTGTAAATAATGTCTTTAAAATATTTTTCTTCTAGAAGGAAAATATTCAGCTCGAAAGCTGCGTTTACGAAGATTTATATGAGCTATATTACTCCTCATAGTTTTCCAGAGATTTATATCATTCCGAGTTGATTGATACTGAAGGCAGTTGAAGTTATTTTGGTGAGTTGTGCATCTATAAATATGCTTCGCTTAACTTAATAACGTAAAGTTACAATAGAGATTAACAAATAATAATCAAGCATTAGATTTTTTTTAGCTTTCAAAATTGTGTCGGCATATGCCTTTCAGTTTTGTGAATGATTTAATACAAAGAACAGTATCCAACGTGCAATAAATAAAGCAATTGTAGTAAGTAGTGTAAATTTCTTCTTGAGATTATACAGGCGAAACAGAATATCGTCGGAAGAGGACATTGCACTTCAACTTTGAAGTGTGCTATCCAGAATTCACCAATTAAGTTCAAATGGACATATTTGATGTTAAATTATCTGAATGAATTCAGTTACTATCCTTTATTGCATGTTTTATGTATTCGATAAGAAAACTGCTTTTAAACCACTTTATACCGTAAATTCTTTTGCCTCATCTTCATTTAACTTCCACATAAAACAATTGCTGCTTTTAACACGATTGTATACCGAATTCTCCAATTCTGTTCCTATCCAAAGTTGTTAAAATCAGAATTATATCTGATTAAAGTTGTGTCAATTTGATCAGAGTTTCACTCCTGCCATGATTGGCACATCAGGAAAAATATAGTGTCGTCCGAAACCTAAGAATTAAACTCCAGATTTCTAGATACCATTCCGCTTAAAGTTCTCCCCCACATTTTTGCCCCTAAAATCCCTTACAAAAAATTATCAAAAATTTTAATGTATAAATAAATTTCTGATTTTAAATAGCTTGCTGATTCTTTTGATAATATATCGAAATAGGAAAGAAAGAAATATAGAAGAATCTTTTGATTGTGACCAAATTGACCAAAACAAGCACATCCTTACATTCAGATTAAAAGAACATATCAACATATTTTTTTTTCAGTTTTTCTTTGAGAAAACAGTTTTTTTCCGTTTCAACATTAGATGTAGAACCCGCGGCTTACTTTGAAAGTTTTGATTCTCATTTTTTTTTCAGTTTTCTTTTCTTTTTTGAAAGGAAAGCCTTATGAAAATCTTTCTTGTTTATACGATAAGTGGACACCACTGCTTACTTTTACAGATTGAATCACATTTTTGTCCCTTTTCCTTTCCAAAATCATTTTTTATAACATATGAAAATGTTTCTTGTAATACCAGATGTAGACGCCACTGCTTATTTTTAAAGTTTGATTTTCACTTCTTTTTCTTCTAGTTTTTTACAAAGCTCATTTGTAATATTTTCTATCACAATTTTTCTGCATTTTGCACTGTAGCTCGAACGTAGCATCGTGACTTCATTCCTTAACTTATCGAAACTTATTACTTACATAATTATAACAACTGTATTTCCGTATTGTTTTGTGAATTATATTTTTGTCTCACAATACATTTCATTATAATAGTTGTAATTTCATCATAATAGTTGTTTAAGTTAGCTTTCAAAATAAAATAAAATTTTTAGCCAATTTTTAAGCGAACCAATTGTAATGGCAAAATTAACTTGCTAATGATACAACGAAACAGCACTTTGATGCATTTAGAATAATACAAAATATGCTGAACTTTTCGGTATAACTTTAAGTAAATTAATTGCATTGATGAAATAAAATTGTACACTTATACAACGGAAATGATAAGATGAAATTAGAACATTTAAGCAAATTAGCAAACAAGTCAAATTGAAATGATACAAATAAACTTACCAATGATACAATGGACACTTCGCTCATGCAAGGGGCACCAAACCAATACTTTCATTTAATTTATATTCTTTCAGAGAGATTATTTGTTATTCTATTACAATATTTATTTAAATTTATAGTGAATAAAAAATAAACTTTTAGGTCAATTTGTAAGCAAGTCAATTCTGAAATAAATATACATATATATATATTTTAGAAAATAAACCGTATATAGAATGAGTATTAAGGTTAGAGCTACGAAGTGGAAATATACTTGAACTTTAACTTCGAAAAAAGAGTGTATGTACTATCTCTACAATCCTTGCCATTCACAAAATGAATAATAAACGCTTTCCAAAGAGGCTCTTCCTCCATTCGGAGAACATTTTTCTGAGGAACACGTTTAAATATATGGGCGTACCTGACTTGAAGTTCGAAAAAAAATTCCGAAAACAGCTTCCAATGTTCCCATCACGTTTAGTTGGTATGCCAAAAGCATATAAGAATTTATTCTCTGAGAGTTTTGTATTCGAAAAGAATGTGCACGAGATATTCGGCATCCTATCTCTGTTCGTTCGTAAAGCTATCTGGAAATACGAATTCTATTATATCCCATGTTCAGTTTTGAGAGTGTTTTTCACATTTTAATCTATAAATATATATTTTTTATTAAATATATTTATTGTTTGGATATTGCTTTTAATTTCATGCCTTATAAATGCTAATAATATATATCTGCTAAATGCTGAATTTATTTAACTAATTATTTATTTTCATCGTCCAACATCGTCAACTTTCAATAAAATGGAAAGACAAAAACAAATTCGTTTAATCTTTCGGGGGTGCTGTGATTTCCAATTGCGCTTTCAACTTTCCATGTCAGCCAGTCACTACTTCATTTAACTTAAAACCTAAAATAAACATAACATGTTTTATTTAAAGTTTTAGCTTTGTAAAATAGCGGTGATGAAAATCAATTGTTTTTATTTTTTTATAAAATTTAACTTGTTAGTAGCTTTTTTCATTTGTGTGCTACATAGTCATCTTTGCTAAAACAAAGCATAGGCATGCATTTACTTATCTCTTCCTTAAAAAATGATTCATTATTTTGAATTTCCATCTTTTACGTTGCTGATTTAGTTGATTTAAAAACTCTTGGGTTGCTAATTTCAAAATCAGAAGATTCCTTAGACAATAAAGGTTCAGCACTCTCGATTGGTGTAGTTTTTTTTTTATGTTTCGTAAAAAAATATTCTATTTCTAATGATCTACTCGATTCAAAAATACTCAATTTTCAAGTTTTTTTTTCCCACTGCGTTAGGAGTTATATTGAATTACATTTTTGAAGTATCTTGTATTCACGGTAGCTCTATTCTACATGACAAATAACGAACAGTTAATGACGTTATGCAACAACAGAATCGTGGTTTTTTGAGTCAACCATTTGTGAATAAGTTTATTTTCATTAACAAAGAAATATGCAGCAATTATTTATTAGTTGTTTATTGTTAAATAAAAAAAAACTGAAATGAACTCAGTAGCGCGACAGCCCATAGAGGGCCAATGCCTACAGTGCCCATCTCAGTTTTCTTGACCTTGGGATCTGGGGTGCAGGAGCAGATGTTCCGGTCAGGTGGTCAGCCGAACGCTAGTGTTTAGTTCCCAAGCATGTAAGGACATTACACTAAAATGAGTTTTACACTAAGGATGCCAATATTTTTTACTGTAATTTCATTCGAGATTTTTAAATGTGTTGACTGGGCACAGTTTTACAGTAATTTTTTTTTATTAAAGTAAATCAATTTCTTTCTCCACTTATTCATTCTAAAATAGTAAATAAAGATGCTAATCATAAAGCATTAAGAGATATTAATAATAGTTTCAAATACTGACAGTAATAATATAAGTCAAATGACTTTATAGTAAAGAATATAGTTGCCTTTTTAAATTTCAGTTTCTAATTTTAAATAGCAGTCAAACTCAAAAATTTAATGATTATACAACATTATGTACATTAACACATGTAGTTACGCGTTTTAGCTTATTGAATATTTTTTTCAGTTAGTTACTACTTGATTTTTGGAAAGAAAAAAATATATAATTTTGCTAGATGTAAAAACAGCCCTTTCTAAAACCCCCCAAAAATTCTCGCAATTCGCTGGACGTATGTCACATTAAGTCAATAGGGATAATGGACAGATGCTGAATAAATTTTAGTGGTGAAAAATTAAAAAGTTATATAAAAACTTACAGATGAATAACTTCATAAATTTTATTATTTTTATGGTGATTACACCAAATGCATCTGGATCTTCTTTGATAAATAATGATCGTATTATGTAATTTTTCTGTCCGAGAGGAATGTAAAAACATCTTTAATATATAAACAAATTATAGTAAAAATAAACAAATAATAGAAGCTGGTTCATCCAACACACTGCAAAATCCTAAATAGTCTTTACTAGATTATAAAATAAGATACTACCTGTACAATATTTCTGTGTGCCACTAAGATCCTCGGAGGATATTCCCTGTGTACCACCCGTACATTAAAGCAGTAAACTTTTATTCATTTTCATTTGTAAGTACATTTTCAATTAAACTCCTGGATGCATACGTTCTTGAACAACAATTGAAAGGGCATAAAAGGGGGCAAGAGAATGCTTAAGATGCAGAACTCCGAGTCAAAGCATTAAATATTCAGCTCATCTTTCTTCAAATTATGCACAAGGGTTAGTGCTTAAGGTTACGCTTTTCGAAAGGCAGTTTATTTTGACATTCAAATGAACAGGGAACTTAAGAGTGGAAGATAAATTAAGATGCATTTTCTACTGAATACATGCCCCATTTCATTCTTTCTGAGGTAGAATAGAAGAAGAGATATTCTTTTGTAGAATATTAAATCTCACAAGAGTTCGAGTATAATTGTGAAGGAAGTTGGCCATTAAGAAATAAATAAACATTGTAACATTTAATCCTTCACCCCCCCCCCCCTTTTCATCACAATGCTTGCCCCTTGCTCCACCCCTTACTTACCCGGCTCACCAACCTCCGTGATTGCTTTGCAATCATCATTGTCTTCTTTTTTCCCTTAAAAGTCGATATTTTCCGCAAAAATAAACGAACGTTTTGTTCATAAAATATGTCATTATTGTAATCTCGTGAAAAAAACATTTTGTTTTTGTTTGCTCGTGAGAAACAACAACACATAAAAAACAACACAAACACACAAGTCCAGGATACGTGCTTACACAACAATCGAAAGTTATAAGTTAATTTTAAGAAACTGAAAGTAAAGTCGATAACAACGAAATAAATAATTACCTGTGTTTGAAAAATAATCAACTGTGCCATGATAAAATAAATAAGAACATAAGAAATATAGATAGTGTGACTCAACG
The DNA here is from genome assembly GCA_949128135.1 of Parasteatoda lunata. Taxonomy (NCBI): domain Eukaryota; kingdom Metazoa; phylum Arthropoda; class Arachnida; order Araneae; family Theridiidae; genus Parasteatoda; species Parasteatoda lunata. The sequence goes on along the minus strand of OX421970.1, from coordinate 9,704,612 downwards.
AGAAGAGATAATTGAACTATAATTTTACTTGCTAGCAAAATTTATATAATTGTTATACTTTATATTATTACTGTACTTTTAATATACATAAATGGAAATTTTTCTTTCTGAACGTAAATATTTTACTCAATAGTTGTCTTTCATCTGATTGTAGATCGACCCACATGGTATTTTTCTATATAAGTACAACAGATAATAATTTTTGAACTAATATTCATCGTATTATCTGTAAATATATCTATACACTTTCGGAATTTATTGCTGTAATTCGTTCTTATAAGCCTTGCACGCATTGTAGAATATTTATAGTGTATTGATTATTCGAAGCAATCAGTTGTATTACTTTATTTTATAACTCTCGTTGAACAGCCAACCGAATTTTGAGTTTACGATTACCACCAATGTCCATCTCCGTAACCTTGTAATTTTGAACCCTATCCAGAAGACAAGGGAACTCTTTGATCAAGTATTGGAAGAAATTCGCCTTTGTGGAAGTCTTTGTGATGGAACTTACCCGCTTTTGCTTTACATGGAGAGGAAAACCACGAAATCCTCCCATGGTGAGCCTAACAGCAAGGGTTCTAACCCATGATCCGTGTACTTCTTATTTTACGGCAGCACTGTGGTCGATGTGAGCCGGGTGCAGAATTCGTATCTACCAACCATCGCTGAAAATCTAACCAGGTTCACCTCATTGGAAATTGAATGCTCTATCCCTTTAGCCATAGTGGCACTCATTATATGGTTTTGGATATCCCCAATTTGGATAATAAGGTTTCAATAGTTTACTCAGGAGAGCTGGCAGAAAACGCTTTATGTCTAATTTCTCTTTTTTCGTATTTCGTTATTTCTCTGGAATCAATAAAACGTATACTTTAGATATAACGTATACTTTATTAGTGCTCACAACAAAAATAATTGTGCTATATTGATCATACTACTACACTCTGTCATTGATCACAAATTCGTGGGGTTTTAACAACCTTCGTTTCATGGAATACAAATGTGTTTTGAAAAAAATTATATATTTTTTATGAACTAAAAGGTTATCAAAATCTAACAAATCAGTAATTACCAACTTCAAAGATAGAAAATATTTGGAGGTACTTCTAGTAATCTTACTTCCCGTTTCCATCGACTATCAAATATTCTTCAAATTTTTTTCCAATTCCTCCTTTCTCAAAAGTGATTCTCAATGTTTTTGCAATGCTTTGGTGCTTTTCTCTATTTAATATTAATTTGAGCTCCCTAGTTTGTCTATATATTATATACCTTATTTCTGACAAGGAATCTAAAATATATATTGAGACAGATGTTCCAAAATTACAAATTGTAGAAATTGGTAATGGGAACAGTTATTATTTAAATTTAATAAAAAATTTTAATTTTAAAGGTTTTGAAAATATATGGATTAAAAATGATTATTACAAATGATTATTACAAATTACTGCGTGTATTTTACAAATGGGGAAAATATAAGTATAGGTGTAATGTGTATGAGCAATGTTATCATTTTTCAACAAAAGGGTTTAAGGGGTATTATTCAGCTTTATAGTAACTATAACATAGTAACTATCAAAGAAGATTTTCTCAAATTAGTTTTAAATAATTGTTTTAACAATTATTTTACATTTTTAAACAATTTAATTAAAGCATTTTAATTTTTTTTAAAGAAAACATAATCTGATTATTGAAATTTCACATATTAAAAATGCTGAAGTATAAGCTCAAAATATACAAATAATACCTTAAAAATTGGTAAGACAGCTATTTATTGTCAACTTATAATCAAGTCAAGTACAAATTAGCCTTAAAATATTTTTGAATGTATGTTTCTCTTCTTTCTGGATTATTGGATATTTGTATTATTTAATCCCAAATATGTACATATGTTCACAAAAACGCTTCGGGTACTACTAATTTGACTTAATTGGTTGATAACATTTAATAACTAAATATTTAGGCGATAAGATCTATTTATACGTTTCAAAAGACAAATATTGTTAAATACAAAATCTCAGTATTAAATAAAAATTACTTTTCTTCTTTTACAAGTGTTTCAATTATGAATATAATACCGCAATGAATCATCAAATTTTTGCAATCTGATAAGTATGCATATACCAAAATATATTTCATGGAATGTGTGATTTTGCCTTTTATTACTTTACTAATACGAGCTTAATTTTATCTCAAATTATATTTCTAACAAGTCATAAAAAGAAAACACATATTTGAAAAGCTGAAAAAATAAGGATTAATTGAGAATTTAAAAAGGCCGATGACTTTTAATTAATAAAAGAAGACAAATGGGAAAAAACTAATTCATAGAAAGTCAAATTGAAAGTATTTAACAACATTGTGTTTCATAAATTTAAAATTAATATGCTTATAGGAAAGTAATAATTATTTCTCGTAGAATATTTGTGTAAATAGAAGAAAAAAATAGTCGAGCTTAAGTTTTGTTTATGAAACTTATCGCCAGAATGTAACAAAAAAGTATACCAACATTGAAATTGTTTACCTTTATTTCTTACTCAAGTTAGAAGTGATATAAGGCTTAAGTTAATTTAATATATTGTTATCGTTTTACAGTTTCTTAAAGCTTTAAGACATAATTATTGCCAAACATTTTCAGAATGAGATTAAATAATATTTTTTTACAACTTATAGTGTTTGTTTTTGGAACATGTTTGCTATTCTGTAATCCGTTGGCAAAAGGTTTTAAACATTTTTAATCCGTACTATCATTTTGCTTACGTGGTCTGTAATCAAATTCTCTGTCTCAGCAAAAAAAGAACAAAGATCAGTAAATCAAGAAGTGAGTTAACTACTGTTTTATTTGAAAAATTTGATCTTTAATTTGCAATTAGAGACGAGATAAAAATGACAAGTATTTAACTATATATATTTTTACTTTTGGGAAAAATATTTTGCTTTCGAATACGTTGTATCACATTTGTATTACATTAGGATGTCAAACAACCAATCATACTTAGATTTCAATAACCATTAAAAAAATGATACAATTTGTAATGAAATGTAGAAGTGATCCATGTAATTTCCTATTTCATTTCGTAATTATATATTATTTTATTATGATGAGATAATTAGTAACTTGAAACTAAAGCCTTTTCAAAGTACAGGGGAGACAGAATTGCGATTAAGTAAAATGAAAAACGTAACCTGCAAGAAAATCTAAATTGGCGTTTCAAATAATGCCAATTAACTAGGTCTTAAAGAATAATTGATTGAGCTTTTGCTATCAATTAAATAAAATTAATACGAATTATATTGTTAAAGTGTTAAAACGATTTTTTAAAACATCATGGTTACCATCGATGGCATTGTTTAAAAGCGATGTTAAGATATAGTATTAAAATCGCATCTCGCCAGAAATATCCTTCTCTGATGCTTTTCTATTTTCAAGCATGTAAAGATAACTCGTTGAAATATAATTTATTTAAAAATAGTGTTTCTCTTCTTAATAAAAATTGTCTTTTATTGCATATTTATTTAATTCAACGTTGCACTTTTATTGTATATTTATTGAATTCAACCCTTAAAAACCTTTGGAATTTTTAAAGGTATAAGATTTAATGAATAAAAAAATTTTCCTGAATTTTTTTGTCTTTTTTCCTGTTCTTATAAATACATTATTGCTAAATTTTGCATAGACCTCGTACTATCAATTAAACTATGAAACCAATGGAAATTTTTAATTTTGCTTTTAACATTGATAATATTTAATCGTCATAAAATTAAATCAGTAGAACGTTCGATACTCAAAATTATAAAATAAAGTTAATATGTTTTGTATTAATTTCTTACGACTTTTTATACACAACCGTTATTATTTCAGTTTAATTTTCATAAAAAATAATAAATTTAATTATAAGCTATAAATAATTTTCATTTTCATAAAAAAATATGTAATTAAACAAGATAATTTCATTAGCATCTAATTGTTCAAGTAATTTAAAAAGGAATTTTGGTATGAATAAATTAATTGATTGATTAAAAAAACTAAAATTTAATTCAAAACTTACGTAGCTAAAAATATGAGCAAATAAAAACAAGGACGATAAATAAAATGATTAAATTCTTAGTATATAAAAGAATTAAAGTCTAGTTTTTTTGCACTAAGTTTCTAATACGTCAGTCTGACGTCATTAGCCTTATTAAATTACTGTCTGAATTTCAATGAGTTGTCTTCCCTGGTATGTTTAACATGACTGCAAGGATCTTAAAAGGTTGAAGGTTGTTTATTTAGTTGGCTTTTTACAATAAAAAGCCCCGAGTTTCTTTTTCTATTTAAAATTTATTTGAAAAAAAAAATAAGTCAAAGTTTTATTAATAAGATTTTTGATTTCATGTGGGTTATTTCATTAGGTGTAAATATTGTTTAAAATTATTTAGCTTTCACTTTCAAATAAGTGCTGGTTAGCCACAAGCTGGTTTAGTTAATCACAAGTTTTGATTCACGTTGTTTCAGTAAAAAAAACAACAATGATTTTTATCTTTTAAAACAACCAATCCATCTATTCATTTAGATATGAAACTCATTATCGTATTACTATTTTTTATAATTTTAAATACATATTATTTTAGCATATTCATACTTTTTTTGTGGTAGCATTTATTTATAAATTTCTAACAAATTTGACGATAATTGCTTGTAGCATTTAATTTTAACTTTTAAATATTTTAATTTTAAAACCTATCAACATATTATTTTCCTAAGTGAAATAAAGTGAAACTTGATATCACTCATAAAATTTCTTTTGTTTAATTTTGGAATTTTTCGAAAAGGACGGAGAAACAAACTTTCATTGCTTACTCACATGTTTTTAGGTAGTCAAATATATTACAAACAACAAGATAGAAAATTCAAATCCCGTTTTTTGGTTGGTTTGTTAGACCCCAAAAACCTACTTCTATTGCATTAAAGATCATAAGCATATACTTTAAGACAGGGATAGGCAAACTTTTCAGGCCGAGGACAAAAAATCGGAAAAAAAAGTTTGGCGGGCCAAGTAAAAAGTTCTAAAAAATAACGATATACAAGTTTTAATTTGAATATTTAATGAGATGAATGAAATTGCGATTTTATTTTTAAATGTTCCTTATATTAAAGTTCGAAGTGAGATGTACTTATTTTAAGGAAGGAGGGTAAATATTCGTCTGTTAGTCGACTTCTGAAATCATTTTTTCTAAGGTTCATAGTTGAAAACACTTGTTCACATATATAAGATGATGCAAACGAAGCACTGATTTTCTGGGCATGAGACATTAAATTTGGGAAACTAGCTTTTGGTAATGATTTGTAAGATTCACACTTTGGCATATTTCGAAACAACTGCTTCAGATGATTGTTAAATTGCAACTCAATTAATTCAAGTTGCAAATCCAATCTCACTGTTTCACAATTTACGTTGAAAGGCATGGTAAAAATATTTAATTCTGTTTGAATGGCCCTGAAATCTTGAAATCTGTGTTCAAACCCAGAATGGAGTTTTTTCAAGCCATCTTCATAACTCTTAAGCTTTTCCTTATTTACTGAGGGTATTGAATTTAACCTCGTGAAATGAGACAAGTCGTTCTTGGCTACCTGCCCAGCAAACAGATTAAGCTTCAGTTTAAAAGCTTTGAGATGGGCCAAGATATCATCAATGAATTGATTTTTTACTTGCATTTTAACATTCAGGTTGCTCATATGACAAAGAAGATTTGTGAAAAATGTAAAGTCTGAAAGCCATTCTTTATATTCTAATATTTTGCACTCTGCTAAACATTGTTTCCCACGGAAGAATTACTGAATGTCATCTTTCAGCTGCCAAACTCGCTCGAAAACACATCTTGCACTAAGCCACCTAACTTTCGTGGAATACAGTACATCAGAGTAAGCCCACGAGATCTAATAGTATTAACAAGCTTTACTTCTGCATCAAGCACGGGTTTCATATTCAATGCAGATTTAAACAGAGTATCTTGATGTATAACACAATGTAGAAAAATATGGTTATTCCCGGGATATTTCTGATTAAAGAGTCCAAGGAATCCAGATTTTTTTCCCTGTCATATTTGGTGCACTATCAGTCGTAATATTACATATTTTTATGGGCACTTTCAAAGTTAAAAGCCCTTCCTGAAAATCACGAAAAATATCACATCTCGTTGTAGTTCCCTTTAAAGAACGCACGCACGTCAGTTCCTCGATAATTTCAAAGTTCTCATCAATACCTCTTTAAAATAAAACTAATTGAGCAGTATCATTTATATCAGTGCTTTCATCCATAGCCATTGAGCAAAATTCAAACTTTGCAATTTTTTACTCTAATTGTATTGCCAAATTTTTATTGATTCGATTCTAGAAGTCACCGTTTTTCGCGATAAGCTTACAGCCTCAGAATTATTTTTCATGTCTGGACATAAAACATCACAAACTTGGAGCATACATTGTTTAACAAACTCCCCATCACCAAGAGATTTATTATTTTTAGCTATATTGTATGCTACAATGTAACTTGCATGCGTAGCTGCTTCTTGAACACTGTTAATCATCTTGAAAAAATTTTGTCGGTCAGATGATGTTTTAAGACGATTTTCTGCATTTTGTCTTCTTTCACATTCAGACAATGTGTCGCAGTTGGCATTTTTGTGCTTGTCTGTAAAATGTCGGTTAATGTTGTATTCTTTAAAAACTGCCACAGCTTCATCGTAGATAAGACATACTGGTTTATCTTTAACAACTGTAAAAAAATATTTCCAAGTCCATTCATCATTAAACGCTGAATTAACTTTGCGTTTTTTAGTCACCATTTTGAGGTTAAAAATTTTTACAAATGACTAAACAAGCGCTAGCTATTTTATACATGTAATAATTTCACCATTATTTACAATAGCGTTATATGTGTGTGCAATCTTTCCATATGCAATAATAATTCACGCCAACAGAAAAATCTGCTCACTGGCTTAAAATGTGTAGTCTGCCTCATGTGAAGTACAATTCCCCTATATTTGATTCCGTATTGTCTGCTGCTCGAGAAAGACGAAAGCTTGCTGGCGCCAATCTACGGCTATTCTATGAAGACCTTCTGCTTTCAACATTTCACCAATTGAAGTTGTCTGAAGCTATTTCTCTCAATTTATGTTTTGTAGAACAAAATTAGAGGAAGTAAAAAGATCATCAGTACTTTATTAAAAAAGAAAAAAATTAGCTTTAAACTAAGTAGACGAGAAAATGGATGTATAATGTATATTGTTTATATTATAAAACAATCCGGCGGGCCGTAGTTTGCCTATCCCTGCTTTAAGAGAACTGCAAAATTTAAGAAACGTAAAGTTGAAAAAGGTTGAACACTCACTTATATAGCAACGATATTATCTATATATATAAAAGAAAGTCGTGTTAGTTACTTCACTTATAACTCAAGAACGGCTGAACCGATTTAGCTGAAAATTGGCAGGGAGGTAGTTTAGAGCCAGGAGAAGGACATAGGATACTTTTTATCCCGTTCGACATCATTCCCGTGTGACTTGACATGTAACGTCAGTCACTATAAAACGTGGTATTAAATATCTATTATTACCATTAATCTATTATTACTATTAAATATCTACCATTAAATATCTATTATTAATATATAACTCAGAAGTTTAAGTTTCTGACTTGAGAAAACAAAAGCTAATTATAAGTAAATATATTTTCGACTATATAAGGTCATTATTATGAAACAAATGTTTACATGTTTATTTAGTACGATTTATTAGATTTTTTAGGTGATTACATTGAAGTAGTAAACAAAAATAAAATTCCCGCGCTATGATAAATAATTTCTAAAATAAATATTCTCTGCTTAAGTTAACGAACGTATTCATTTATATATGTAATTCTCACGCGAATTAAATACTTGTATTGCTCTTTAAGTAAATAAGACTTAACTGTGCACTTAAACAGTACCACTTTGTTTTGCATTTCGCTTATAAAGTTATTTACATACATTTTTTATGCAGCTTTCATACATCCTTAAAGTAACGAAATAATTCATTTCGTTTAAATGCTCTTTGTATTGTTTGAAATGTCGTTTTACATATATATATAAGTAAATTCAAATTCAGCTTCATCGCCAAAATAGAAATTCTCGAAAGATGAAATAAGATGAGATAGAAATTATCTAGGTTAGTGTATTAGAATATTAAAAAAGACTAAAAAAGCGAAATACTGTGCAAGAACATACTAAATCTTAGTAGTAAATATTCTAAATCTTTAAATTTTAGTAGATAAAATTTTTTACATAATTGGAAATGATACATGTATAAATGAAAATTTAAAACTTTAGCTTTGTCGATTTATTGAGCACTAATATCATAGCTTCATAAATTAATACGTATAGTTCAACTATATTTTTAATTTATTTATCAATAGATGGTGTCCAAAGGGTCTATTAAAGGTACTTACGTATTAACGCAACAAGGCCAAAATTCGCATAAATTGCCAAATTTGGCGACCCTACTTACGGCAACCCTACGTTCTATACGTGGTTTTTCGTAATACCTTATCGAATTTATATGGCGCCAAGCTCAAGCTGTTAATGGCGAAGACGGTTTTCAATCAGTGCTAAAAGCAATAGCCAAAAGATTTCCGCCGAAAAAATATCCGCCGAAAGAATAACTTACTTTATCTATTGGTACCTATGTAGTATATTTGCTAATTCTGAACTCTACTCTCCCACCGAAAAAAGTGTTTATAACCCAGTTAATACTGTCTGGTTTTTATTTTGTAGATACAAGGACAGATTCATCATCGAATTGGATCATTAATAATTAATAATGCCGCGACCAAGACGATCGAATCTTTCCCGACAAAGCCGTGATGCAAGAAGAATACGAAATACTGCAAATGAAAGGACTGAAGAAGAACAAGAAATTGCACGTGAACAGCGCCGCGATAGTATGGCTCGACTTCGTGCTTCTCAATCACGAGAGCAAAGTGAAGCAGCCCGTGAAACAGCTCGGTTGGCAATGCAGAATCGTCGAGCGAACAACAGAGGTCAACAAATAGATAATTTGCGACGCAGAACAAGATATTTATCAAGTGCTGATTTGAATCGAGCAGCGTTTCAATACGATTGCAGCAATGATTACAGCTTGCATCCTAGCGTTTGCATTGGGCAAATGGACGTAGTTTGCGAGTATTGTGGTGCATTAAAGTTTTCCGGAGAAGCGCCTGGATTATGCTGCCTTAATGGTAAAGTGAAATTGCCATTGTTGACTCCGCCACCTGAGCCATTGTATTCATTGCTTTGTGGCGAAACACAAGAATCACGCCACTTTCTTGCAAATACTCAAAAATACAATGGTTGTTTCCAGATGACGTCATTTGGGGCAGATATTATCGAAGAACGGGGATTTAATCCGACATTTAAGGTATTTATTTTTGTACTTATATAGAATGTAGTTAAAGAATAACTTACTTTATCTATTGGTGCCTATGTAGTATATTTGCTAATTCTGAACTCTACTCTCCCACCGAAAAAAGTGTTTATAACCCAGTTAATACTGTCTGGTTTTTATTTTGTAGATACAAGGACAGATTCATCATCGAATTGGATCATTACTACCTTTCGAGGATACACAGAATAAATTTTTACAAATATATTTCATGGGCAACATGGAAGAACAACTTGATCGACGCCTAGAGATCAATGCAGGAATGAAGCGAGCAATTCTTCAAGACTTGCAGTGTCTGCTTCATGAACATCATGCGTTGGTCAGGTTGTTTAAAAGTGCTTTAGAGCGCATGCCAAGTGATGACTATAAAGTTGTTATCAAAGCAGATAAACGACCATCTGGAACACACGAAAGGACATTTAATGCTCCAACAGTAGACGAAGTTGCCATCCTGATTGTTGGTGAACAATTGGAAAAACGCGATATTGTGCTTACACGTCGCGATACTGGGCAACTGCAACAAATATCTGAAACTCATCGATCATATGACACATTGCAATACCCGCTGATGTTTTGGCAAGGAGAAGATGGATATTATTTTAATATTAAAATGAAAAATCCATTGAATGGTGAGTATCAGTATCATAATTTATTTCATTTATTTGTGAAAGACACTGATTTAAAATAATGTTTATTAAAAAAATGGTTAATGTCTGTATTGTTTGCCTTTAAAATTTGCCTTTGAAATGGTTAATTATCAAATTTTTAATTTCAGGTGAAGAAACTACAAAGAAAGTTAGCTCAATGAATTATTACGCATATCGTTTGATGATTCGTCAAAATGCTGACAACTATTTGCTGCGGTTTCGTCGATTGTTTCAGCAGTATTGCGTTGACATGTATGTAAAAATAGAAACGGAACGTTTAACATTCATTAGGTTGAACCAAGCCAAACTGCGTTCTGATGAGTACATCCATTTACGTGATGCAGTTAGTACTGAAGGAAATGCAGCTAATATTGGTCGATTAACTATTCTGCCGGCGACATACATTGGTAGTCCACGTCATATGCATGAATATGCACAAAATGCAATGACATATGTTTGTCATTACGGTCGGCCCGATCTCTTTATTACTTTTACCTGTAATCCAAAATGGATAGAAATTACTCAATTGCTGCTTCCCGGACAAACATCAAGTGATAGACACGACATCACAGCACGTATATTCAGGCAAAAAATTCGGTCCCTGATGAACTTTATTGTTAAACAACGCGTCTTTGGAGATACTCGATGCTGGATGTATTCAATCGAATGGCAAAAGCGAGGCCTGCCGCACGCACACATTCTTATTTGGTTAGTGGAAAGAATTCAGCCTGACCAAATAGATGATATCATATGTGCTGAGATTCCTGATTATGAAGTCGATCCAGACCTACATGATGTTGTTACTACTAATATGATTCATGGACCGTGTGGTGCCATCAATCCCCAATCACCTTGCATGGTCGATGGAAAGTGCTCTAAACGATATCCACGGAAATTAACGGCGGAGACTGTCACTGGCAATGATGGTTATCCGCTGTATCGGCGTCGATCACCAGATGACAACGGTCGAACTGTCACAACGAAAGTGAAAAGAATGGATTTCGTTGTCGACAACAGTTGGATTGTTCCATATTCGCCACTTATTTCTAAATCGTTCAAGACACATTGCAACGTTGAATACTGCAATTCAGTTAAGTCCATAAAATATATTTGCAAATATGTCACGAAAGGCAGTGATATGGCGGTTTTTGGATTGCAATCCTCGAATACCAACGATGAAATTTCACGCTATCAAGTTGGTCGTTATGTGAACTGTAATGAAGCGATTTGGCGTATATTCGCATTTCCCATTCACGAACGTCATCCTACTGTTACGCATTTGGCGGTGCATCTGGAGAATGGTCAACGAGTATATTTCACGGCTTCGAATGCTACGCAACGTGCTGAAACACCTCCAGCAACTACATTGACCAGTTTTTTTGCAATCTGCCAAAGCGATCAGTTTGCACGAACTTTGCTTTACTCGGAGATGCCACGTTATTATACTTGGAATGCTTCATCGAAGAATTTTCAAAGACGGAAGCAAGGCGATGCGGTTCCTGGGTATCCAGATGTGCGTTCTACTGATGCTCTTGGTCGTATGTATACAGTTCATCCAAAGAATAATGAATGTTTCTATTTGCGGTTGTTGCTGGTAAATGTGCGTGGGCCAACGTCATTTGAGTCACTACGAACTGTTAATGGTGTAATATTCCCAACATATCGTGCTGCATGTGAAGAATTGAAGTTATTAGAAAACGATAGTCATTGGGATACGACAATCGCTGAAGCCATTATCTCTGCATCTCCAAGTCAGATACGCACATTATTCGCTATCATAATTTCGACATGATTTCCATCAAACCCATGTAACCTGTGGCACAAATACAAGGATAATATGTCAGAAGATATTTTACATCAAATTCGTGTCAGTTCCAGAAATCACGATATTGAGATGAATGAGGAGATACATAATCGTGCTTTACTATTGATCGAAGATATGTGTTACCTCATGTGCGGTAATTTATTAATCAGGTTAGGAATGCCAGCACCATATCGTGAAATGAATGACGCATTTAATCGAGAATTGGAACGGGAACGTGAATATGATCACCAGGAATTAGATTTAGTAGTTCAAACGAATGTACCCCTGTTGAATTACCAACAAAAGGAAGTTTATGATACTTTAATGAAGGCAATCGATAATGAATATGGTGGTTTATATTTCCTAGATGCCCCTGGTGGAACTGGCAAGACATTCCTCATGTCATTAGTTTTAGCAACTGTTCGGGCGAGATCTAACATAGCGGTTGCAGTTGCTTCTTCTGGAATAGCAGCCACATTGTTAGAAGGATGCCGTACGGCTCATTCAGCATTCAAATTACCGTTAAATCTTCAAACTATTGAAGAACCAACGTGTAATATTGCAAAACACTCAGCAATGGCCAAAGTTTTAGCGGTATCGAAAATCATCATCTGGGACGAATGCACAATGGCGCATAAACGTGCATTAGAAGCACTTAACCGAACATTAAAAGATTTACGCAATGACTCGAGATGTTTTGGAGGAGCAATGATTTTACTTTCTGGTGATTACCGCCAAATACTGCCAGTAATTCCAAGATCTACGGCTGCCGACGAAATAAACGCTTGCCTCAAATCGTCAAATCTATGGCGCCATGTGAAGAAACTGCAACTGACAACAAACATGAGAGTTACATTGCTTAATGATACATCTGCTGAAGATTTCTCGGAGCAATTGCTGACTATCGGTAATGGTCAAGTACCTGTCGATGAATCGAGCGGATTAATATCATTTCCAAATAATTTCTGTAATTTTGTCTCATCAAAAGACGAACTTATCAACAATGTATTTCCAGAAATTATTTCTAACTACAAAAATTATGAATGGATAAGTGAGCGAGCAATTTTAGCGGCTAAGAATAAAGATGTAGATGACCTAAACTACATAATTCAAAATAAGATCATTGGAACAATGCATTCATTCAAATCTATTGACTGCGTCACAAATGAAGATGAAGCCACCAACTATCCAATTGAATTTTTAAACTCTTTGGACGTGCCTGGCTTACCACCGCACAATTTACGCCTAAAGATTGGCTCCGTAGTAATCATGCTTCGAAACATAAACCAACCAAAACTGTGCAACGGTACGCGTTTGGTGGTTAGAAAATTGATGAACAATGTAATTTACGCTACGATAATGATAGGAAAATTCAAAGGTGAGGAAGTTCTCATTCCGAGGATACCGATGATCCCAACCGATATGCCGTTTGAATTTAAAAGACTTCAATTTCCGATACGTCTTGCATTTGCCATGACCATCAACAAATCACAAGGCCAATCCTTAAAAGTTTGTGGTTTAAATCTAGAACATTCATGTTTTTCCCATGGTCAATTATACGTGGAATGTTCACGGGTCGGAAGACCATCTGCGTTGTTTGTTTTTGCGCCTGATAATAAAACAAAAAATGTCGTGTATCACAAGGTACTTAAATGAAGAGCAACCTATGTACTAAAATACAGAAATAATTATGAATGATTGATGTAGAAATTTAATTTTTTTTGTATTTTTTCCAATAAAAAAAAAATCTGCTTATTTATTGACATTAAGGCGGAACAAAGTTCGCCGGGTCAGCTAGTTAGAGATAAAAGTTAAACACTCATTAATATAACATAATCTGATATCAATCTTCGAAACCACGCACCCAGTACCCAAACTGGAATATCGTCCGTTTTAACAAAGTGATGAAATTCTGTGTCATGCGCTCGACTGCGTGCTTCTAATTTTCTATCATTATTTTATCCATAAATATTTCTTTTCATTGTTAAATTGAAGTTAATCTTTTTTTTTCCACCAGAACCCGGAGTAAAAATTGTTTCAAAACATTTTAATTGCCACTTGAGTGTTCTATTCAAAAGGAAATCATTTAGAAATTGGAGTGATCATTGTTCTAGATTTGTAAAGAAATTTTTTTGTTTTACTGAAGAGGAAACAACAAAAATTGCTCAACACTTTTAAAACTATTGTTTCATTTCAAAACGATATCATAACTATAATTGGGTTAGATATCCCAAGCATTGTTTTTAATGTCCTGTTTTAAAGTATTGAACTAACTTTTCTGTACTTTATTCACGTATTCAGCTACTTTAAAGAGGATATTTTTCTTTTTATTTTCATCATATGTTTTATTTTTAATTTTACATAACAATGAGTAGAGAAAAGAGTCTATTTAAAATATGAATTTAAAAATTGGTTGTTGACAACAGTTGTTGAAACCTATATTGCGTCTCATTGATTGATTATTCTCTTTTTGTGACTGTTTATTCTTTTTTTAATCCAATATTTAGAACATTATTGTTAGAATCTTTAAAAAAATTAGTAAGAAAAATATTTTTTCTATATAAGGTATTTTTTAGATAAGTAGTGCCTGGAATTAAATATTGATTATCAGTTGTTACAAAATATTCTTTTACATACATTTATTCATTTTTTATGTGATTTGAATTTTCGAAATAAGAATTTACGTAACTAAAGGAAAAAATCTGCTATATTGCAAAACATTTTGGCAACGACTGTGGCAACGACCTTATTTCTAAGTGGCGTTCTTCTAAGTGCCCCGCTACACCAAGAATGTTCTATTACACTACTTGGTAGGAAGTATCCACCAGCGTTTTTTTTTTTTTTTTTTTTTTTTTTTTTTTTTTTTTTTTTTTTTTTTCTTGCATTCAGAAGCGCAAAATTTATAATTATTATATATAAAAAAGAAACAGACGTGAGAGTCATATTATTATTACAGCTGTATTATTACAGTTATTGCGATATAATATAAAGTAAGAATCATTAATTTAAAAGAATATATACACTAATTTATGAAATAAAATTAGTTTGTACATCAAACATACCAGTAGTACTGCGATAATATAAAGACTAACTCTAACAAGACGTAACAGAACGGAAGCTGACAGAAATTAGACATATTAAAATCACTTAATATAATTCACAGAGATTTAAAAAATAAAATATATTTATCCTTGTAAAAGGAATTAAAAACATACGTAGCTAATTTATCGACGAAAAACAAATTATTCAAACAAATTGCAACGAATCAATAACAACAACTAAGATTCGTTGACTAATTCTCGATTACAAACAGTACAATTTCTTGCGATGAAAAAAACTACGCTAAGGCATCGGTGTTCTGGAATAAAAATTAATTCTCGTTTTATATGAATAGCTTAAAATTTGGAGCAAACTAATTCTATCTTAAGTGTTTATATTTAAAACCCACCCTTTATACCGTTTATGAACACTCGATTTTGTGTTTATCAGGAATAAAGTGTTTCTTCACAACTTTTTTTTGTGTTGTGTAACATAATATTCGGGATGATATTTCGTCACAGTTTTTACAGTACCTCATCTGTATCATCGATAAATAATTGGTACTGTGCATGAGGTATTAAATTGTACCTTCATTACAATTCCTCACAATTTTTTTGGGTTACGCAAAATCATATTCGAGAGGATATTACATCACAGTTTTTCAAGTGCTTGATCTGTATCATCGGTAAACAATAATATCGGAACTGTGTTGAGATATTAAATTATACCTTCTTCTCAATTGTTTGGGTTATTCTACATCATACTCAGACGGATATTAAGTCACAGTTCTGTATCATCGGTAAACAATTATACCAGCACTATGCAAGGTATATAAAATTGTACCATTTTTTAATTCAAATAAGCACGTATAATTGTGCAGTCAAATTCAATTTCGTACTAATAAAAGTAGGGCAAATTTTAGCCATATTGCGACAATTCGGTTGCATACGATGCAACAAAATCTTGGTATGGTTTAACATAAATCATTGGTCATAACTGTGTAATGGGTTTACAGGGAAATGGAAAGTAAGAGAGTGCATGAATTTTGATCCAATGATCGAATTTTCTCTCATTTAGAATCTCTTCTCTATCTCTTTTTTTTTTTTTTTTTTTTTTTTGTTATTTAAAGTCCTAGATACATGTAAATATTTGTTTTCACTTTGTGTTAGAAGTTAAGATGATATTTCATTGCGTTAGCGTTTTTAACTGACAGGTCGTCGTGAATTTTTTTAATTTTTACTCACATAATTTAGACATTTCTTAACGGGTGCGTGCGTATTTCCCCAAAATTGACGCAGGAGCAATTGCAAATAGGTATGCACAACAACTATAAATCTTTCCTATCGGTTTGGAAGGAATTTAACTATAAAAGTGCGAAATCGTCCTATTAAAGTAACTGTCGTACTTCTCGTCAATACAAACTCTTCTATGAATTCCCGTCTAAAGTAAAAGAATTTTCCATTTAAGGGAGATACAATGACTTGTTCAAACAAAAGAGGAAGTCTGCTCATGAAACTCTACAGGCGTTTCATAAGCCGAACACCGTTGTTAATAAATACATATTTATTTAGTTTCTTAATTTAAGCAATTGTGTATTTATTTATATGTTTAATTTAAATAAAAAATTTAAAAAAAACGTTAAATAACGTTTACAGATGTATTATTGTGACTAAATTTTGATTAATCATTTAACTTCATGCAAATGATGATGGAATGTTTTTCTTTGCTGCTGAGGATTAATAATAACGTGAATAAATCACACATTAGGATACATGAATAAATATACTAAAGTTTCGATTCAATTAACAAGGATTTTTCTCAGTTTTTAAACACGTAATGACAGTAAAAAATTATAAAGATAAACACGCGAAGTGTGTTTTAAACCATAATGGAAGAAAACCATGTCTGAAAAAGATAATAAAAAAAAAAAGATAATAAAAAAAAAGAAAGATAAGAAACGTGGATGTAGGTTTGGGATGAAAAACAAGGATATCAGATGTAGAACATGAAATTAGATCCAAACATTGAGAAAGTATCTTTCTTTGTTTAGATACTGAGTGAGGTTCTTGTTTATAAGACTAAAACTATAGTATGTCCATTCATTTAACTTATTTGTGGTTATTATATTATTTTAAAGTCTTATTTTCCTTCAAATTTTGTTAACATCTACGGAAACTCTCATTTGCATCTAAGGATGAGAGGATTAAAAATTATGATTCTTAGGATGAGACGACAAAAATTCGCATATTTATTAAATAAAAAGCTTTGAAACAGTGCCACAAGCTTGTTAAATGAATAAGCCATAATTATATATTGATGGTTCACATGCAACTGATTAAAGCAGAATGTATTTTTAAAATGAAGTTTCAATCGCTTATAACCATATAAAAAGTATACATTTTTTTAAAAAAAAGTCTATTTT
This sequence comes from Parasteatoda lunata, assembly GCA_949128135.1. Taxonomy (NCBI): domain Eukaryota; kingdom Metazoa; phylum Arthropoda; class Arachnida; order Araneae; family Theridiidae; genus Parasteatoda; species Parasteatoda lunata. The sequence continues at coordinate 9,687,247 of OX421970.1, read as the reverse complement.
ACATATCCTTAGAAGCGATTAAAAATACTGTGGTGATTTGTCAGGTCTGTGTCTATAAGTGGTGCAATATTGTTAAAGCGTATTGTATTATTTGATGTTTTGTCGGTGATTTATTTTCTTAATGACCTTTCAAAACACATTTTAGCATTCTTTTTCTTATCTGTTGCTCTTAAAATTTCACCAGGAATGTTGCCAATTTTTCATTAGCTAAATGCGCGTGCCAAAAATAAAAGAGAACTACTCTTTATTAACTTAAATAAATACTGCTTTTCCTTTTTTGAGAATATCAGTTCACGTTCTCTCTTTTTTTTAAAAAAAATATGTGTCGCTGTTATCTCTTTTTTGAGTAAAACATACTTCTAATATTGGTGAAGTAATCTCCCGTTAGCGCAAACTTCCCTAGGCATAGGGAATAAGTTTGTTCATATTGTAAGACGTTATTTTTATATTACTAAGTATACAAAACCCAAAGCAGGTTAAAAAAATGGAGTATGACATAACTATGAAAAGCGAATTTTTATAAATGGAAAACTTTAAAAGGAATAATATTTAATAGAATTAAGCACTCATTCTTTAAACAAATAGTTAGGATATAACTGTTTTGTACTTTTTCTACTCCTATCAAATAAATTTTTTGTTCCAATGAAAAGGTTTAAACCATTTAGGTAGAAAAATTTTACCATTTTATTTTATTTTATTTTTTCCCTTAAATTCTGTATTTTTCATGCAATTTTTTAAAAAATATTTTTTATATAGTTTAGAATTTAGAATTCAAAGAGTATTGTTTTTTACAACTTGTATAAGACAAAATTCGCTGTACATTTTTTTATTTTTCATGATATAAACTTGATATAGCTTGTCTTATGTTTTATAGGTTTTTTTCTATATAGCATGTTTTACGTAGCTCTTTATCCGTCTCTATATGAAAGCAAAAGTATATGAATAATCGTTAATAGATCGAGAACAGGAGCATCATTTCGGATCATGTTTTTTTCCTCTCTACAGTTTGTATGAAGCGGTTTGTAAACAATCATCATTCTTTTGCAAAAGTACGAAATTCCATTGTTGAACCAATTCTTGCCAATTAAACTTTACTTAATATCTTTTAAATAGCTTCACCGATTAGCATGGCTCTTTTTCCTCCGATATTTTTTACGAAATTTTTCACGCCTCTAAGTTGAATTTCTGAGATGCAATCATGCAAAAACTTGTTTTTTCCATTGTTTTAGCGTGCGCTGTCATAGAAACGGCAATGTCACAAAATGGTTGAAAAATTTTGAAGACGGAATCTCTCGATTAAGTGAAATACGCAATAAACTCACGGAGCTTATAGTTTAAATACTAAAGCAAAATTGTTTACTAGAAATAAATACGCAGGAATTAAAGAAATGCTGCATTTAACTGTCATATGTAATTTTAAATATAAATATGTTTATAATTATTCCTCAAATGACATTTCCTTTTAAAGAAATTTAATTGTGTTAAAATCTAATACCGAACATTTCTGTTGTCAAATATCATTAATAATTATATATTTTAACATCATTTTCAAAAACAAAGTTTTAATTTTCAAACTCTATATAATTGTCCTTTAAATGAATAATCATAAAATTTATAAAAAGAGAAGCTATGTTCTTTTTAAAAAGAAAAATAAGAGATGGCGCCAACAGAGACTAGATGCATTAAATTTGAACACGTTTTATGTTAAAGTACTCACATTTAAGAATTGGTTCAGTAAGTCTCAACTTTTGTGTCTAAATATTATGGAAAAAAATGAAACAAAATATATTCGTATTGGCTTAAAAAATGCTAAACAAAGCTGATTGGAAATCAAAAGTCCAGTTTAATTACCAATTAAACAAGTGACTAAGAAATCTGATTGTAAATGTTTAACGCAGATAGTCATTCATTTTAATTACATTCCCTTTAAGTCCTTCACCAGATTCTTTTTTTCTTTGTAAAACCAGGATTAAAATTATTATTATTTTTTTTTTTTTTGGAGCAAGGAAATATTACTACTTTTTTCTAAAACGTTGAGTGCGCAAATTAAGGAGTGCGCAAAAAATTATTTAAAAAATGGAAATTTTCTTATCTTCTGAATCACGTTTATAAGCATTTATTTTATATGGTAAAAGTTATAGGAAGTAGGATTGTTTGCGGTTGATTCACGAGAAATGATGCAGAATGTCAATTTTCAATATTTTATTTAAAATGTTAAAATATTTACATTTAATGAAAGTATTGAAATTTAATCGATATCATTATTTTGTATGTATTTTAGTGCGATCAAATAAATTCTACTCAATATTTTAAAATTTTCTATGCTGTTACATAGAAGCTTTAATTAAACTATTTACAAATTACTGTTATTATATTTTTATTTTATACAGATAGTGTAAGAATTAAATAATGAATATAAATTTTTCTATAATATGTATAATATACTATATATAAATAAATATATATGTAATAAATAATATAATATAAATATTTCTTTTTATAACTACAGAGTTTAAATTATTGAAATATATTTTTAGTAATTATATCGAATATTTACTTAATTAACTCAATTGCTAGTTCATTTAAATATATTTTAAGTGAAAGACGTCTCTTATTTGATACGTTTGAACTAGTTTACTAGTTTCAAGATTTTATATCTTTTTTTATTATTATTTTGTACTTAAGAACATCTAACATTTTTTTAATAATCAATATTAACTAATTATTTTTGAACCACAATTATTTTATCATAAAAAAAATAATTTTTTTAACTGAAGAACGTTGAATTTCCCAAAATAAATAGTGTATTAAAGTACATGGTTTAAGAGAATAAATTTTTTTGCAATTCTGAACCTAATTCAGGGCAGAAACAAACTTTTTTACTCTCGGCATGACTGATGTATGCCGTTTGGGAAAAATTTTAAGGAAAAATAACCAGTGCTTGTCTTATTTGGCATTGAAAAGAACTGGCATTGAAGTCTTTAGTGAAGTAGCGATGGAAAACTGTTCTTTTAACTAAGTTTTAATTAATAAATGTTCAAAAAAATAATTCTGTTGATATGATATTAAAATACAAAATATTTTGCTGCTGAATTTTAAAAAAACTTTTTAGCAATTGTTTCAGAAAATATGAATATTCTATTATATACAATTCCTTAATTTATATTAAGAATGAATTACAGTCTCAACAACAGTTTTATTAACTTATAAAATTTATTAATCATGGAGTACCAATAGTGTGTAACTATAGCATAATATATACGACAAAATATTTCTTTATCTAGAAAAATACGATCCCAAAAAATTAAGACCTGCTTTTATTTTAAAACTAGTTTTCAAAATTACTTTAAATTTTTACATATATATTCAATTTCTTTAGTTGTTGAAAGTTTTCACATGAATTTTAAAAGAAAAGCTTAATGTTTTTTTCTGATGAGAACCTCTTTAGATGAAAATGCGCTCCCTCACAAAAGTGAAGAAAACTTAAATTTACAAGTGTTAATACAGAAAGGTCTATCTTGGCTTTACTCCAAACAGCAATTTGGAATTATTGTAAGGGCGCAAGGGAAATTTTCTTCTCCAAGTATTGTTTAAGAAAAACAAGGGAAGAAACTGTTTCTTTATGCCCGAGAAAATTATTCAGCCTTTTTCATTATTTCAAAAAATCTTAACAGCTTGATATCTAATTCTGAAGCCAAGCATGGAAATTGTAATTTGTTGGTGGGCACATTGCTATTGTTCAACTTTAAATATATTTTTTTCTTTCATTGCAAACTCCCATTATCTTATAAAATTTTTGAGCTTTCACACATGATGGGTTTTAACTGCAAATGGAAGTTGATATGAATATTGTGGAAAAACTCATTCAGCTGTAGGCTACAAGATGTAATTGAACTTACGAATTAATGGCGCTGAAACACAAAAGTCTAAGAAATATTTAAATCCATTTTGTTATCAAAAGAAATAATACAACATAAAAAATGTTAATCTCCTTTCAAATGGTAAAAATGTATGTTCTCTGTTAGAATGTAGTATAGGTAATAATTTAATTTCGTAAAACTATGGTTTGAGGAAAGCAAAAACATGTTTTCATTTAACAATATATTAATGTTCTTACTAACTTACAAAGTATTATGGTTAAAGGCGTGAATATTACTAATAAGTGAGTGAAGTACACTCGATTAATTTTATAATATTCATGATATATCAGAACTTAATTTAGCTATTTTGCATTATTTATATATAGTTTTGGAACAAATCAATTTGAAATACTTCATTAATAAAACAGGACCTATTTTTTTTAAGAAAAAAGAAACTTTTTTTAATGAATTACTAGAATTTCCTGACTAGGTTTTCTCATAATTAATTTCTTATCATAGAATATTTCATTTTTAAATAAACTTTTAGTTTCGATAGATTTTTTATTTTGTTTACGTATTAATGTTAATTTTTTTTATCGTAAAAAAATAAATTTTAAATTTTAATCCTTAAAATGTACAGTATACTCCATTGGATTCATCATAAAAGTAAAATCTTTATAAAATTTTTCTCTCACTTAATCTATTTTATACAACAGCTAAGAATATTTTAGTTAAACGAATGAATTCACGTGTTTTATTTTTTATTTTTTTTTCCATAAGTTTTTAGTGAAGATCTAATCAATAATAACTATTTTTTATTAATGAATAATAAGATTTGAATCAAAGTTGATATGTCTTTCTACAAGGAAAAGTTTATTTTTACTGTCAAAAGAATATTATTTGTGCAAACAGCACTAAAATCAAATAACGAAAGAAAGAACATTTAAATTTTTATCAAACTATTTGAATAATTTATTCCAATTCTGTGTTTTGTTGTTTTAATTTCTACTGTGTAAAGTTATGAAAAAAATAGAAGACCCAATTTACGTTACATGATGGCACGAGGGCATGGAAAGGAAAGCCACGAATGCCTCCCACGGCCAGCTTGATGGCAAGGGGACTCTAACCCATGATCTGTCAACCGCTGAGGATATTTTACGTCAACACTGTGGTCGGTGCAAGCCAAATATGGAATTCGTATGGACCACCCATCGAACCCGATGCACCTCATTGGAAGGTGAATGCTTTTTCCCCTGGGCCATCACAGCTCTTGTATCAGAATATTTTATAACCGTCGTTGAACAGCAGACCCAACTTTTACGACTGTTGATGTTCAACTTCGTAGCCTTTCACTTTCAAATCCAACCCTGAAAACAAGTTAACTCCTGGATCGTGTATTGGGCCTAATTTGCCTTCATGGAGGAGTTTTTGATAGATCTAATCCGCAGTTGCGTTACATGGAGAGGAAAACCACGAAAATCTCCCACGGTTAGCCTGACAGCAAGAGGACCCATGACCCATCTACCGCTGAGGATATTTTACATCAACACTGTATTCGGTGTTAGACGGGTCTGGAACTCGTATCGACCAGGAACCCGTTTCACACCTCATTAGAAGGGGAACGTTTTATCCTCGGAGCCGCCGCGGCTCCTGATGACCTATTTTTAAGCGCATGCAGAAACATCAAACGCGCGTGATCAGAAGCATATATTTCTTTAGATAATATTTTTTTCGCTGGGCTTGGTAATTAATAGTAATGCAATGAAAAAATTTTTATTAAAACATTTTCCAGTTTCGTTTACCTTATGTGCGAATTATTTGCAAGATGTTGCCTGTTCACCTTATGTGCAAGAATAATTTAGTTAAATAAAAAATTAGTTAATATATTTTAGAAATTAAAGGAGATTTTGCTCAAGCTTGTGTTAATCAAATTTTTCATATAAAATTTAATATAAGGATAAATTCTTCTAAATTAATGAAAATAAACTTGGTTATTGCCAGTGATATTGGGTGTTCTTTTTTCTAACCCATTTTGCTTTTAATATATAAAAAATAGTATAATTCCTGCTTGAAGCAAAAAATAGTAATATAATAAGAACCTTTGAAGGTAAGTGTTATAAAAACGAAGCAAAAGTAAAAAATAAAAAATAAAAAACGCTTAAAATAATAAAACGTATTTCTTCTGCATTCATCTGCAAATCCATCTTTTTTTTTCTTCAAATGCTGCTGCAAAGAAAATTTACTCTCAAAAAACGTAATATTTCTCCTTGCTCTTCTTTCACATGTTAAAAAGCTAAGAAAACCGAAAAGAAGAAAAAAAGAAGAAAAAAAAAAGGACGAACTTAAGAAAGTAATCTCTTTGAATCACATGGATGAGTAGCTCAGCTCTATACCCTGATATATTTTATTGAGACAAATAAATGGTATGAAATGGTACTTAAAGATAGTACCGTTTTTTTTAAATATAAAAAAACTGCATAGTGAAAATCAGTAAATACTTAGGAATAAATTGTATGTGTTCATCGAAGGAAGTGTAAGATGAGACATATTTGATAAAGATTACGCCTTTTTTAAGCACTTTACCTTTAAAAAAAACTAACTTAATGTTCCTAAGTCGCAGTATTTCTAAGTAATAAAATAAAATTGTCGCGCGTTTTTATGTATTTTAACGAGTTAAATTGAATTTAAGGCCACGATAAAAATCAGCAATAAAGAAGCAAGCATCAAATTTGTTTACCATAAAATGTTCGTGATTCCCAACCATAAAACTAGAGCTGTTTATAATTTTCACAGTTTTAGGATTGATTTCGACTGTTCAAAAGCATTCAGTTTTTTTCCTCATACATTGATAAATACTTAAAGCTGTTTAGATGTAAGGTGTTGTTTTGATTGTTTTGACGAAAAAGTATTGAAAATATTGTTAATCTATACTGTAAAGAGACACTTAAACCATCACAAGACCATCAGAGACCATCACAATGAGAAAAATCAGTTATAAATTTATGATTTGGTTTTTGAGATATTAAACAAAATTCGCACTTTACAAAGTAGTATGTTCTAAACCGTGTTTAAATCGGAGTTGCAATTCTCGAGTTTTCAGATCATAAAAATATCCATGAAGTTCTGGCTTACAAAGTTGTTTTTCCACCTAATGAAATTTTTCATCGTTCTCACAACTTCAAAATGTTCCCTTCACATCAGTTTTTGTTCTGTTGTTATAAAATAATGTGCGTTCAATTTTAAATGAATTTGATTAACTTAGTACATCAATTTAATTTTTACATAATTGAAAAAAAAACATAATTGACATAATGTTTTTTAAAGGAATTTTTAGTGGCAAATAAAAAATTTAATGGCTAAGTATCATATACTTTTATACGGTTATCATAAATATTAATTTTTTTTAATTAACTCATGCGAACATTGTTCAAATTTTTTTCATGCAATATACTTTAAAACGTTCAAAATTATAATAAACACTTATTTTTTGAAAATTGCCTAATTTTTTTAAAAGAAAATATGAGGACAAACACAAAGGAAGATAACATGCATTGAAGAGTACATTTCTGACGAAAATAATTTTTTTTTTCAATAGAAGGCTTAAAGCATTATGGGCAAGAATGAACGTTACACCGACAACAAGTATATCTCATTTTGAAAAAGCAATTTGGTTTTTAATATTTTAATACAAATTTACAATCGCAAATAAAATCGGTGTAAATTAAATTTAAAAATTGTACAAGCTTACGCAAAATTTTCGCGCTTTCCAACAATACGGGAATTGCTGTTGCCGAAACAATGTTAACGGTGCCTCTATTTTGTTAGCGTTCCTGAATGAACTATCAATAACTTGTTGTTAGAGCGAGAGAAACAAAAATTCGTCGTTAAGAGATGTAAGTATATTTTAAGTTGTGTAATAAGGATTACTGTATTATAATTTTTAAATCCCGAGAGCTGTTTTCAATGATATTATAATGTGTATTTTCTATCCGCTTAGCCTAGTTCAAATTTGTCTTCCTATTCGCTTTGTGCTACGCATATATTTAATTTACTAACCCCTTCCTTCTCGCTCCCGTGAAAATGACAGGGTGAGGTTTCGTCCTCTATTTCTCGCTCCCGTGAAATTTCCGGGCAGGAGTGTTCAGTAGTAACGTGCCAATAAGAATAAAACGAACTCATTTCTTTTTCCCGGAAAACATTTTATTTCTCATTTTACAGACCAGATGACAGTGCCAGGATATTTTTAAGATAATTGTAGATAGTTTATTTTAAACTAATCTAATACGTGTATTTGGCAAAATAGGCACTTTTAAGACATTTTTCTTGAAAATTAACCGATCGTTTAGTTGCTAACAAATTTTATTTTAAGAATTAGTGTATGTATGCATTTTAAATTATGTATTCTTAATTTATATTGTATTGCAAAAAATAACCTTACAGATTTTGTTGTATATTTAATACTGTAATTAAAAATTTAAGTGCTTTTGTATAACAACGGCCACTTTGCACCAATTCACGTAAATGAACATCGGTGTAGTAAAACACTAGATCCAAAAGTTATGTACGGAGTTTCACTACACTATTTTGGTGTAGAGAAGTTGTCACAATTTCTTGTGTTAAGAAATTGTGTACACTGCAGTTCACAGTACAGCAATACTACTGCAAAAATACCTACTGAAAAATTACGAACAACTAAAGTTCATCCCTACATTTCACTTAAGCGTCATTTATCTTTTATATATCATAAGTTCGGCCAATTACTAATCTGTAAAACTTTACAATTCAATTTTCTAAATTTTTGAAACTTTAAAAAAATAAAACACATGCTTGAAAAGTAATTTTAGCCAAATATTACAGTGAATAGCAAATTATTACAATTTGTGTTATGATTTATGAGATTTTTGAATAGGTTTTTACTTTTGTACTGCTGATTTCAAACTAGCACTCGCTTTCACTCACTGCGCTATAGAATTTTTTAGTCTTTTTTTTTTTTCAAAATGTGTTAGATAAAAAATAGTTTTTTTTTATAACAGGTGGTTGCGTAAATGTTTAACAGACTTCTAGGGAATTTCGTCATACCATCAAGCGCAAACTGTCATCCTACGCCGGTTGTAGTATTTCCCATTATGAACAGATTCTACATGCGCTTCTAATCTGTTTATAATGAGAACGTGCCCCTAGCTGCAAACGATGACGTTTTGGGGGACTGTTTCACATACATTTTCAATCCTGATGATGTTTCCTTACTCCTCTTTGAAATTTGTTGCAACTACGCCACACGTTTTTAGACTAGTACAATTTGACTAAAAATATTATTTTAAAAAATCTGTAGCATTAGGAAAAATTCTTTCAGATTTTAACTCGTTAATCCTTCTCCAATGACTTCTTAAAATCATTTTCGAATCCCAAATATTTAAATGTATTAATCCTTTTTTTAGGCTCTGCTTAATTATAGAAAACAGCATAACTATTTATTTAAATTTTGAGATAAAAAAAGTATTTTTAAGGAAGTGTAGATCTTGTATAAAAAAAACTATTAAGTGCTTAAAAAACATACCTTTTGTGTATTTTAAATTTTTTATGCGTATTTCTTTCGAAAGTCATTTCATTATTTCGTTTTTTCAGTGATTTTGTAAGAAATATTTTGTAAAGGCTTTCAAAATAAGGAATATTACATTTTAAATTTAATCAGGCCAATCTAAATTTGTCACATTTGATTTTAAATATGTTTAGAACTTAAACGTTTTAATATTTAAAGTTCAGCATTTTTAAAAATTGTTTTATTCAAATATTTTTAATAATTTGAAATTTTTAAAGATATCTAGTTATTCGAGAATAATTTTTAATTCGAGAATTTTTTTATGAAGAACAAATTTTTTTCTAATTTCAGAAATGGTAAAATAATTTCTATAAGGAAATAGTTTTAATATTCTTGTTTATTTTGAAATAGTTCTTTGTTATTAAGAATTAAAATTGCTACAGTTCTTACGTCAAAAAAGTATTATTAGAAGGAATTTAACAATATCCATAACATTAGAATGTCACCAAAATTCTAAAAACCCTTTATTTAAAACATTTATGATAAAGAATTAAACAATTTAATATTATGACTAAACTTGTATTATAAGTATTCTAATAGTATATTCTAATAGTATATTTATAAGTATTATAATAGTATACATTAAGAAGATTTCAATAGAATAACATTTTCAAACACAATATTTTTCGACATAAGTATTATTTACGTTTTGTCAAGATTTTTCATATACATAATTACATACATATTATTAACGAGTTTCAAATTTAATAAATATTAATTTGAATAGTAAATATTTTGTCTGAATCAATTTTTATGAAACTTAATTTTTTATATTTCCTGAATAATAATGCCTTTTGAGGAGTCTATATTTCTTTAATATATTTTACCCTGATTGGTTACTTGTTTAATTACTACTAGATTGGACATGCGATTCAAAATATAAACCTATTCTGTACGCTTTAATAATAATTAAAAATCACAACTGTTATTCCAAAATGAACTTTCTTTTTCTATTCAAATCATTTCTTGTGAGATTTTTGGGACGTACTGTAAGTGTAAGACACGTCATCAGAAATAAAATCTATATACCTTTATCCTTTAGTTCTTTGCTTACGTTAACATTTGAATTTTGAAAAAAAGTTTACAACGGTAGGTTTAAAGATTTTTTTTCCATTTATTTTTACGAATTCTGTCTTTATTTAAAAAACAAATTGTTTACGAAATGAAAAAAAAGACATTTTTGCAACTCAAAAAGGATTATTCTTAAAAATAAAATAAAAATTGAAAACGCACAATTCATAAACAAAATGCAATTATAAATTAGAAATACAATAAATTGTAAAACAGTAATTCAGATACAACATTTATCATCATGTTTACTCTTTAGTCTATTTTCTAATTTTTCTTCATTTCTTTTTCCTATATGTTTCATAATGTGTTTTTTTATATTATTTTCTTCTTTCAAAGAATTTGTGCTGTTCCTCTTTTTTCTTGCTGCGAATACCATACCAGCTCTCGGATATCTTTAAAAGCAATTAATGGAACGAGGAACAATTTTATTAATTGGTCATTTAAGATAAGTTTTTCTTGAATGTTTTTTTATTAAAAAGAAGAAAAAAACTTTTTGAGCTAGTAATTAAAAGAAGATATTTTTTATGAAAAAGTAATTTATATATTTTTTTTTCCTTTGAAAGTATAGAAGAATGGCTTAAAATCATATAATATGACAAATAAAAAAATAAAAGTTTTAAATTTTTAGTTTCACTTTATGAAACTCTTTCCGAAAGTTAAATAATAATTCGTTGATTTATTATCTGCATTAGCAAATTTATTTTAAAACTATTAGTTTATATTTTCAGTTTTTTTTATCTAATTTTTTTTCATAATTCTTAATTGTGCTCAATGTTTCCAACCATTGATGTTAAATGTACTTAACAAACATTATTTAGTAATTGTTTTTTTTTAACAATTTCTTTTGAAATTTATTTTAGGATTGGAGTTTTTATAAAAAAAAGCTATTTTTACACAGAGAAACAAATTACTTTATATTAATGGCATTTCTGATAGAAGAAATGATAAGTATAGTTAATAAAACCAAAATATACGTTATGTAAGCCATCTATTTGGTATTTTTTTCGTTTATATGGTAACTATTAATCATAAATCCTGGTTTTAAAAATTATAGCTCTTATTACCACACATTTAGTGAATAAATACAAAATTGAAAAGTAAATTTAACCGAATAATTGGTTTTTAAGACATGCTTTAAGACATCATGATAAAATTACCGAATTTCAAAACCATTTCTAAAAATTTTATCGCATATTATAAAACATGCTTTAAAAATTACAGAGCTATTTAGAGTTTTCACAGAGCCATAAACACTGTTAATTTCTTAATATTTTAGTAGTTTTGATATTTTTTCCTTAGTGAATTTGCTTTTTAAAAATCTTTATTTCAGAAAAAAGAATTAAATTTGAAAGACTATCCTACCATTTAGTTATGGGGCAAGGGTAATATTTTAAAAGGGTAATATTACACTTTTTCAAAATATTGCCCATTTTTTTCAGAAAAAAAGATGTTTCTATCTAGTGAAAATTCCAAAAATTTGTAATCTGTCTAAGTGGAGACAACGCGATCGAGTAATTGGACGATGTAAAAATGCCTCTTTCAGTTTCAAACAGTTTTAGAGATTGCTTATTTATTCTTTGAAACGTAAATATACCCGTCATATGTTCTAGCGCTTCATTCAAAACTTGCAATGACATTTATCATTATTGTAATATAGTTAAAATTACTAATGAATGTTGATTATTAGTTACCATTGTAACATAGTTATACTTTTATATAGCTTCAAGTTCTATGATGTAAAGAAATTTTGTCATTTGCTTACACGCACGCACATGCGCGCATATACACCAGCATACATCTACATATGCATACGTATTGAAATATGCATATACATGTAACAAATATTATTAGAGATTATACTATTAATTCCATTATCCCCGTTAAGCTAAATGAAAAAAAAAACGACTACATGCTTACTTAGTTACACTTGGGAATCAATACACTGGTTTGCAGCGATAACTATTGTAAACTATTAGTAGCTATGATATTTAAGAATAATATTTTTTTTCTAAATTAATAAAAGCATTACTGCAGTTGGCGAAACTTCTCTGAAACAACGACATCGTCAGTGACGGTGTGTTTCAGAAACTGTCGCCTAACTTGCTTCTTCCACTTATTGGCTAGACAATATGAAATATTTTTCCCTTCTTGAAAAAATGTTCGAGGAGTAATTTGAAGCTTATACTGTGTACGTTTATAGTATTTGTGATATGACAAAATTAATGACAGAATGCTTAATACTACCTGAGCTTGGTTAAATTTTTGAAAATGAAAGAAAAAGATGGAACGTAGAAAATAGCTATATCATATTAAATTATATAAAATGTGATGAGTCTTATTAAAATGTTATGCAGACTTCTTTTTTTTTTTCAGAATTATAGTTCAGAATTAATTTTACGCTTTGTTTTCCCAAACTGTTTTCGTTAATCTAATCTTATTCAAAAATCGTATATTATTTATCTGTTGGAAAATTTTTATGGAATATTAATTATGGACAATTTTAAAATTTTCCATAAAGCTACGTTTCAATTGTCTCCATATACAATAATGTACACTAGGTTTTCTGTAAATACCCACATACATCTTGAAATATGGATAGAACATTTTGAAAATATTTAAATATGTCTATAAAAAAAATCTGCCCTATAGAGAGAACCCGAAAAAAAATTGAAATATAGGTGTAGCAAGATCATTAGCCATAAAATATATCTTTAGACAGTTGAAAAATGCTATGCATATGACTTTTTCCTTTAGTTAGAATAATAATGTGAAATAAATACTTTTCTTTATCTTTTTAAAAGTATTTTATTTTTAATAAAGTTATATTATTTCATATGTATTGGCGAAAAATAATCGAAATTGTTTTCCGAATTTTCATTTGCAATTTGCTCCACATAAAAGAAGCAAGGTCATATTTTTCTGAACATACCTATGTTTATAGAGTATTTAAAACTGTTTATAGAATATTTTTAAAATATTTAATTCTGTCTAAAGCCTGTTAAAACTGTCCCATACATTGATGTGAATCACACCTTCGTCGAGGGAGAAAATATAATTATCCTGTTCTATATTCATGCATAAATGACGTTTTATGCCATAAAAATAAAGGAAAAATTCCTTTTTTTTTTAAATATTTAATTGAAGCAAAATGCGATTGAGAGTTTGTAAAAAAAAGGAAAAATACCTAATTTTGCTGAGATAGATTTTAACTTAAAATAACTGTTCATCTACTATATATGAACAACAGCAGAAAATAATGATAAGAGAGATTTGTTTTTTAAATTTTTGAACTCTTTTTCACTTAAATAATCAACGTCTACATCAATGCATATTATTTATCCCCTTATGACAGCCCTTAAAAAATAATTTTATTTTCTTCATCATGGATCATGTTGAAATATAAAAACACTCATATCTGCTTAAATAATTTTCTTTGACAAAACAAATTTCCTTATCATTGAACAAATTAAAATTGCTTTTGGGCAATATATATTTGTAAAATACCCTTTCAATAAAAAATTGTTTTGCAATAAATATTCAGCTAATCATATAAAAAAAAAATAAATAAATAAATAACAGTTCATTGAGATATGAAGTTTTCACTTTTGCCACTTAGACTCGGAGCTTTTTTAATTTAATTTAATAGAAATTGCTTATTATATTAAATTCCGAGTTATATAAAATAAATAAAAGATATTCCATTCAATTACTGGAGAGCAAAGATAAGAGCATACTCCAAATATTTATCTTCGAATTTCAAACAGAACTTTAAATGAAAAAAATACCTCGTACGGCTTAAAAAAGTTTCTTTTACCTTAAAAAACCTTATCAAGACTTCTGTGTTGATAATTTCAAACCAGCTGAATAAACATTCTTATGATAAGAAGATTTTTTTTTATGAAATATGTGCATTTTTTGTTGGAAATTTTGAGTTGTATTGTTGCAAAGTATTCGACGAATATTGGAATTTGTAAAATTCTTCACGTCTCTTTCTTTTTGTAAACCTTTTACTGTATGAGTTTTCAATTATCTATACACATAATTTTTAGAAATATAAAGTACGAAAATTTATAAAATAAACTTATGTAAAACTATATATCTAAACATTTTGAAATCAATTATACAACTATTTTAAATAATTTCTCTAAAAATGATTTTTGAAGAAATATAATTAAAATTAACATTATAAAATACATTTATAAATGTTTTATAAAACTTTCTAAAGTATTTTAAACACTTAAATATTAAATTAAAAGATCTTTTTCTGAAGTCAACATTACTAAAACCTTAATATGGCACTAAGTTGAATCATATTATGGTACATCATGTATTTGGTTATACAATACTATCGTTCAAACAAAATGAAAATATGGTTAAATTTATTTCCTAGCGAAGAGTTGAGAAGATTTGAAAAGAAAATGGTTGTGAAAATAGAACTCACGAGGTTCTGACGCACCGTCATTGCAACACTTTATAGGGACAACATCTAAGCGAGATGACGATGGATTGCATGTTTCTCATAGTTACGCATGTTTTTATATATTACATGATTACAAAGTCCGGAAAGCCTCACACTATTGAAGAACTTATTTTACTAGCTGTAAGTGAGATAATACTCACCGGGTTGCACAAACCAGCTTTTAACATTGTAAAAAGAATTCCACGGAGTAATAATAACTAGTGGGCTGCGCCCCTGCTCGCTAACGCTCGCCAACCCCCGAAAATTGCTACGCAATCTTATATGGTTTGCTTCGCAAACCAAGCTCGCTTTGCTCGCTACTAACTTAGGTACATTGCAAATGCACAAAATTCTAAGAATTCAAAACAATCATTCAAATCCATATAAATTTTTTTTTCTTCAAATTTACATCTTTTTAGTTAATACTAAGTCATTAAAATATATTTGAATTCAAATAAATGACATGTAATTCGTTAAATCTATTAGAAATGTGTTATAGTATAAAATCTTAAGATAAAATTTCTGAAACTGATATCTCTTTAAAAAGGTTAAAATTTTGAATCACATTTGGTGAATTGCTCTCTCTGGTTATTTCAGTTTCCGTTTTTAAAAGCGCTATATGTTGAGCCACCTCAGCTAGATTTGGCATGTGACATTTTTAGCGGCAATCATTGGTCGATTTTCTAGCGTTGCCATTCGGGGAGTTGTAATGAGGCTTTTTTTTGTCACCGTGTAAGAGAAATATATATATCGTGAAAAAAAGCGCTTTCCACAAAAGCAATGAATATTGTCCAAGTAATTTTGGGATCGTTTCTTTGCAGTATGGTCTAAAGATGTTACACCAGTAATCAAATTCTCAAAATATTGTGAATGCGACAATAAAGGAAGATCAACCTTGCTTTTCAGACAGCAAATACCATATTCATTGCTACTTCCTGTCTTCTCAAACATAAAATGCTTAGCATGACAAAAGTTACAAATAAAAGTCATAGATCCAATAGTAAAGGGGTCACAATCGTCATGAACAGTCAATGCAGATTTGTAAAAATCTCGAATTTGTAGAGGTGGCGATTCCCTTCGGCAAGAAATGCTTTCCGTTTAGAATTCCGCCATTCATTTCTCTGACGTCTGCCAGAGATATTTCGACGCCTGATAGCAGGCATTTTATTTAGGCAGCAGGCACTAAATAAATAAAAATAGAACTAAATAACTAAGATATCGTTTTAAATCTCAAATCAAAATAATTGTTTGTAGAAAGTTTGTTTTGGTTTGAATATTCGCACGTTTGTTTTGGTTTGAATATTCGCAGGACGCCATTGCCATTCTATTGTAACGAAACAAAAAATTTATCATGAAACTAAAAATTTATCAAAGGAACCTCTTATTTTTGTTTATCAATCTATTAATTCAGAAATGCTTTAAATCAAACGATGCTTACGGAAACAATGCTTATGCGAACCACCCGAAAAATGATTTGCTGAATTCTCATTGGTTGAAACTAAATGATTAATTTTATTAATTAATCAAAGGAAATTTTCATAATTTAAGACCTTATTGCACATCTACATAACAATACCTTTAAAACGACACCTTATTTGTTGAATTCTGTTGCGTAGTTTGGGAGTTTTTAGCGAGACAAAATATTGCTGGCCTATTAATATATAGAATTTTTGTTTATCAATCTATTAATTCAGAAATGCTTTAAATCAAACGATGCTTACGGAAACAATGCTTATGCGAACCACCCGAAAAATGATTTGCTGAATTCTCATTGGTTGAAACTAAATTATTAATTTTATTAATTAATTAAAGGAAATTTTCATAATTTAAGACCTTATTGCACATCTACATAACAATACCTTTAAAACGACACCTTATTTGTTGAATTCTGTTGCGTAGTTTGGGAGTTTTTAGCGAGACAAAATATTGCTAGCCTATTAATATATAGATGTACAAAGAAAGATTGACAAAATACCTCAGTGCGTAGAAAATTCTTTATGTGAGTACTCAAAAATATCTGAATTTTCTATACAACTTGACGAGTCCACTTATCCAGGAAACGAAGCTTTTACTTTTAGCTGATGTAAGATTTGTAAAAGAATAAAACTTTTACAAAGAATCATTATTTGCTAAATGTTTGGTAAGCGATACGAAAGGTGAAACGCTATTGACTTAAAAGCTATACCCTTGACTAATATCATTTCTGTAGCTACTGGCGATGCTCCGGTAATGGTAGGAAGATACCAAGGTTTTCTGGATAACTTAAAACAAGCTGCAGAGAATCTATTTTCAGTACATTTGCAAAACTTAACGAAACTAATTTGAAATTACAAGATGAACAATAAATTCAATCAAAACTAAAACAGTAAAACTGCGTTTGTTGCAAAACTTTTTTTGTAATAAACAAAACTTGAGAAGAGGATATTGTTCTCTCAGTTTCATTTCCGTAATGAACCTCATCACAAAATAAATAAATAAATAAAAGATTAGAAATTAGTGCCCACAAACATTGAGCATGACATAAATACACTCTTTAAATGTCATCACGTTCATCCAAGTCATAATTTTTTTAAATTTTATTTTAAACAAAAGAAAGAATTTCAATAAATAGTTCTTTTTAATAGTTTTTTTTTTTTTTTTTAATTTGTAATTTTTATACCGTACACGTGTGCAGTTTTTCACTTGGGGGTCTGTGGGCAAGTTTTGACTATAAAAAGGGGTTCATGGGTCAAAAAAGTTTGGGAACCATTGATCTAGAGACATAGTACTGGTCACATAACATGTGTAACTTTCTACGGAATTAAGAAAGCCTTTGCCGATTGTTATTATTCAAACATCGTTTATTGGTGCCTCCCTGAGGCACCTATTGAGGGAGAGAGTATTTGTGACTTGTTGATGTGCCATGACTTTTGGACTTACAGTTTACTTTATAGGTTAGATAGATAATGTTTTTCAATTATATATTTTTTCGATAATATGATATTCTTAAAACTTACATTACTAATAGTGCTGAAATTGTTTAAATTTATCAGTATGTAACATTTCGTAGTTGTGAAAATATTTTTCAATATATAAGTAAAAAAATATTTTTTTAAAATTATTCTAACTTATTGAATGAAACATCTTGAGGGTATATAACGCGCATTTTATTTATATCGCCCGTCATGACTATTTTTCTTTTTTTTCAGAAATATCCATTTCCTTAAAACAATATCAAAAAGAATTTCAACTTGGAAGGAGAAAATTATTCATTTTTAGGATAATAATAGAACTAGTGGAGAAATAATGATTATAGTAATGACAGACTTTAACGATAGATGGCATTCTTAATGTGAGAGACGAAAACATCATTATAGAAATTTCAAATTATGAATACCCAAGGAGTTTTAGGCATAATAAAATGCTTACTTACTGACCAACATGTCATTTTCATATTGATTTACTAAGTTTATAGTGTAATTAAAGATATGTTAAGTTAATTATGGAGCAGGAAGCCTTAATTGCCGATTGCTATGAATCCCTATTCACCATTTCTCCTGATTTTAAGTACCATATCATTAACACTCTGTTAATGTTTCGGACAGTTTCTAAATGACCAATGACGTTATCAGAAGTATCATAGTTTCATGATTTAAAAGTAAACTTAGACTAAGTAGTCTTTTAATAAGGCAATTCGAAATATTTTTAATTAAATTATACATATGGGTTGGAGAGAAGGCGAAAAAAATTAATACCTTTTAATAACTTGTATGAAATTGTGTATTATAATCTCAAATATTTATAAATTGTGCAGGGAAGATATTTTTTTTTTAAATAATGCCTCATGTATTATTTGATATGGCTTTAACTATGTAAATGGCATCCAATTTAGACATTCGTAATTTTTATCTTAATAAAATTGTGCACCCAAATGTTTTTGAATCATATTTTTTCCTTTGTGGACAGTTACAGCTCTTCAGTCTTTTTTTAATTATTACATTCCTAAAAAAGTTATAAGAAATATAATTAAAAGTGGTACATAAAAAAAGAACATTTTATTCATAGAAATAAATTACTTGTAAGACAGTAAAAATACATTCAGTTTTAAATAAATCTTCTTATTTCTTTACTAGTATTTTGTTGATTTAATATTTACTTCAGGTTATAAACTTTTGGTAATTTAGTACATTAAGTAGAGCTCTTATGTTTATAACAGAGGTGGGTTAAATTTTATATGGTAAAGTGGTAAGATTATTTAGTCAATAAAATCGCTGTTCTGTATTTTAGTAATGAGGTTTGAGGCTTGCGTTGTAATGATAGCAAAACGAGGCCACCGAAGTTGATCACCGTATGATCTTTTTCAGTTTAAGTGATTACATAGCCTTGCATACTGCTAGGCTATGTAATCACTTAACTGAAAAAGATCGATAAGCTAAGAGGCTGCAAGAATGCATCGAATTGCACAATGCATACTATGCATGTGAATCATGTTATTAGGTTAAACCTCGCCACAGGTATACTGAAAGTTATCATAGCGTATTTAAGATTAAAGATTTGTAAACTTTATATGAGATTTGCAGACTTTATATGAGATTTGCAGACTTTATATGATTCATGAGATATAGATGAGGTAATCATCCTTAAAAAGTAGTATAAGCACAAGGTGAACTGATTTGTAGTAAAGCGAGCCAGTAATCAGAATCTTTCAAAAGTTGCAGAATTTTAAAGTGCTATATAGTTTTTAGTAAACTTCACATATCGTTTGGTAGTAATTGTGATAGTTTTTTTGTGCATACATTAATAGAAAAGGCAAAACATGCATGTTCTTTTAATTTGTTTCTATGAGGATTAGCTCTCTACATTAAAATGATCTTCCGATCTGAAAAAGAAAACTGAAGAATTCCTAATTATTATCAGAACACTCTTTATTCAAATGAACGGAGTTGTATAATAAGTCTTGACCACTCTTATAGACGTGAGGATACTCATAACAAAAAGAAAAGATTCTTCCAGATTCAAGAGCAGCTCACAGAGCAACTTAACTGACAAATCATGGGCTTCTCTGGGAGAAGAAACGCAAGATAATCCTGATTTTCCAAAAAATTGCAGTTGTGGAACTTATCCATCTTTCTACAGGCCATTACTGTTTGCCTACTTATTTGATAGCTAATCTTCTAAGCATTTTTAATAAATAAATAGACAAAAGATATGATATGAATTCTATTGACGCCAGGTCACATTCACTGATCACTAAATAATTAATGACTGCTATGCAATTGTTAAATAAATAATTTTTATAAAGTTGATTGTAATTGAATTATTTCTCGAAAAATTAATAGTTATTAACATAATTGAAGTCTAGTTGATTAATTAATTAAAGTCTTCTGAACTTTAGTTTAAGTATTAATTAATGTTCAAGAATATTAAAGGGCAATGACTTCATAGCTATTCTTCTAAGTATTTTTAATAAATAAAGAAATAAATAGACATAAAGATATGATAAACATTCTATTTGTGTCCAAGTCTATTGTGATCAGTGGACACAATAGATAAACATTCTATTGTGTCCACTGATCACTGAATAAGTAATGATTGCTATGCAATTTTTAAAGAAATAATTTTTATAAAGTGTATTGTAATTGAATAATTTCTCGAAATATTAATAATTATTAACAGAATTATATGTCTAGTTTATTAATTAACTAGCCGCTTAAGGCGGTCACCTGTCCTCCACGCTAAAGGTTTTCACAAATAAAGTTTTTTAAAACATAGCAGGAAATCTAAAGATTAGTGGACAATTAAAGTGTTCCTGTCCTGCAATTTTGTCTTCATATCCAGTTCGGCTGCAGATGTACTATAGCTCTTGAGAATGTTTGAAGATGTAACTTTGCTATGGTAACCTAACCTATGGTACAAAAGTTGCTTTCGAAATCATCATTGGCCAATAGCTGGAAATTAAAACGCAGTTAATAACATATTTAAGAAACAGCAATAAAATAAAACTTGAGTTAGTCAGCATACAGATAGTATATAATTCTTCCTATTCTTGTAAAATTTCTTTATAAACAATATTTTTAGTTTTTCCATTTGGTGCCAATAAATATAAGTTATTTTCATCACCAACTCTTGAGCAGCCAACTTAAAGCTGTCCATGTGAAAGGCAAGGCTTCTGCAAGTCAAGACCAACGACTTTTAAAGATTGTCCCTGAGATTTATTTATACTCATCGCAAAACTAAGTCGAACAGGAAACTGAAGTCGTTTAAACTGAAACGGATTGTCTGAAGATATGATGGGGATGCGAGGAATAAGCACACTATTTCCTGTTAAATGTCCTGTTATAATCATAGCTTCAATAACATTAGGCATCAGTTTTTTCACAATCAATCTTGTTCCCTTACACAATGCAGGTGGATCGAAATTTCTTAAAAGCATAATTGGTGCTCCAATTTTCAATTCTAATTTATGAGCAGGCACTCCAGGTGGTTCCAATGAGTTCAAAAATTCTGTCGTATAGTTGACAACTTGATCTATCTCCATGACAGCGTCGATAGACTTGTAAATTTTTTATATCGCTACAAAAATTATCGTCTTCGCTTAAGAAAAAAAAAATAGAGCGTGGAAAGAAGAAGAAAAACTTATTATAACAATTGTGAACAGAGACAAATATATCAAAGCGAAGCGTTCTATTTACGTATCGAATATGTTGCCACATTTTTAATACAAAAGTTAAGCTTTTCTCCACTTTGATAAATGTAAACTAATGCGAACCTTACAATTAAATTATTAATTCCTTCGTATATTATTGGTTTAAGTTGTCGAAAATTAATATTTAAATTGTAAGGTTCGCATTAGCATACATTTATAAGAGTGGAGAAAAGTATATGCATTTTTTAATAGTTTTTTGAATATGGCTCTTTGAAGACGAAAAAGCATAGATTTTTTTACAAAATGACTGATAACTAAAAAATTAATTTTTTAAAAAGAAAAAAAATACTTCTTCATTATGTCAAAACACAATTATGTGCCGAGTTTCGTGCCTGGGCGAGGCTTCTGGGGCGATATATTGTGATTACAGACAGACAGACAAACAGACACACACACAGCCACGTTTATTATTATGTATAGATTAAAGCATTCAGAACTTTAATTAAATATTAATTAATGTTCAAGAATATTAGAGGGCAATGACTTCATAGCTAATCTTCTAAGTATTTTTAATAAATAAATAAATGAATAGACATAAAGATATGATAAACATTCTATTCTGTCCAAGTATTAACTGATCACTAAATATGTAATGATTGCTATGCAATTTTTAAAGTAATAATTGTTACAAAGTGAATTGTAATTGAATGATTTCTTGAAATATTAATAATTATTACCAGAATTAGTTGTTTAGTTGATTAATTAATTAAAGTATTGATATTTAAATATTCAGTTGTTAGTAATATTTTAAATGCATTTTTAATTTACTATAAGGAAACTTACTGGGAACATCGGAAAAAAAATTATGTTTGTTCAATTCTTATCTTTATTTAATATGGTTTATAAATAAATAACTAAATTCAGTTAAACAATAAAAAGTTGTTTTTGACACGCTTCCAAGTGTTTTTTTTTATCTAAATATTATAAAAACAAACATTTGGCGAATCTCCATCTAGAAGTAGTTTTTTCCTTTCTATAAATATACCATAATTAAGAATGGTTCCAAATAGAATAACGTTTATCAGCGGAAGAAAAAAGCTCTCAATCTTTTAGCCATCTCTCAAGCATGATAAAGAATTATTATAGTGAAGTTATTGTATGTGTCTAACATTTCAATTATCCAATATCCAATTATGCAACCATTTTTCAAGTATAATTAAGCATTTTTGCGGTGATGATGGTGCCTTTTATTTCTAATTTAATCTCTTAAAAAATACAATTTCAGACTCACATTTCTTACAAACTCAAAAAGTACATTTTCACGAGTTATAAATTTAATAGTAAGCAGTTTAAACTTTTTTCTCCGGATCATAGAAACTAATGAAATAAAGTATAGTTAAATACCTGTGACTTTCTTATAATTAAAAATTTTATTTAAAAAAGTGAAGATTAAAATTAATTGATCAGGGTATAAATGGGGGGAAGATTTACATTTTGCGACAGTCATGCACTAAAAGATATCCATTTTTTAAAAAAAGTCAAAGGGACACCTGCAAGTATATTAAAAATTGAGCCCTGCGTGAAATAGCAAGGCATTTTAATTATCAAGCAACGATGATGAGTCATACTTTGGAAATCAGAATTGGCAGCACAGGTACTGCTGGACTTATAACTTTTTTTATAGAAGTTTATGTCAACGAAACAAGACCATATACACCTCGAACGAGAAATTTAAACATCATATCAACAAGATTAAACTACATTAAAGCAAACGTTTTAAGCTAAATTTTGATGAAAATTGCATATGTGCCAGCACAACCAGATAGGCAGTTTATTCGATACGATATTCTGTACATAAATTGTTGCTCGCATGAATTTTAGAATTTCCCAAATATTTACCGCATCAAAAAGTGAAAATAATTGTTATATATATTATGCATGAATATAACTTAAATATCTAAAAAAAAATTCACATTTACTCATCTTTAACAAAAATTTAATTTTAATTTTCGTATAACCCAAACGTCTTATATAAGGGTCAACTTCTACATACTCAACACCTTTAAAAGATTTTATTTTTAAAACGAAATAAAAACATTTAAATTTTGTTTTTCTTTAGCAACTTTTTCGGCAATTTTTTTTAAATGAAATAAACTACTGCTAAAAATAATTAAAAAATATTTTGTCGTTGTTAGATAAGACTGAAGTTAAAATTTCAACGACACCAACAAAATTCGTTACATTCTATTTGCACCTTCCAGTCGCCCTCGGGGAAAGAAACTTTGCTTATACAGTTTTAGGCCAAACAAATAATGAGAGAATATCTTTCACTCGAGTTTCTCTTGCCTCAGGTTGACGAACAAAATTAAACTAAAATTCCACAGAAAAATAAGTAGAGGGCAAATAAAGGATTTTAAATTCTATTGGGGTTGTTACTATTTTATTTACTTCTTAAACAATGTAAATGCGGATTATTTTCCAAACATTGGCGGGAAATATCTCTTAAAATAAGTGAAATGGATCTCTTGATTCTATATTTTCTTGCTGCAAATACATTTTTTGAAGCAGCTTATTTTATACCTTACATTTTTTTATCACTCCAATCATTAAAGAATAAAAAAGGATTTTTTTTAAATTTTGTAAAAATAAAGATAAAAATGTTTTGCTAGATATACAGAAATTATTTAATACAAGAAATTTATATATTTTGAAAATATTCATCCAAATTTGTTAAATTCGTTAACTCATGTTCCCTTGTTACATTTATTATTATTAATTTTTTTTAACATTAAATAAAAATGTTAAATTTTTTAGTGAAAAAGAAAACCTGTTTAACTGAATTTTTCGGTACAAACTGCAAATAATGTTTCTAAGTTCCTAGTTCCTGGGAAGTGCTTAGAATAAACCATTACGACGAATTAAAGAAATAACTATTTTCCATTATTTGAGGATAAATATTTCGTCTTAAGTCTAAGACTGAATGCAACATATCTCATTGGAAACAGCATTTTAATATGTAAGGGATAACAGTTGACAAATTTATCGGTATAGCAAGTAAACAAAATATATCCAGTACAATGTCGTCATGTATTGCAAATAGTTTTGAAATAAGGAAATTAAAAGTCTTCCGAAAGGCACTGAAATGATTTATGCGTAAAGTGATTTCGCCAAATGTTTGAGAGGTCGCGCTTGGTTTCTTTTCGCCTTTCAAATATTAAGATACTTTAAATTGGCCAACTGCGCTGCACGAAAACTGCATGACTTCTTTTACTCGTGGAAAAAGAATTCATTATTTCTTGTTATTATTTTAAATCACGATTAAAATCTCTTCTAAAATTACCATCACCATTATAATACAACTTGTCTTAATATTTTGAATTTTCTATTGTTTTGATCATGTAGATGATCTATGATGTACAATGAGCTACTAAACAGTAAAGAAAAAAATTTTATGAAATCACGAAATCATTATGAATTATGAAATCATTTTACGAAGTGCAAGTCAGCAGCGAAAATTTATATTGATTCTTTGTTTATATCTGTAATTTTTTTACAAAATATTGAACTTCTTAATTTGGTACCGGTGCATAACATAAAAAAGATCGAGGAAACAAATTCAAATACTTTATTGCAATTACCGTGAAACTGCAATAAGATCGTTAAATCATTCCTCTTTTTAATCGTTTATTTAAAACGGCCATTTTGCTTTGAGTTTCTTTAAAATTTGAAATTCGTCTGCTTTCTTATAGAAAAGATAAATACTAATGTTATGAACAGCACAATTATATGTAAAGGAACTAAAAAGATGAATGGTGAAGAATAATGCATTTTTCTGTATTCGATATCTTAACACAATAACAAATATGCCGAAAAATAGCATTATATTGAATGTATAGGAAAAGACTTAGATACAAAGGAATTGAAATACTACACAACGAATTGTATCTATTTATGAGAACAATTTTAATTTTCAAAAATTAAGTATTATTATGTATAGTTCGAGGCAATTTCTCTTCTTTCAATCATTTTTGAATTATGCTTTTCGATTTAATTGGAAAAATATATATTTACCTTTATGCAGAGAATATTGATGTCTAAGATATTCTTCCACAGAATGCATTTCTCGGAACAGATTATAGTTTGCTGGTAAAGCAAAATAGGTTCTGTAAATGTCTGAATAGTAAAAATGATCGGCTATTGTACATCTTTAAAAGTTAATCAATTCCGTTTGTCAAATATTAAGAATATTGTAAAAGTTTGCTAAACAAATTACAGGAAAAATATTTAATTGGTTTAGTATTTTTGAACATGTTACATAAGCCATCTAAATACTGCAGAATTCTTATAACTGATTCCAGTTGCTCATTATCAAGTGAAAGCGATAATGCCGAAAACATTTAATTTCTAATTTACGATCGCAACGCTTGAGTACGCCCTCTAGCGGGAGCCTGAAAATATCAGGCATTAGTTCTATCATAACCATTGGCAAAGTCGGCGACATTTTCTTAGCAGCAAATAAAAAGCAAAATTTACCTAAGAAAAAGGCCGAAGAACTTGAAAAAACTCTTCAGAACGTAGGTAAATCTTTCAGAAACTGAACACGCAAACATTTGAAGAAAAATTCCTCAATAATTTTTAACTTCTATTATCAACAAACTTGCAACTGGTAACTTCCGCTTTTGGAATCGCATACTGTTACAGATGTGTGTATTACGGTAAAATACATTTTTTCTGTCTTCAATTCATTACAAATTAAAGTAAAGTCAACATTGCTTTTTTCATTAAAATGAATAAATGCGAATTCAGAACGTACAGAACTGTAATAGTTATAGAATGTTCTTCTTCTTTATAGAATAGTATATATTTCTGTATCTATATAATTCGGAAAACAACAATAAAGAATCATCCGAATTACTTAAAATAGTATCATTTGTGCTGATTATTAATACATTTTAATCGTTTTCTTGGTAAGTATTTTCTAGTTTTGAAAGAAAAAATTTAACTAGAATTCAGCTATTCTATTTTCAAGTTACATATTGAAATTAATATCGATATTACACAATTATAAAATTTTGCTGTGTGATATGTTATCTAAAAGTAATGAAGGAATAATCTATGTATATATTATTTGAAAATTAAATTTTCAAATGAAGAACATTTCATTTGGAATTCTCCGGATTTATAAAGCAGGAGAGTTATATGACTTTTATAAGAATAAAAAAATTTTTGTATATAATTTTTATTTTTATTTTATGATAGTTCACAGAATGGTTTTTTACGTCTGATTAAGAACTACAAGAATAAAAAAAAAGAAACAATAAGAAAGTTTCTTATTTCAATATGAGAAATTTTTAAAGTCGTTTTTTTATCCTAAGAGTTCTTTATTTTGCGTTTTTTAATTTATAAATTTTTTATAAAAATTGTTGTCAAAATACTTTCTTTGAAGAATTAAATGATATAATATTATGTGTTTATGTATAATTCTTGCATATTCTAATCTTTGAAGTAATATGATTCAGAAAAATTTGGAATAAAAATTCTGTAGTTCCGTATTAACGCCACCGCAGCTACAGATTTGGCGGTTTTTAAGTGCCGCTAATCTACACCTAAAATTTTTACAACAAATCATAAAATAAAACACTTTATTTAAAACCCAAACACTTTCAAAATTCAAAGAACTTTATTTAAAATCAAAGTACTTAATCGGATTTATGAGGAAAATGGGCCGATATAAAGTTTGACATAGATTCAAAACAATCTCTATTTTCTTTCCCCTGATGCCGTCGCCATATGAACTCTAATAGATAAGATTCCGAGTGAAATAACATTTCCAAAGCGTACGTTTACCAAGATAAAGTTTCATGTCATGGGAATTGGTACATTTTTGTTTATTTGGTAAAATATTTCGCTCCTGAAAAAATAAAATTACATCTTGTTGTGTTTTGGTCAAATCCCAAAGACGCATTTTCGTAGCATTAAAAAATGGCGTCGAAAATCAGCAAATCACGTAATAAGGAATCAAAAAGATCCCAGAATTATTTGATGATATTTTTCAATAGACTGGTTTTCTACGTCCGATTATGAATAAAAAGAAACGAAACCAAAAAACATGAAAGTTTCTTATTTTAATGTGAGGAATTTTTAGAATGTTTTTTTTCGTAAGCATTCTTTATTTTACGCTTTTTTTAGTTTCTAAATAATGATTTTAATTGAAACTAAAAAATTTTGATAAAAATTGCCGAAAAACATTTTTTAGAAAATTAAATTATTTAAAATTTGACGCTTATGTATACTTTTTGCATATTTTAATGTTTGACATAATATGATTCTTAAAACTATGGAATATAAAGTTTAAATAGGCCTTTCATGTTATATCATTAAATTTATTCAAACGACTTCTCAGGCATTAGGTTTTAACTCTAATAAGAAGATACATATTTTTTTCTGCTCACTTACGAATATTTTTCCGATGTGTTTTGGATGTTCCTTCTCTGAAAAAAGAGATACTATTTTGTTTTCGTTTGCGTAAGAAAGAATATCAAACACTTTTTTTAAAAAAAATTTAATAAGCCACAATAAAGAAGGAACGTTACAATGCTACGCGCTACATTAAAGACGTCTCCAGAGTAACTGAATGACTGTTCATATAGAAATCGCAGGTATTCGTTTCATACAACAACGCCCCCTATAGTTCGTTGCGATCGCGAATATTTATTTCTTACCAAGACAAAGAGATTTAATATTTTTAACATAGAACTGAAAACGAATTAAAATAATTATACAATTGAAAATAATTATACTCTCGACTTGTTCTTTTGCTGATTAGATGATATTAATCTCGGAATTTCATATTTTTACTCGGAACGTTTCAAATAATCGGAATTTTTTCTTTTTAGTATAGTAGGAATAGTTTTTTACAAACAAAATTGCTATTATTACTAGTTAAAAATTAGATAATATAAAAACTATTTGGTAAGCAATATTTGAAAAATTAGCAGAATTTATAAAGTTTATTTAAATAGATCAAAACTTAACGTTATTCTTGGCAGCAAGATTAATTATAGGAAATTTTTAATAAGAGTTCAAAAGTAATGAGAGTTCAAATGAAAAGAGTTCTCTAAGAGATTTTGATAAAAGTTTTAAGTGATTGAATTTTAAAACTCAATCAATTTGAAAGTCAATTTAACTTCGTTTAAGATTTTCTAAATATACCTGTCCTATTAAATATCTTCCTGTATTTCTTTCTTATTATAATTCCTTGCAAAATCTAGTCATATTTTTTTAAACTTATTAGAGACTAATGAGGGTAATATTTTATTTTAATTATGAAATAAATAAAATCATGTATTTAATATTTTTAATTTAAAATGTGTATTCATAATTTAAGTTACCTATAATTTTATAGTTTTCTTCAAATAAATAAGAAAAATAATTTTTATATAAAACAGTATATATTGAGAAAATCATTTTATTAGAATTATTAAAAGCCTCATATGATTGGCCGACTTGCCATGTTTTCTATGCAGACGACATTGATTTACTACCTTTTATGTACTTGAACCAAATTGTAAAACGTTGTATTAATAACTGATTAATAATAAAGATTTCGAACATAAAATATATTCATTGTTGTTATTCTAATGCGAGTCTTAATACTTTTGTCTTGTTTGACATAAGTCGTGTTTTTTTTTTCCAAATAACGTTGTTGTCAAAAATCCTGAAAAAATATAATTTTGTTCTGTTAAGTACACGAATCAACAAAAATGTGATTAGTAGAGCCCGGAAGTTCAGGCAAAATACCATAAATGCCCTTTTCTGCCTTTTTTAAACGTTTCCTTCTGAAAATTCCTTTTTCTTTCCTTTCGTTCATAAATGCCTATTTCTGTCTACTTTAAAATTTTTCTGCAAAGCCTTTTGTGCTTTTGACCGAGCATAAACGCAAAATGAAGAAATTTTGAAGTACAGAAATGGTTGACTGTCATCCGACGTATTGTAGTGCATTTATAGAGATTAGGACTTAATTCCTTTTGGAACAACTCCCTCCCTCTGAGGCAGTGGTCACCCCTCGTACAGTGTAATGGCTATTCATCTGAGCTGTTAGGGTACTCGTGCTTGAGTGAGCAAGGCAGGTGAAAGACATTTTTCTGTCCATGAGATTGACAGTGTTGATTAAATAGTGAATAGAATACAGAAATGAAGCTTTGCCTTTTTCAAAGATGGCCACAAGAAAAGGAGATTGCCCCGCACTTGTATGGTACTTTGTAATCCATCTTTTATCGCCCAGAGGGATAGTTTGGGAGACAAAGAGCTTGATGGGAACTCGTTCGCTCGGCAGCTGAGGTAGACTCGCTTGTTTCTAGTGTGAAAAAAGTATTTGTGAAAGCCCCTTCAAGAGTTCAAGTGTTCAAAGAAATTGCACCAGACATTCAATTATCTCCTAAACCAATCCTTACGAGATGGGGAACATGGATTTCAGCAGTCTCATACTACTGCACAAATTTTGAGGAAGTTACTCGAGTCCTTACCAGCTTTTCGGATGAAGAGGCAATATCCATAAGAAAAAGTAAAAGTCTGCTTAGCAGTTCTAAAATAAAAAATGAACTGACTTATGTTTCAACTTATTTTTGGAAGCTCCCTGGAGCTATTGAACACATGGAAAAAAGAAATATGTCTTTGTCCGAGTCTCTAAAGATTTTCGACAATACTATTGAAGAACTAATGTCTGTGCCTGGACCAGCTGGTGACAGAATAAGGAAGAAATGTGAAAACGTCATCTCTGCAAACGCAGACTTTGAATGCATCAAGGACATTGCAAAAGTACTTTCTGGTGATACTACAGTTGAAATTACCATATCTCCTACCATGACAAGTTGTTTTAGGTACGCGGCGCCTGTCGAAGTAGAAAGATCCTTCTCTTTGTTTAAAACTATATTGACTGAAAGGAGACAAAATTTCTCTTTTAAAAAAGCATCTAGTTGTGATGTGCAATAACAACCAATCATCAGAATAAATCTGCATACAATATTATTGTAAGTATGAGTTTTCAATTTTTATTTCACACTACGCAGTTGAGGGTTTTTTTTTGTTCAATTATGTCCACTACTTTTGTACTACTGCTACGACAGTCGAGTAAAATGAATATGTAGGTATACCGGATACTTCTGGAAACTTTTTTTATACCTTGCATACCTATATGGGCTTTTAGGCATTACCAACTACCATTTTGCTCCAATTTTAAGTGCCTTTTTTAAGTGCCTATTTCAAGCTTTTTAAATGTCTTTTTGCCTGCCTATTTTTGCATTTTTTATTGGCTGAAATTCCGGGCTTTAGTGATTAGAGAGTGTCGATAAAGGGAAAAATAATAGCGGAAAAGGAATTCAAGATTGCTGTTGGAGGAGTAATTGTTGGCATATGATCAAAAGAAAACTTCTAAAAAGGAAGGAAATGTCAAAGAAGTGTAATTTAGGGGCAGAAATAAACAACCTTTGTCTGAAAAATTTTCATGCCTGGTATGAAATTATATACAAAGTTTCTAAAGACTTCATACAAGATAATATGCATGTAAAGAAGTTAATAAGGTTTTTTTTTCGCAATTAAAAAATATGTATTTTAAAATTATTTTTATAAAAAAAATATTGCATAAAACTATTTAATGCAAACGTTGGCATTGATATATTCAAATGTTGACATGCTCTGCATATAATCACAACTTGAAAAATTGAACTTTCTTGCAATTGTTAAAAGGTTCATGATTGTATGTTCTTTTCTTAATTCCTTTGTGCCAGAGATACGAATGCACTGAGTGGTTTGAAGCAATATATAATTGGTTTGACGAATTTCAAATATGTTACTAATTAAGCTACCAAAACATACGCTAAATCCTAATCCTGTAGTTTGGCCGAGGTGCCTGAGGCCATAGGGCCCTTTACCTCTTCATCATGTGTTGCAGATCCTTCTGGTGTAACCTTGTGGTCTTTGTTCCTAGAATTGAAATTAGAAAATTAGTACGAGCCATTGCTCGGGTATAATCATAAAGATTATTTAATTGTAAAATTACGAGATATTGGTAAATATTAACATGATAAAATAAAATAAAATAGCAATATACATGATAATACATAAATATGCAATTAGAAATAAGAAAGTCCTGTAAAGAAAAAGTGAAGATTATTATTGACTCCTGATTAGGAGTCTGTTAGATTGCTCGCCAATAAAGCAAAAGTCAAGATTGTAATGACCCATTATAGGGTATGGTCCGATTTATATTATGAGGTATGGTCCATTATGAATCTTATGATTCATTTTGTTTTATATTTGTCCGTGATTTAGTCGTGTCCGAGTTAATTGTCAGTAATCAGTGCCATTATATAAAATTATAGTGCCATTTTAAGGTTATTTGCCATTATATTTTGCTGCCATTGAGTTAAACTCACATGGTCAGTATGGCATCACTTGTAAAAGAGGGAGCCACTGGCCTCAGGGAGGCGTCTTTTGTTTTATATTTGTCCGTGATTTAGTCATGTCCGAGTTAATTGTCAGTAATCAGTGCCATTATATAAAATTATAGTGCCATTTTAAGGTTATTTGCCATTATATTTTGCTGCCATTGAGTTAAACTCACATGGTCAGTATGACATCACTTGTAAAAAAGTGAGCCACTGGCCTCAGGGAGGCGTCTTCAGCTAAGTTTTCGAACTCAAAAACTGAGTCGAAATTTGCTACAGTACACGTCAACGCTTTCTTGAAAAAGTTTCGATTGAGTTTGGTAAAGTGATGTTCGAAACTATCTATCTCTAAGTCTGAGTGAATGTCTACATTCCTCTCGTACCACTCTGCGCCTGTTAGTTTTCGCAGGATCTTGTTCTGCGTGCTTGTGAGTTTCCCAAGCTCACTCCCTGAAACATTACACCATGCTGGCGAGGCATAGGTCATGATCGGTCTTATCATGGAGGTGTACAGTAACCTCTTAAGTTTCAGGCTCATCTTCCCACTGTACATCAAGCTTTGCAGTTTAATAGTTGCAGCGTTTGCCTTGTTCTTAACATTTTTAACGTGGTCCGACCAGGTCAGTCTGCTGTTAGAACATACGCAATTTTCTTTAGATAAATTCGTATTTTCGATATTTTAAATAAAGTGGTAGCCATAATGCGAATTCTATGATACCGATTATTTGGTTTGGAGGTAATTGAATTGAAGAAAATCTTTTGGGTTTATCTCTACTTCTTGAGAATTTTATTGTACGTCGGAATTTTTTTTAAATGAAACGAAATCTTTTTTGCACCGAATAATAAACTGGTTTGTTCAAATATGATGTCATTCAAAATGTAATGCGTAGTGAATATTTGTTATTTGGTTTAATATTTGTAAAAAAAAAATCAAATTGTAAGGAGTAATTTTCAAATTGTAAGTTTTCAGATAAATCAAATCCATTTTATTTATATTGTCAAAATACAAATTTAGTTTAAATTGTAGAACATAAAGCTATGATTTTTTATAGTCCTCTTATGTAAATTCTAAAATTCCTTTTTTTTTTCTTTTTTAAAAATGGCATAAACATTTTTTATTTAAAAAAAACCTGTACTAAAGAAGTTTTTGAAAATAAAGTCAGTAAAAGATATTTTTTATAAAAAAAAATGCTTTTATAATTTGCAGAAATTTGATCAAGAGACATAAAGATTTAGGGATCAAATATTTTGGGAACTAAAAAAAATAATCGAATTTTGTTGCAAAAATGAAGATTAATAAAAAGAATTAAAACGAGAGTTTGCAAATTCACGGTTAAAAAGGAAAAATCCAAAACGCTATTGAAATATATCTCATGAGAAGAAAAATGACAAAACACACAACTTGGAAATGTTTCAGATAATCGACTTTCAATTGTTTACTGGTTTTAAAATAGATTTTAACAGTCTTAGTTTCGCTTCCCTTTATCGTGATTTGTTAGATTTCGGGCATATTTTTATTCAACGCTTGTGAAAATATTCAAATCGTGCCATTTGCTATAATTCTTTGAGTATTTTTGGCAAGGATAAAAAATTAAGTTATAAAGGTGATGATTATAGAGCATCCTGTAAGTAATATATTTTGTATGTTTTATAATCATAGTAAAAATATGCTGTTAATCTAAGATCTAAAAATGAAATATTATAATCCATAGTTTATTTCTAACAATTAACTTAGAAAATAGAATTTAAATACATTGAAATGAAACAGATGAAACTTCACTCAAACATTCGAAGAAACTAATTAACTTTTCTATGACATAGAATAACTTTACTATTGAACGTTGGAAGTTAATGAATTTAATTTATCGGTAACTTTTCTGAGCTTTGTTTTGAACTTATTTAAAATATTTAAGATTAAATTGAACGCTTAAGAATTATTTTTAATAGATAAATACATGAAATAAAATAACTGATAGAATCTACATCAATCATTCTAAACAATTCTCAGATATGTAGAAGTCTTATTAAGTATGTCACTTAAAGACAAAAGAAATCTATCACTGCCACATTTTTGCATAAAATTTGAAACAAAAATACTTCCAGAAATAGTTCCGTTGTTAAGAGGAACAAAAAAAAAAACATTAACATATATTTTATTTCGTGACGTTTCGATCCTTATTAAGTTCTTCAGTATCAAATTATTTAAATCCAGGCTCCGATCCGATTTTTTTTTCTTCTCTTAAATATCTCGTTATTTGAACGCTCATTCTCGAAACGGAGCAAAATCTTTTCACATTCTAACTTTTCTCAATTGTAATGACAGGTTAGGATTGCATCCAAATTAGAATTTAAAATTACTTCTTGAAATGCGAGTATAATAGAAGAAACAAGAGTATTTTTAGAAAATATTTCAGTGACTTATTTGAATAAAATAAATATCTTATACTTTAATATTTGCAACTATTTATTTATGAAACTGCATGGAAATATGCTTTATTAGCTGGGCTTTAGTTTATATATATTATATAGATTATATGTAGTTTAGTTTAGATATATAATTAAGATGAAACAACAAAACTAGAAAAAAAAACTATGAACGAGACTGGAAAATCAGCAAAATATGCTATGTATCACTCTATATAAAAATTGTCTAAAACTTATGTCATTAACAAGGAACCGGCATTTATATGAATAAAACAGGATTCCATGCCAATACCACTGATTTAACAGAAAGGAAATCTTTGGCATTGCTGAAATTGAATTTATGCTCAAGATTCCAACAATTTGCGGCAGTTGATGATTTGTCGTATTCTTGATAACTTACTTAATGTGTTCCAATATTTTAAGACCATCGATGCAGACAAGTCCGAATTGATGTAGAATACTCCAGTGATTTTCGATATTGATAGATACTTTACGTAATTTAGTTTTGTTTTAAAGCACGTAAATTTTTTAAAAAGCAAAAAAAGTTAAAATATTAGCACTTTTGTAGCAAACAGGTAAGAATACACAGCAAGAATTGAAACAAGAGGAGCGTTTAGCTCTAGTAAGATATGTAGGAGTTAAACTCACTCGCTACTTACACTGGAAATAACCTTTCTGTAGTTGAAGTTGTGTTGTAAAAGTTTAAATTTAAATATTTAACAACATGTGGCATACGAACTTCAAAGTAGCTTTATAATTTTTTGAAGATGATTTTGACATATTTTTTAAAGGAGATAAATTTGTGATATAAATTGATTACTAGCCAGTTTTTAAAATTAAAAAATTCACCATCTTTAAATGTTCTTAATTTCAAAACAGTAGCATTTTAAATGTAAGTATGATGACTTCTAAAACAGCTCATAAATTGATTGTGGCTTTTAGTTATTTATTCTTTTTTATAGCTTAGTCAAATTAAAGCTTAATTAATATAAAATTTTGTGGACTTCGGATTTAATTAATCATATCTCAGAAAATATTTCGACTTGCTCACTTTCAAGCAATTAAACATCCATATCAAAAATGTTTTTGAATATTTTTCTCATTAAAGCTCTTTAGAAAAACAAATTTAAAAGTAAACTAAGACAAAATTAAGAATAATTTAATTAAAAAATATTTTATCACAACTTATACTTAAGACGAAATATCCCAAATTCAAAATAATTTTAACACATTTATAAATAACTATAATATAATTTTACTTGTTTCCAAAAAAAAAATATATATATATATAGCATGTAAACGTATTGTTTTCTGTAAGTCACTGAAATACTTTTAAGTTTTAATTCTAATACAATTTTGTTTCTGTACACTTACAGTAATCGATCATTTTCTTTCGTATGCATTCAAATAAAGAAATAAAGAGCAAATGACCATTATCGATTGAGTATTTTTTTTCCTAATATATACCTTCTTTCTTTCAATCTTTTACTTTTTATAAAATTAACTGCAATCTGAAATAATTGATCATTAGAATATACTCAGTGATGGGCAAAAATTGCTTAAAAATTATTGACCGTCAAAATAAGTTAAGGCCAGTAAAACTAACACTACTAAAGAATGTATGTCTTCCAGTTAATTTATTTTCCATAAACTATGTGTTCATTGACTGTAACTTAACGTTTTATGCTATAAAAAGACTATGTTTAAGACTGAGGCGATGTGTTAATCGCAACAAGGCAAATCATCGAACATTCCGAAATAGTAGTGCTGTCATCTGTCGAAGAATGAGAGAGCTTCATGTTTATTTTTCGTTGTTAGGGAAGGCAGAGAGAGTGCAAGAGAAAATTTATTGATGCTGGCTGTGATTGAACCCAGAACCTTTACAGTTTGACCCTATCTTGGCGAACAAAAAGCACGGGGCGAGCTCATATGATCAGAAGGTCGGGTCCCCAATCGTGGTTGCCGGGAGAAAAGTGTTGAACCAAGCAGACTACTCAATTCTGCTTTTAACATGTAAAGTCTATGGCGGGCTTGTCATACTTTGAATCCATTTTTCTTGTTTAAGAATCGGAGTGATCAATTTAAAAAAAATACTAATAATTTTTTCAATCTTTCCTATCCACGAAAATGTAGGTCAATTTTTTTTATCTTTATTACTTTTTGTAATATTGCCTTTGAAACTCAAGTCACTTTCTACCTTTGAGTAAGGGAGGAAGGCAACTTCCACCCCCAAGTTCATTCTCCAAGAGACGATTGCGGTCTCATCTTCTCCGTAGGTGGTCTTGGTCTTGCTCCCTCCCTCCCAAATACTTTTACTCTGTTAAACTTTTTTTGAAAATCTTTTTCTCTCTCTGTCCTGAAAAACTGATGATATGGGGATATGGGGAGCTTTTATAAGCTTGTAATTTATTATGGAAATTATATTCGCTGATAATTCGTTCATTCTACATACATTTTATTTATTTAGTAGTAATACTTTTTCTTGTTTTTATTCATTTTGAGAGTGGAATTTATTTTTTAAATACATTATTCCCCCTTTTTTTTAAACTTTTTTCCTTGTTTTTTAAAGATGTTTCAGAATTAAAAAATTTAGCTTCTGAATAAAGTGAGATTAATTAAAATCGCGACAATGACGTAAAGATATTCCAATATACTATAAAGCATCACAAAACTGCAGTTTTCCTTTTTAAATATATATATATATATATATATATATATATATATATATATATATATATATATCGTACACTCATTTGTAGGTTTAAAAAAACATTTACATTATAAAAATTTAAAAGGTTGCAATTTTTCCATTCCATAAATAGTTTTAATTACTCCAATAGCTGGGATAGTTTGTTTTTCCACGGTAAGGAAAAAAAAATAGCTAGTACACAAGAGCACACATCATCCAAACGTGAACAAGCACTTAGCTCTGTGTTTAGGGCTTTAATGTACATACACAAGAACACTAAGTATTATGAAAATTTTATTTAAATCAGTAAATGAAGAAAAATATGAAAATATACGCATGTATTGTAAAATTCTTAAAAAAAGGAAGTAAAAGAACATTAGTGGACATAATTAATATTCACGAGAGAAAAATAAAAACGGTATCAAAATATAATGAACCGCTGCTTAGGAACGCAACCCTGAAAATATTGAAACCAGTTTGATTGCCAGATGAAATAGAAAGAATGTGATTATTATAAACACCACGAAATTTCATCACGATAAATTAAAAAATAAAAATAAGTTGTAATACTTAGAGTTAAGCTTCTCTTTGTTACTTCAGACTGTCAAACTGGTTTTGATGTTTTCAGACCTGATTCCTTAGTTGATTCACTAGATTTTGAAACTATTAGTATTTTTTTATTGCTTTAACATTAATCTGTAATTCCTAATTAATACACTTTTTAAAACTTTTTTTAGCAATATTCTAAAAATATATATTAAAACTAGTAATTATGCAATACCTTATGTATTTAATAACGAGAAATTTTTCGAATTCCTATTAAAAGTGTGTAATGTAATTTTTATTCACAATTTTTCGCTCTTTTATATTGATAGAACAAAGTATGTAATCAATGTGTTATTTTAATTTCTCTTCCCTGACCCTCTTTTGCCATTCATGGAGAAGAGTTTTCGGAGTAGAAATTTCTGCACTGTAAACTTTAATTAATGTAGTTATAGTTAATTAAAATCAGCATTAGCATTACATGGAGAGGAAAAGCACGAAAACCTCCCAGGGTTAGTGATAAAATTTTGTAAAGCAAACTAGTCTCAATCAGTTGTTATGTTGTAAGTTTTTATGAAAATCAATAAATGCCTTTTCTTTCAAAAATTTCGGTATCGCACTTTTTTATAAATTAATTTCGATTTTTTTGATAAATCTTTATATTAATAACAGTGAGCAGCATTACAAATCTATATATTAAAATGTAAAATAACATAGAATTGTTTTGTTATAGTTTGTTGTTTTTAATGATCCATCGAAATGGTCTATTAAAAAAATGGTACAATCTTTAAAAAATTGAAAAAAATTAAATTAAATTAAAAAAAAAAAAGGTTGTGAAAAATATATGTATTTAAATTGTAATTGAAAGAAACAAATTAAAAAAGTAATAACAAAATAAAATCTTGAACTCAAGGTTTTACTTTAACATAAAAAGTTTTACAAGTTAGCAAATCAATTTTTTAAAAAATTAACAAACTTTATTTGATTTATAGAGAAAATATAAATTCATTTTTAATGTAGTTACTTTATATGAATTACTTTCATATGACTACATAGTAAAATTTTATAAATTTGAATACTCTGGTTATTATTAGTTCTCTTAATCAAATCAAATCAAATCAAAATAATAAATAATTCAAGATATAATTAGAAAAAGTGCATGTTAAATAAAATGATAAAACCATTTTGAAAATAAATACAGCCGTTTTAGAGTTTAAAAAAATTATTTTTTAAGTTTTTCTTAGAAGGAGAAAAAGTATAATGTAGAGTGAGTCTCTTCTGATATCTTTTGAAAGCTAGTTGACCCCCGCAGGTTGCAATTACCCCTTTTCTGTGATGACAGTGGTTAGTTGATTAGTTTCGGATTACTTAACACTCCAGGAAGCACACGCACCCCCACCAAAAATGTAGGGGAGACAGTGGAACGGGTTTTGGAGGTGCTATATTTTTCGTCCCTATTCGGGACTAACTCTTACTGAAGGTTAGAAGGGAAATGAAAAGGTCTTCTCACAGTATCCTTTGGCCAAGGACCCTATAATCACCATGGGTAGGAGTGCACATTCCGAAAATCAGTCAGGAGGCTTTATATACCAATAACTGCAGAAATTAAATGTCAACTATACTGTATTTGCTGAAGTTCGCGGCAGTTAAAGAGAGCACTAGGCTTTTATTCTCAATGAATCCGAATAACTTACTGAAGCTGACTTACTGAAATTCCTAAGACTGTACACATCAAACCGTTATTAATGATTAGCACTGCCTAAATTAATAAAAATACTTTTTTAATTAAAATATTTTAACTAGTTACAACACATCTTGAATTAGAAATAGTCATAAATCCACTGTTGTTAGATAGTTTATTATAATTTTATTTGAAACAGAAAATATTTTTTATCTGAACTGTTTCTTAATCACATATATCATATATTTCTTATATTTTTAATTAATTTCAATTAAGCATAATTTGAGACAATTTTAAATATTTCAAGTAAATTTCCAACTATTTCAATTCAATAGAAAAAAAAAGACCGTAAAGTAATTATTTTGGAAAAAAAAAATTTCAATATAAGTATTAACTTATAATCCAGTGAAAGTAAAAATTAACTAAACATTACATCACGTTATTTATGATGAAAACACTATTTCCTCACCAATTTAAAGTTAGGTTGAAATCTCAGTCTTCTGAATAATAAAATTAAAAATGTAACATTTAGATTTGATTGGTCCTGCGTTTGAAATTTACAAATAAACTTTAATTTTAAAATACATTTTTTTTTTGCGATTCTATGAGTAGTTGCATCTATAAAAAGGTAAATATTGTTTATTTATTTATTTTTGCATTTATTTATGATTTTAACTATTTTATCTACGCATTGCAGGTATAATAATTCCCGCTTTGATAGTTTCATGTAACTAACCACTCATCCCAAATCCTTTTCATCCACTCATCCTTTTTCCTTAAAAAAAAGGTTTAGTTAAAATAAGTATGTGAAAAAGGCAAACTAAAATAACTCTTTGCTTTTGAATTCTTCAATCAAGTGTACAAAATGTTCTTCGACAAAAAAAAAATGGTACTTTTTTGAATATTTATTTTAAAATTATGTGATGCGGTAGTATAAAATAATTTTTCTTCAAAATTCTACAATTTTTAAAGATCTATTAATGTAAAAGAAATGCGAAAAAAACTAGTACTAAATAGTTGAAAATAATCTGTAGTTAATAAAAAGCTTTTAAGGTTTGTCGTGACCGAATTACCTAAATAAAAATAATCCGAATTAAAATTTACAAATTAACTTTGAGATAATTTTATTCTTTGGTAACTTTTCTAATTGATAGAAAAATTAAAAGCGTTTCTTTTTACCCACACTTTGTGGGGATAAAAATTTATTGCCGCTTTTCTAGTTTCAAATAATTAAACACTCAACTCAAAGGTCATTTTGAATATTTTTCTCATTAAATATAATTATTACTTTAAATAAGTATGTATGAAAAAAGTTCTAAAATAACCCCTTGCTTTTAAATACCCTCAATGAAGTGTAAATATTTCCTTCAACGAAAAATGGTATTATAATTCTTTTTGAAAGAATTCTTGTTAAGTTAGTTGATGCGGATAGTGGAAAAGAACTTTTCTGTGAAATTGGATCAAATATTTCCGTGGGATTTTTCTTTTCAAATAAAATTCAGAGAAATGTGTCCTTTAGAAATTCCTCAGATGCTGCGGGTTGTCTTTCTACATGGATGTTAAAATGAATTGCTCTCCGAAAAATATATTGAAAGGTATAAAAAATGAAGGCAAAGATCGTTGTTGTAGGTTACTTCTTGAAGAATTTTATGGAGAGGGCAATTATTTTTAAACAATTTGGTACGGTACTTATCTTATGAGTGTCTTTTTAAAATGCTTCAGATAGTATCTTGTAATTGGGTCTTTGTTTAGAGGAAATTATTATCAAATTATTTTTTGAAATTAATACTTACTTTGAGAAAAGATTAAAAGTTTACAAAGAAACAAAGTAAATTGTTTTAAGTATTAAAATTTCTTCAGGAAAGTACAAATAATTGAAATTTGAAGTTTTGTGAAAGGAATTACAAATAAAGAAATTCTCTTACATTTGAAATACCGCCAAATTAAACTAAATGTTCAATTGAAAACTTTACGTCTATATAATAAATATTTAGCATTTACTTATTTTTTTTAAAGTTTACTTCAATTGTTTGAAACAGAAAAATCATTTTAAGTATATTTCCGAGAGCGTCATTCTCAAGAGTATAATTTAATAAGGAATTGTGGTTAAAACGGAATATATTAATTTTTGAAAGAGACCTACGAAACCGATCACGGCCAAATCAAGTTGGGCTTTTATATAGTTTTTTTTTTTTTTTTTTGAAATATTATATATAAAACATTTATTTATTTTATAGTCGTTGGAAAAATATAAATCATTTATTTTCTTATTTTTTAATATTTTTTTTAAAGAAGTGCAGAAATTTCCCTAGATACGTGTTAAATAATACGTATAAAAAGCTCATGTTTAAGAGTGGTCATAAAAAACTATTTTCATTTGATTTCTAGTTAAATTTCTAATTCAGATAATGTATTTTTATTATTAAGAATTCTTGTAAAATGCAAAATTATACAGAAACATTTAAATTTATAACTCAAAAAAATAGAGTTTTTATTCTAGTTGCATAAATTATTTTTTATAACCAATTCTGCTCCATGAATGTGATTGAACAAAACTATCTGTATAATATAAATGCACTCGCTGAATCCGATTACCCGAAGCGTCACTCGTCAAACGGGTACCTTTTTTGTTAGAAAAATACTTTTTTTTTTGTACTACTTTGTACTAAATACTACTATGTAAAAGAACTTATTTTTAAAATACATCAATTGATACGTCTTTCTTTTGGGGAAACAATTACAAAACTATAATAATTCTTGAAATTGTTTTTTTACAAAGAAACCTTAAATAGTGACTCTAATACATAGGGAAGTGGAAAATAGAAGAGAAATTGACAAATATAGTTTAGTGAAACGGAACTACAATACGCTTAAACCTCTCTTTTATTTGGATTGCCACAAATTTTAATTAATTATTACACTTTAAAGTTTTCGTTTAATAGATTATCTGCAGAATTGGATAATATTTTTTTAATAACAATTATGAGAAACTGGAAAATTTTTCTAAAAAAAAATTCTGCTGTTATAATTTTTAAACTATTTTAAGCTCAAGGATATCATTCAACAAGAAACTGTACTTGAGAACGAATATATTAATTTAAGAAAGAGCGTAATTATTTTTGAACAACTTGGTGAAGTACTTATTTGGGAAGCGTCTTTTTAAAATGCTTTAGGGTATGATCAGATAATTGGATCTTTCTTGAAACAATAACAAAAATATCTATCTAATTTGATATTTATTTTGAGGAAAGAGTAAGGGACTCTAAGTATGCAATATCAGAAATGTTAATAAAAGCATAAATAATGCAAAAGTTTTATTTTTTCAAAAGAACTAAAGGATAAAAACTTTAGTTTTACAATCTATGTTAACCAAATTTTTCGCATCATTTTTCAAGTTGAAATTTTCCGATTTTATATAAGAAAAGATTAAAAAATTAAATTAAAATTCTTTTTTATTTCTTTTACTGTTATAGTTTGAAATATATTGCTTTAAAAAATACTAATGAAATACTGCAATTCTGATCAATTCGCTCCAAATTTGCTGTTCATACGTTCAAAGGCGTGTTTGTTGTTTATTTAAAACTCTATAACTCAGCTCGCAACCAAAAGAGAATTCTATACATAGGGAGAAAATTCGGCTAAAATTATCTTACTGTATGGTAATGACATTTCTGGTAATTCTAACCAAAGTATACGATATTTCAATATTCATTGGTTTACCGGAAATTCTGATTTTGAAAATTACAGTTCTTAATACCACACATTTTGTGAAAAAAATACAAAATTAGTTTTTACCGAATAAATGGTTTTATATCATGTTCTAAGGTATCATGTTAAAACTTTTAAATAGTACCACATTTATCAAAAATGTATCACAAATAATAAAGTAATATTTTATTATTAGTTTTGCCAATGTCATTACCAAAGCACTTCGGAAAAACTACCGAATTTGTTGGTGTTTCCATAGAGCCAGAAACATGGATCATTTAACCATAATCTGGTAGCTTTGATGATACTTTTTCCCTATGAGGGAAGATAAATAAATATTTTATATTACACTCTTATAATTTTCATTCTAAAATTGTGGTAAAACGACCGGTGGCAGTCTGTTTATCCAATTAACCATAAATTTTACGGTAAAGATTCATTTTTTTTTTTTTTTACCTTTTTAGGGTGCTGTCATCTTTGCGTGAATGAGAGTATCATATTCTAATTGTTCAGGATTACAAACTATGGGGTGCAAGTAACTGGAAAAACATCCTGCGTTCAAGGAAATGGAGAAAATGCTGTGGTGTTAACGCTGGCACTCGAACATCTGTTTTACCTGTCATGAGGTTGACAAATTAGCACTCTCGGCTATAATATGTACTTAGAGCTGTAAAGAAATAAGTGGCTTCATTAGGTGTGCCTTGTTTGAATACTATATTATTTATGGTTATTTGATTGGTTTTTTTTTGTATATGTTAAAATAAGAAATAAATTATTATTTAACCATTTTTTCGAGAAATTCCGAAGAGTGCAACAGTAATTTGTTAGCTTAAAACTTTATTTAATTTTAAATTAGTTTCCCTCAAAGTTCTCGAGTCGTATTCGATAATTATTTCTCATGCCAGTTTATTATTTATGCCAGATAATTATTTATGCCAGTTCAGCATAGGTAAATAACACATGCAGAATTCCTTAACCCTACAGAAGTGCGTCTCCAATTTAATATTTCGAAATGCACAGTAAAATCAAACTAAGTAACATATTCAGAAGAAATGCGTTTGCATTGTGATTTTATAACTTGTGTATCGTCTGCGTTAATTAATTTGCATATTAAAGGTCAGGCTCTTGAGCCATTAATATTAAGTTC
The DNA here is from genome assembly GCA_949128135.1 of Parasteatoda lunata. Lineage (NCBI taxonomy): Eukaryota > Metazoa > Arthropoda > Arachnida > Araneae > Theridiidae > Parasteatoda > Parasteatoda lunata. Next base: position 9,642,996 of record OX421970.1, on the reverse strand, counting down.
TCGCACGTAAAAATCTGATCATTTAGAGTAAAAATTTTATAGAGCGTTATCTTTTTTGTGCACTAAACAGATGGTTAAAATATAATACTATCACTACTAGAACTAATTTTTTCATACTAGAAATTCAAAATTTGAACAAGACGTAAATGAAATTATTGTAGAACACATTGTACTTTTAAAATGAAACAAAATATCTAGGATGGATACAGTGTTAAGATATACACGAAAATAAAATAAAGGGAAAGAAATGAAATATAAATAATTATCTCAATTAATAAATGAAATTATAAATTAATATAAGTTTGTAAAAATTCTCTAAATTCTCTTTTTTTTTCCTGGAAAAAAATATTGCTTTTCCTATTGAGACTTCAAACTATTCCTTTTAATATTCTTCTTTCTTAAATCAGGATGTGCCAGATTTATTTTTTCGGGAAAGAATGCTTTTCTCATAAATCTCTTATCAATAATGGCGTTGTGACGTAAATAATCTCCATATTTTGGCTCAGTTATGGGATAAATACTATGTTTTTTGTTTCTATTTTAATATTTTATTTAATACACTAATGTAAGGAAAAGCCAACGTCATTATTTATAACAGTTGAACCGCATTAAATAAATCCGTATTGGTTACGATATTATAATGAATATTTGAGCTCGCATTTGCTAGATTGTTAATGATTTTTCTTTAGCAGGATTTTTCATTAAGTTAATTGCAATTATATCAGTTTGTTATCGCATAAGATTGATTGTTTTTTTTCCTTCTTATTTTTTTCCTAATGTATTGTCTTAATGTATTGCTGTTAAAGTCTCAAGAAAAAAATAATTCAATTTTTACTATTTATTTCACCACTTAAAAGTTTTTTAACATATATTTTTACTCTAAATATTATCAGCTGCTGGTCTTCAATTCAGCCGACTGGACTGTGTAGTGGTCAGGGAGCTGGTCTCTCATCAGAAAGGTCTTGGGTTTGAATCCCGAAAAAGGCTTAGATGTTCTTTCATTCTCTACTATCTGTCCTTACTGTGGGAGTAACGCTGGCCCACCTAATAGGGTGCCCCTGAATAAGTGGTTAACTAATCCATTCTACTGATATCAATCGTGTTGTCATTGGAAAAAAAATCTTCAATTTATATTAGCTTATTTTTTATTTTACATATTTTCAATTTAGATCTCTGTCTTACATTTTATTGAAATTTATGCAAAACAACTAAAATAGTATAATAGTTTTATATATTTTCATTTTATTATTATTATGTGATAGAATGTGTAGATATAGTGTTAATAGATATTATATTATACAAGATAATTACGCGATAATTGCACTAGAAAATAACACTAATCCAGATAGAAGTGTTATATTGATTTTATGTCAGCAAGAAACTTTATCACAAAGCCTAACAAGGTTTATAAAATAAACCATGATTTGTAGCAAAAAATCATGAAAACTTAAAACAATATTAAGTTTAACTATGCTAGTTTACACACTAACATAGTTATAAGATTCATATTAAGCTTGCATAATCAACCTTTTTATATCTAGATTGAATATGCTTTTAGAAAACAAGGATAGAGAAACCTCCTCAAATCGAGGATGAATCATCATTCGCAAACCAAGAGTAGAAAGAGTTCTCCAACGTAGGATTAACATGAAAAAAAGGCAAAAACAATGTTTACTGTAAAATTTAAAAATAGAGATTTCTCTGATTGCCCTATATAATCTTTAAGGAAGCAAGCTAAACGTACAGATATTTCTGCTAAGGGGAAAAAGAATAAATTAGTCTACATTCTAGTCTAACCAAATTGAAAGGAAAGTACAAAGTCTGCCGTAAGATTTTCTATTATCTAGGAAATTACATCTTGGGAACCTAAATATCTACTAATTACTATATTAAAAATGAATTAAGAAATTAGATTTTATCGCTTTGATCTTCAATCGATAAGCACTCTACGTATTCTTAGTTGTCGATTGACCCTCTAAATTTCACTGAAATTATTTAAGATAAAATAAACCACAGCATTCCATGTCCAAAACCTCAATAACCTCAAAACGCAGAATTAAGAGTAAATAAAAAATGAAAAAAAAGTAAACATGACAAATCAATTTTATCATGTTTATCTTATGCTGATTGCCCTTCTACACTTTCGGAATTTTTTATGAATTAAATTTATGGGGTTAATGTCATAGAAGAAGACATCAAAGCAAAGAAATAAAAACAAAGTAACAATTAGATTCTGTTGCCTTAATCTTATATTGATTACCGATATATATTTTCTTAATTGTAAAAAGACCATCTAAAATGTACCAAGTACATTTGTTTTAGATAAGGAGGTAAATTAAGCATTCTAGGCCATTGTGGCCCTAGACGCTTGATGCTTCACCAAAGCAACAGAGATCCCTCACAGCACCAGAGGCCAAGCTATTCGGTCACTCGTCTATCGGTCAAGGTCCCGTAAGATTATGAGCCTCAACAAGCGACTTCACTGAGCAAAAGAGGGAGGAAAGAAGGAACCCAGAGCAAACAGGGTGGTGGCGCCAAATCACCTGCAAGCGGCAGGGCTGATAGCAGCAAGCGTACGCCTCACCATGACCCACTGAGCGGTCCTCCGACTAGAAGGTTTAAACGAAGCATTAAAAATTGTATTATAAAAACAATTACAAATGGATGCTTAGAACCGCGTTGGCTCAGGGAATAGAGCGTTTGCATTCCAATGAGGTGAACCGGGTTAGAATTCAAGCGATAGTAGGTTGCGATACGAATCCGCATCCGGCTTGCACTACATCGCTGACGTGAAATATCCTCAATGATAGACGGTTCATGGGTGAGAGTCTCTTCGCCGTCAGGGTAACCATGGGAGTTTCTCGTGGTCTTCCTCTCCATGTAACTCAAATGCGGGTTAACCATCAAAAAGTCCTCAACAAAGGCAGATTTCACCCCATACTTGATCCAGGAGTTCCCTTGTCTTCTGGATTGGGTTCAAAATTACAAGGCTACTTAGTTGAACATTAGTAGTCGAAAACCAAAAAACTGGGTCAGTTATTCAACGATGGTTCTTCAATGAAATGAAGAAATGACTGCTTGAAAAAAACCACATTCACAAAATCAATTAAAATCATAATGAATTGACATCAAAGATGCCCGAAGGCTTACAAATCTGGAATGGTGGAATTTCCCTAGCGGTACCTGATTCTTTTTTGTATGTTTTCATTCGCCCTCTAGATCGAAGGACAACTGTGATGGCTGACTCAGTGCTTTGCCTTGAGTCCCAATCTAAATTTTGAAATTGCTTTATTGCAATTTACGCAGTTGCTATTACTCGTGCAGTCTATTTTTTATTCCCATTCGACTCGCATTTAGCGCCACACTCTTCATGTTGGCAAAATTGTGACATGTGTCCTAGTAGATTGCATTGGTAATACCTTAAAAGTCTTACGTATTTTGTCGCCATCCGATTTTAACACGTCCTCTCTTGATAATCTTTGAAAATGATTTTGGGTCAAGTTCTAAAACTCAGTGAGTGCCGTTTCGACCCTTTATAGGGAATGAAACCTCTGTTTCAGCGTCCTCGAATTCTTTATTTGCTTCTTTAAGTTTATTCTTGAAGTATTCCTTATCATCTGCTTCTTTAATCTCGAATATGATTAGACGAGGTTTTCGTTTCTTTGGTTCCTCACAATTAAAATTCTCGCTTAAGCCGGTTTCTTTAAATTCTTCAACTATCTTTTAAGCATCACTTCTTTTTTCCATATCCAACAAAGTGCCTCCATTTATCTTTAAACCAAGCTTAAATTCATCTAGATTGATTTTTTTTTCTTCCACTATGTCATGTTCTGTATTCACATCCCTTGGCTTAACGGCAACACACTGATCTGTAGTCACCCTTAGGGCCACTTCCAGCGTCTCAGAGTACGTGTGAGCTTGCCTCTTTCTATTTTTAATCATTACGTTTAACGCGCTTTCAGCTTCTTGTTAGAGCTCTTTGGTGTGGGAGAGCACTTCGTTTTGTCGTGTGACAATCTCATTGAATTCAAAAGCAATCGTGGCAAGTCAAGTTGCTATCAGTAGGCTTTGCCTTGTTGTAGCAACTCAAGGCTTGTCTTAGTTCTCAGTTATGATTCCTAGTAGAGCCAACCAGAGTGACACCATTCTTGTTGGTTTCGTCTAAAAAGAATCATGAAACAGTTCAGGAAACTCCTCCTCATTCATGTTGTTCACTGACAGTTTAAAACTAAATTAAAATAGTTAAACAAATAAAATTGCGCTTATAAAATTAGACTATTAAAATTTGCTGAAATCAATGCAATGCAATTGAATTGAATTGAATGTGGTGTTTAGTGGCACAAGGTCCAAAAAAAGACATACTGCGCCAAACACACGGTTTTAGCTGAAATCAATGCGAAAACATTTATGCTCAAGGATCTATTGCAGGCTTTGGTCTACCACTCCCTCCGCCTATCCCCACTAAAAAAATTTCAGGAATCTCTTAGAAAAAATCTTAAGAAAATCTTAAGTTATTTGGCCCACCTATTCTTAAGATTTTCTTAAGAATATTGTCTGAAGAAAATGTTAAGAAAATACTCTTAAGAAAATTTTCAGAATGAAATCTTAAAGAATTTCTTAAGATTTAGGTTTATGTGGGCCAAATAACTTAAGATATTCTCAAGAATAGAATCTGAAGAAAATCTTCAAAATAGAATCTGAAGAGAATCTTCAAAATTGAATTTGAAAGAAAATCTTCAAAATAGAATCTGAAGAAAATCTTCAAAATAGAATCTGAAGAAAATCTTCAAAGTATAGTCTGAAGATATCATTAAAATATAGGTTTATGTGGACTAAATAACTTAAGTTATTTAACAAATTTTTTATTTTAGATTTTCTAGAGAACAAATCATAATCATACTTTAGATATTAAATTTCTTTAAAAAAAAGTTTTTTTCAAATTCTAAAAAGATTTTACAGACATTTTTTTGAGCTTTAACTTATAGGTCAGACAAATTTAAAAATAATAGTCAAATTTATTATTTCTTTAAAAGCTATTTCTATTTAATTAACATTCATTTATTCAAGATCTATTGCCTAAAATAATTTTTTAAATCAACAATAGGTTTAATATTATTCCAGATAAACATGCATTAACAATGAATAAAATACTTTGACTGATTTATTTAAATAAGTGTTGGTACAAAGACATGTTATTTAAATTAACTCATGTGCTCTTCATTGTAATTTAGTATCTTTCCTTTAAACAATTTAAAAAAGAATTTACTTACCTTCTTTGGTACTATTAAAAATATTGTTCTATATTACATTTTGTAAAAAAAAGATTTATTCGAATCAGTCTGTGGATGATCTATAAAGCGGATGATCAGTTTGTAGAAAATTTAAATTTTACTATCCACATAAAATGTACTTCTAAGAATAAATATTAACATTATGAAAAATGTTTATCAAAATACAAATCGCAGAATAAGCATGTTTATTGTATGTATTTAAAACAGAAACTCAAAAACCGCAAGTTTTAAGCTTCTATTGCCTGAACCCAATTTTTAGACTATTGTTTATTAAACGTCAAATCTTACTTTCGTTCTTCACACAAAACATTTTAAACAATTACTTATCTTCTTTGATTAGTATAATATTACATGTTAATGAATTAAATATTATACATATCTAATTGAAGGTTACTCATGTATTTTTGATAAACTGACTTATTACCCTTCATTAAACAACTTGCAAAGTTCAAAAATGGAAGAAAATGTAATATTTTTCTTTTTCTCTTTAAATCTTATGATACTTTATTGCGCCCCACAGGGTTGTTACTTATGCCGCCTAGTGTCTGAACGGAAGCATAGTTATATGTTACCGATAAGAACAATTTATTTGACGCCTTAGAAAACAACTTATTGTCATGTATAATTACTTCAAAACTCATTGTGTTTGGTATAGAATTCAGGTAATAAAAAGTTTCAATATTAAAGAAAGAAAAAAATGACAGAACAATCTTAAAGTATACCGTAGGCTTTAAATAATTACACACACACAAATTATATACCGATTTATGCGATTTTTTATCCATGCATAGCCTGCGCTATGCATTTGTCATCTAACCAAACACGATCAAACTGTAAATTTGGCAAAAAATTTTTATTTTGAGGAAAGTATTAGAGTAAGCTGTTTTCAAACGAAAAGCAAGATGCAGATTATTTTGGCAGAAAATATAAATTTTTCATGGTAATAACATATGCAAATAACTAACTTAATAACTCAGAGCATAGTGTCGATTCAGGTTTATCTTTATATTACTGCAATAATCTAATACGTTGCCAAAAATAAATCTCAACCTATGTCTATTTCCTCCCCTCAAACAAGATAAAACATCTCTATTTTTCAATCACTCCCCCATTCATTTCACATTTACTCCTCCCCAACAGCAAAATGACTCTAAATTTGAATTTGCATTTTTATAAAATAATTAATTTATAATAAATTTGTATTATGCTTAAAAGTTTCATACAGAAAAAATCAATCATAAAATATTTCTCAAATTTTCCTTTGGCTAAGAATATTAAAATCTGGCAAATAAATTGAAATCCTTAGTATTGGCTATGTATATATATATATATATATATATATATATATATATATATATATATATATATATATATATATATATATATATATATATATATATATATATATATATATATATATATATATATATATATATATATATATATATATATATATATATAGTAATATCATAAGTAAAGGTCAGTAAATGAAAAGTGCAGGTAGACAAAGAAAACACAACACTGGAAGCAAAATTATAATGGTAATCATACTTATACAATGAGTAATTAACCAGTAAGAATAGCCTAAACCAAATTTACAAAAATCATAGTTTAAAATAAAACAAAATTAAGTAAAATTAGCACTATAATGAGAAAATAAAACATCATAGTAAAGGGTGATAACATATTGATAAATTTGCTATGCAGAGTGAAACGGCTTTAAGTCCATTTTATTAGAAGAGATGGTAAAACTCGCTTAATGCAGGCTCTTATAAAAAAGTCTGCATATTTCGCAGAGAACTTTTATTAAAACATTTTCTTAATTTTGAAAAATACCAAATAACACACTTTTTTTTATATAGTTTTCACTAGTTAACCCACAATCACAATAATTCGGAGCAAAAGCAACGGTCATTTAAAAGTTGTATCCGGAAGAAGAAATGCTATAGTTAAAAAATTTGACGGAGGAGGTACATGGGCAAAGCATTTGCAGAGGAGGCCTGACCAAATTCTTCCCCTCAGCATCCACATCTTGCACATTCCTTATATTTTAGTCTTTTGATCTCACAATGGTGTCACAATCACAAGATTTCTCTATAGGGGAGAGTAAAAGCAACTCGTAGTTAACAGCAGAACTTTTGAAGTGATCGGCTTTATTGTTTCCAGGAGTGTCACAATGGTTGGTCAATATGCATTCTCCATTCCGTCCGCACCGACCACAGTGCTGACGTAAAATACTCTCAGTGGTAGACGGATCATGGGTTTGAGTCCCCTTGACGCCAGACTAACCATGGCAGGTTTGCGTGGTTTTTCTCTCCATGTAACCCAAATGCGAGTTTTGTCATGCATTCAGCTCATCTCGAAAATTTAAAACAGAACTTATAAATTTATTTGAATAAGTTGTTAAAAGTTTTCATCCCAATGTACACAAATACATTCTAGAAGATTTTATTACATTAAGAATAGGTTTAGCCAAAGTAATTTTTTAATTTAATATTATTGATAATTTAATATTATTGAACTAATTTAACACGTTGAATGTCATAACGGTCACCGGTGACTGGCACTGAGTTTGTTTGTAGCGCTACAGGGGTCACCGATGAACGGCGAAGCCTAGATTATTAGAAACACATAAATCGAATCAATTTTTAATGCTCTTAATTTTTTTTATATTATTATCATTACTAAAATGGTTTGAAGAAATTAATGTAATACATGCTGAAAAAATAATTTTGGCCAGACGGGCAAGCCGTGTTAAATTAGCGTGGCATTAACGTAAGAAAATTTAAATGTAACAAAGAAAACAGCAAGAGACATAAAAAGAGAGAAAATTTAAATGTCAATAGAAAAGTAATTATTTATAAAAATATTTAATAATTTAAAAAATTTTTTGCATTTACTTGAACACAGCCAAGACAGAAAGTAACAAAAAATCTATAAATCATTTAGTTATACTAATAATATAAATTTAATATAATTAATAAATTATACTAATAATATAAATTTAGATTACACAAACATTAAATTGCCTGTCAGAGAGCAAAAAAAAATTTCACTGCATAAAGTTTTTACACATATCTTTACCTTAAAATCAATATATTTTCTTTCTAAATATTGTTATCAAGCTTTGCTTCATATTTTTTGGCTACAGTTAAGGAAAAGCATTAGTTATAGATGAATAAAATTTTTTTGATAATGTTTTGCTAAGTAACACAGGTAAAGTAGCTATTACAATAAAATAAATAAAGGTTTCTTAAAAATTATTATCACTGACGCTGAATTAGAAAGTTTTACTAGGTAGCTTTTCGTGGCAGAAAAACATGGAGTATAAAGTGTTGAGCATTGAATATGAAGTACAAATATTTTTTGTATAAAGTATTCAGTATATATCGATAAAGCATTAAGAGTTTATCTTGAAAAATTCCAGTGCAAAACAGCGATTCTGTGTGTTTAATCCATTTGCGATCCAATGAATGTTATGCAAATAATTTTTTTATTTATTTATAGTGATAGGTAAAAAAAATGTAAATAATACTGCACTAGTTAACAATACTTTAATATTTTTAAAAAGCTTAAGCTGTTAAATACTTTTCCTTTTTTTATTATAAACATAAGCAAGGTACTCATCACCGTCATCACTCAACTATGACCATACATCCCATTTCTAGGGCTTTACTTTTTAACGGATACGGTTGAAATGCCACATAATTTTGATACTGGTCAGATAAAGTGGACTTCGCTTGAGCTAGCTCTTTTCAAATTTCCGCATGATAACCAATGAGAGAACTTTCAGCCGTGGCAGAGTTTATGTGCTTCTTGCTACAAATACACGTCAATTGTTTTGTCCATGGCCAGGATCAAACTCATTACCCTAGTTCTCTAATAAGCAGTGTGAAAGATATTAATAGAATTAGAATATGTATATCCAAATGTCAATTGTTTTTTTAAAATAGCTAGTTATTGAAAGTATACTTTTCATAATTATAATAAAAATTCGAAAACATTTTTCGTTGGTTTTTTTTAAATTATACAATCATTCTCTGAGAGAATTTCTATGATAGCTCTTGATTATAAACTAATATAAACAAAAAAGCAAATTGGTTTATTCAAATAAAAATGATTTCTTATTCATAGCAATCGCCACATTGAAAACCTCATACAAAATTATGATCAACCACTACAAAACAAATATAGGGCATTTTAAAAATATTCTTCATAATATTATAATGATAAAACATAAATGATACAACTACAACAGAAATGTAAACACCATAACTAGGGTTAGCTCCCTCGCTTAAACATTTTTATAAGATTTGTAGCAGTAATAATTCATCAATAATTGAAATGTATTAATAAGAGAGATGCCATCGTTAATTGGGAATAAATATAAAAATAAGATATAAGCATAAGTTTTAAACTTACCAAATTCAAGCATTTATAACATCACACGCGCCACATTAGGCCGGATTGTAAACAACTTGCTTCAATCGGTGGAATGGATAGGAGGGGAGAGGACAGGAAGCTGAAGCACAGGGCTGTTCGGATGGCTTTTTCTTTGATTAAAGACTTCAGTAAATGAATTAAACTGTACGCTTAAAGCAGTTGTGAACGAAAATGGTTCATACAGCTTTAATGAGTAAACTTATTATATATGTACTTAAAAACGAAATTAATGAATACAAATATCAAAAATTCGTAAAATTAAACTTGCTTTGTTAATGTGAATGCTACACGTAACTTATGCATCCATTCATGAAAAAAATAAAACTAATAACTATTGTAAATATGCCATCTTTTTTTTTTAATCAGGTATATCGTATAAACTTAAAATCCGAATCTAGGAGAGTGAATTGGTTATACATTCAACTTGGAAAAATTTCCTATCATTCAAATTTCAATAATGTGAGAGTTTTTGATTAATAAAAATTGATCTGATTGGTATATTTAATTCCGTAGATACCAGTTGATGTTTCATAAAAGAGGTAATATAAAACATTTTAAACAAAAATCAAATAAAGCATTTTCTTTTCAATCTCAAATTAATATTTTGTATGTTTCATGAAAGAACGAAAAAAAAAAGCAGAAAACCTTTTAAATATATACTTTAATTAGAGAATTAATGAAATTCTCACAGAATTAAGCAGAAACTAAGATCTGATCATTATCGAAAATATCACAAGACCAATTTTGTGTGAAATAAAAAAAAAATTAAATCTTTGTTCAAACTTAATTCACCTTAAAGATATTTAAAATGTCTTCAAAAATTCATAAGATATTCTAAAAAAATCTTAAGATGTTTTAAGGCAACATTAACTCAGGAAACTTTCTTAAGATTTTCTTAAGGCGAATTTAATTCACCCTAAAGATATTCAAAATGTCTATAAAATGTCTGCAAAAATTCTTAAGATACTTTAAAGAATCTTAAGATGTTTTAAGGTAATTCTAACTCAGGAATCTGTCTTAAGATTTTCTTCAGAATTTTTGAGGACAAACTTAATTCACCCTAAAGATATTCAAAATGTCTGTAAAATGTCTGCAAAAATTCCTAAGATATTTTGGAGATAGAGTTAAATCTTAAGAAATTCTTCAGATTTCTGAAGAATTTCTTAAGAAAATGACATTTTCTTAAGAAAATCTTAAGATTATTTTTAGTGGGGTCGTCCGAATACATTTCACCCTCTTACTGTGCAGAGCGGGCTGTATATCAATGAATGTTACTTAGTCGATCTTTTAAGTAATTGGCACGGAGAATAAAACTCTATGCCTTTGTTCCACCGTGAGTATTTGCTGAGCAAATACTTTAAAATGCTTTTTCCAAACTCTAAAGCCCATGATGGATTCCAAAAAATCATTTTTACCGGAACATGTTATGAAACGAAACAAAAACTATAAGAAAGTATTTTTTACCGTAATAATTACCTTAAAATCAGTGAAGCACTTAGGTTAAATAAATATTTATATAAAAATTTTCTATTGTATTTTACGGTAAAAATGCATTTTACGCTAACATGTTTTCTACCGATGATGCACCCCAAGTGCGGGTATGTTACCCCGTAATTTGACACCGAATCTTTTTCAGTGAAGAGTTTCACTATTGAACTGCAGAAATATTTGTAGATTCAAAATAAATAAAATTTTAAGAATAACACCTAATTTCCTAAACATTTTACTTGAGTTTAGGTCAGTATTTTTACTAAAATAACTATAAGTAAAAAAAAAAGAATAATCGTCCTGTGAATTAATGAATTATTTCCTTAAAGGCTTTTACTCCTAATCAATCAGTATTATTTTTTACTACTTATTAAGTACTAAATTGCCAAACCAGCTCATGTTAGGGCATATTTAATTTTTTTTTTAATTGTACGATTTTATAATAAATTACTTTCAAGATAGTCTTATGGCAGGTATTTTCTTTTTCACGGGAAAAATCACTTCTTTAATTAACGGGAGTGCCTTTTTGAAGCAATTACTGTCTAATGAAATTTGAAAATGAAATACTAATTTCAACAAAATCAATAAACATTTTCATCACTCATGAAAGATGAAGAAAAATACAATTTTTGATAACAGATAAACATCTATCATTTAAAAAATAAAAAGTAAACAACTCGTTTGTTTGAGTTCAGTAAAGCTGCTGGACAATTATTTTGTACGTATTCATTGTTCAATACTAATAGTATGCGTTAATGCCTGCACTTTGTGCTGAAATTATTTTTAATTAATCTTTATTGCTAAATTAATTTATTTACTTTTAAAGATTTTGCGAATATTAATTTCTGTAACTTTGATTATATTAATTTTTATGACATTGAATTCGATACATTTTGATAGCATTAAGTTTGATAAATTTTGATATTAATTTTTTTCAAATTGAAATTATTTTAAATATATTTTGATAGTACAAATTTAGTTAATGATAATTTTCTCTGCATTAATTTTGCTTATAGTTATTTTGATAAAATTTTCTCATATAAATTTTTTTTTAAAAATAATATTAATTAAAAGTATTACATTTTGATAGTATTAGCTTTATGAAATTTTAATAATAATAAATTTGAAAATAAAAATTTTAATAGACTTTATAAGGTAGTTTTTTATATAATATTCATTTTGATAAATTTTATTCTAAATTGGATACATTTTGAAACAAAATTGAAATTCGATGTAATAATAAATAAGTAGTTGTTTATAAATCATATATAAAAAAGTGTTCCAAAAATTTTAATGTACATGAAATTAAATTGTTTTAGAAAATCAATAATTGTAAGAGTTGTGGTAGAACAATTAGGTTTAATAAGGATATCCACCGTTCATAAATAAAGTTGAATTTAGACTTAAAAAAAAAAAAAACAAGTGTAAAAACTTTTAACTTCTTACTGAAAAACGTAGCATCACTTCTATTAATTTTTTCTTGTAAATAGTATTGAAAGAAAAAAACGCTTTCAATGTTAAATGCCAAATTAGCTGGTTTCAATAATTTTAAACTCATGTTAACTGATTTTGTCATTGATAACGGTTCATTATAATTTCATAAATTATTTTATAGAGTTAAAATTTTATTTAAACTTTAAAACTTGTTGTGTAAAAGATTAAGCAGTTTTTTTTCCAACAAAACTAAAATCAGTAATAAAACAGTGATAACAGAGCATGAATGAGGCAGCGCCCTGAATTAGACAACCTAAAAAAGTAAATTACAGAGCAGTAAAAGTTTTATTGTAAGCAAAATAAAGTAATTGCTAATGGAATCTGTTAAATAAAATTTTTCACAATGCAAATTACAAATGCTACTTATTGGATATTTTAATTCAAATGGACGAATCAAATTTTTGCCATGTTGTTAAGACGTTTTGAATTTTAAACTGCAGTAGAAAAATAATTTGAACTTTTCTTAGCACTTAACATTGCTGTTAGACTTGATTTTACAATTTTACTTTTATAAGTAATATTCCTTTCTGAAATAAGCATTGCATTTTGGTCAATAAAGAACAGATATTTCGTTTAAAGCATTTAATTTAACGCAATATTGGTTTCATTGGGAACATTTGTTTTTTTCTTTGGGTAGCATATAAAAAATTTACATATATATATTTTTTTCGCATATTCATGGAATTTATAAAAGATTTTTGCAATTAAGGTCTTAAAAGAAACTTTCATCGTTATCATCGTTAAATGTGAAAAAAAGAAAATAAAAAAAAAAACTTCATACACCATTTTAAAGCACTTCATGCGTTTGATAAATTGCTCTTTCGTTGAGATTATTCTCAAAGTAATTTTTTTAGCGTCATTAAAAGATTACAAACATTAAAATATCTGATATTTCGAGGGAAAAAATCAAATTGATTGGTGTATTTTTTCTGAAGTATTTAAGCATAAAAAATTTGGATTTGTATTAAACTTAGCAAAAAATATGTATGCGTAAAATGCGTAATTTTTGCAATTATAATACATAAATTTAAGTTTCAGACTCAACAGCATTGTTATTTAAATTTTGAAAATACGTATGAATAAGAAATACGTTTAATAATTTGATATTTTTTGTCTATATATATTTTTATAAAAGGCTTATTGTAATAGCTGCGTTCTAAAATTCCGGAATCGGTAAATATATTTTTTTTTAAATTAACAAAATCCTTAAAAAAATAACTTAAAAAAATAGTTATTTCTACAGTTCTTGGAGTTTCACTGTTGATACATTTTTCTTCTTTTTTCAAGCTTTATGTTTGGTTTGTTGCTTTTTTATGATTAATGTCTGCATGTTATGAACTTTCAATCGAAAATGGTGAAAATAGTTCCAAAACAGTCAATATTTTTGTTTTAAATTTTTGCTCTATTCAATTTCTTTATATAGAAAGTATTATGGAATATTTTTTACGGAAACAGTCATCTGTCAATATAACGGAATATTCTAGAATCCATCAGAAAATAATACAATTTTGAATACTTCAATGTGAAAAAATTAATTACCAAGAATATAATAAATTTAAGGTATTGCTAACACAATGTTGCTACTAGAATCATAGTTAATATAATGATTAATTATCTAAGCAGAATTAATAATAAAATTATCTCGACAAAGGTAATAATAAAATGAATGATTCCCTTGACAGTGTTAAATATTTAAAAGCAATAAATTACGCTTGCTGTATTCGTTAATGTTAAAAATGAAAATATTATTGAATTATATGAATTTGGAAACGTTGTTCGTGATTTAATTGTATAATGATTGTTAAGAGTTATTAAGGATGCTTTAGCAATGGATTTTCAAAAGAGGTTTTTTGCCAATTGATGTCAGTTTCAAACATTGGTTTCAAAATGAGGAAAAGCAATTCGTATGAAAAACACTCGATTGTATAGATTATTTATTATTTTAAAAAAAGGTGAAGTGCTAAATTATTTTCATAAATTAGGAAGTTATAAAAAACAGTTTTTAGCTAAAAGTAAAATACTCAAATAAGATTTTAAATGTTTTAACTATATCTATGTTTTTAAATAAAATAATTTACAATATTTTAATAATATAATAATATGTATTCACGTTCAGACCTATAAACTATTCAAAAGAAAAGGAAAATAACGAACTAACCCATATGAGGCAAAATTATTACTTATATTATTTACAATGAAATTAATGATTATTTCAGAGTTTCTATTTATAATTTTCATTTCAGACATAAATCAAATTAACAAAGGCGCTAATTGAAAATAGTGAACATTTTTATGATTGAACATTTTTATGAACATTTTTATGAACATTTTTATGAACATTTTTATGAAGGATAATTTTTGCGAAGAAGAATTACACGATTTTTTTTTGCATTTAAATTAAAATCTAACATTCAATGCCTTAATTCTCTATCAAATAAAGTTCCTATTCACTCCTCCATAAATCTCTAACTCGAATAATAAAACTACTTCAAAATGTTTATGGTAGTGCGAGGCATTTAATACTTATCGCCACATTGACAGCTGTTCATTTTTGTAACTAACTAATACTTAGCAGCTGATATGTAAATCATTAATATTATACATACAAAAAACTGCTTGCTTGTTTTTTTTCTCGTATTGTAAGTTAATATAATCTAATTTAAATTTAGTTGCTTACATTTTGACATTATTTCATATTAGAAGTCGCACATTCATTTGACTGTTTGTGTGTCTAGTTCGGAATTACCGTTATAAGACAGTGACATAAATAAAAACCTTGCAAACCTTGCTACTTTAAGCCTTTCTGTGGGGTCCTTGTAACACATATATTAATTGCTGAATCTATGTGCCACATGGAATTCATTTGAATATGAGATATTTTGGAGGTCGCTTTGAAATATGTCAACTAGTAAATGTAGGAGGGCATTTAGCTAATATGGTAGTAAAGGACATGGGCATTAAAGTACCATTGCACTACATGAGGACACGAACATTGGTAATCTTGCATTCAACAGGACATAAATAATAAGTTAGTAACATCACATAAAAATACGAAACTATTTTTGTATTGTTTCTTATGACAAGAATTGTTTTTTTACGATTATGTAATATTAACAAGCGATATAAAACATTCAAGCGTAATTAGATAATATTTATTATTTACAGACATGCGTCATGATACAATTATGATAATTTTAAACCGAATAAGTCTTAAAAATGTAGTTTTAAAACTTTTTTTTAATTGCTCGTGCATTCAATATTTTGATATAAATGAATAAAAAGAAATAATTATATATATATATATATATATATATATATAGAAGCTCAAAAAAAAGATAAAACTGAGGAAAATTACAGACAAATGAAAAAAGTTGAAAAAAGAAAATTATTAAAAATAAAAATAAATAAATAAAAATTGGAAGGGATATAAAAAGAAAAACAGAAGGATAGAATTCTTTTAAAAAAATCCGGGAAAAAAATATATATCCTTTTTATCAGCCCACACGATTATATCTGCAAAAAAAAGTGCTTTCTAATATTGTATTAGTAAAGCCAAAGCAAAATATATCAATACAATAGTGTGAGGAGCACTCAAAAAATTTTTACAAAAATTACAACAAATAAAATAGAACACAATAAGTAAAAATAACACGTAAAAACAGAAAGTAAAATATAAAGAAAAAACATAATAGAACATAAAACATAATCTATAAAGCGAGTAGCGAAACCAAATGAACTTACATGAACGGGAAATTTTTCAAGAATGATTTAAAATATTTTCGCAACAAGATTGCCAGATTGCAAAATATGAAAACAAAAGCGCAAATTTAGATAGCGTAACTAGAGGAGTTTTATTTTAAAGTGCATTCTTGCTGCATTATTGAAGTGCGTTTGATTTGTTAGTTGCCAAGGATGGGCCAGAAAATGGATATTTGCAAGGTAACACTGGATAATTTAAAGAAGTTGACTATAAATAATTTTAGAAAAAAAATATTTATTTTAGAAAAAAATATGAAATTGAAAAGAGAAAGAAGCATGAATTGCCTGTTTTGCACATAATTTTATAATTTGCACGAAATGGATTTGCACATGGAAAAATTATATAAATTAACAAAGAAATCTTTTTAAAGAATAATTTTAGCCACGGATTTGCCCGAAATGGATTTGCACATGGAAAAATTTTAAAATTAACAAAGAATTTTAATAGTAAATAATTTTAGCCATGGATTTGCCCGGAATGGATTTGCAGATGGAAAAATTACATCAATTAACAGAGAAAAAATTTTCAGTAAATAATTTTAGCCACGGATTTGCCCGAAATGGCACACGAAATAGCACATAGAAGAATTTTATAAATTAACAAGGAATTTTATTAGTAAATAATTTTCGCGCGGATATGCCCGAAATGGATTAGCACATGGAAAAATTACATAAAGTAACAAAGAAAACTTTTTAGTAAGTAATTTTAGCCACGGATTTGCCCGAATTAGATTTGCACGTGGAAAAATTATATAAATTAATAAAGAAATTTTATAGTAATTTACTTGCAGCTTATGTGCAATAAATGAAACTTAATGTTTTTCTTAATTTTCTTCGTGTTTTTTGTATTTAATTATTATGCTATATATATATATATATATATATATATATATATATATATATATATATATATATATATATATATATATATACATGTATATATATATACGGTGTATATATATATATATATATATATATATATATATATATATATATATATATATATATATATATATATATATATATATATATATATATATATATATATATATATATATATATATATATATATATATATATATATATATATATACGGTGTATATATATATATATATATATATATACATGTATATATATATATATATATATATATATATACACCGAAGAGCCATTACATTATGACCACCCTCCATCTATAACAATGGGCTCGCCCAGGTTTTCATGGTTTCTCGCCCAGGAACAATGTTTTCATGGGGCACATTAGGACCCATAATCCTCATAGAACAATCCCTGACGTCTGTAAGCTACTTGACCAGGTGCACCCATTCATGGCAGTAGTTTTTCCTGCGGGGGACGGTGTTTACCAACTGGATAATGCACCACGTCATAAGGGTCGAATCGTCATGGATTGGTTCGAGGAACATTCCAGTGACTTTCAAGTCATGTCTTGGCCCCCAAATTCACCTGACCTTAATCCCATAGAGAATTTGTGGTCCTACTTGGAAAACCAAATTCGTGCTGCCACGCTACCCCCTCGCAATGTGAGGGAATTGTAGGACCAGTTGGTGAGCCCTTGGTACCAGATACCTCAGACTACCTATCAGCACCGTGTGGAATCAATGCCACTGCGGGTGCTTGCAGTTTTGAGGGCTAAAGGGTGTCCTACATGTTATTAGCAGGGTGGTCATAATGCAATGGCTCATCGGTGTGTATATATATATATAAACAGAAGAAGTGAAAAAAACCTAGAATGGATAGCTGTGGGAAGGTTTTGTCTGTGGAACTTAACATAGCGTAGTATTTTCCCCAGGACGTATGACGTATACCGATTACCAAAAAATGCTGGAAGCTCTTTGACTGGCATTTCAAGTAAGATTTGATATCCAACCCTAATCTGGTTTTAAGCAGCCTTCTAATACGCAGCAAAATCTTAAAAGTGGCGGCTTTGTTTAATTGAGTGCTTATTATGAATGACCTGCCCTTTCTCATGTTTTACATCCCCGAGAAAACGTGAGATTTAATTAAGAAAAATGTTAAGTTGCTGAAATGTATAAAGAGAAAAATTAAATCCGTGGCAATATTATATTTCAGAAATTCACTATATTACTAATACTACTAAATTACTTGATTGATTTTAATTTTTAAATTAAGTAATTCTTTTTAAGAGATGTTATACAGTATTAACTCTTGTTTAATACACAATAAACTATTATATATCTCCCCAGTAGTATTTTTTGTCCTAGTAGAAAGTTCTGAAAAATTTTATTGGTTAACTCCTTTATAAAATTCCCTTACTCCTATTTAGCTTGTTCCAATCATTGTAACTTCTTCTTTTTGATCAAGATTATTATTTGGGTAGATCGCTAGAAATTTACATATATTTAGAGAAAGAGGTTTTTAATAGGACTGTGCTTTTTTTAGTATTATATTAGACAGTGTAGATAGCTGTATTAATGGCATGGTCATAATGCAGCTGATCACTATGATACAGAATTTTGGATTAGTTTCTTACAATAAAAAATTGTCATTGGTATGCCTTAAAATATGATATGCTAATTTATTATTCCTTCCATAGTATTATTAGACGTTTGAAATCTTATTTATAAAATATTAAACGTTTATCTATCTTTCCTGCTGCTTATATTTTGGCTTAGTCCGCAAGTTGAGGAAATCTTATTGCTTTGTTCCTTATTTTCCGAGTATAAAATTTCTTATCCTCCAGTTAGCTTCCTCGATTCCTTGAAAAATGAAATGTTCGGAAGAAGAAACTTTTATGAGATTTGAACCAGAAAAATGTTCATAAGAAAGAATGCTCCGTAATGTCAGTCACTATAACCTCTTTCATCTATCCGAGATTATTCGAGTAGATAGCCACAAATACACATGTATTAAAGGGGAAAAAAATGAAGATTTTTCTCTCTGATAAATTGAAGAAGAAAAAGAAGTAAGCCTTTATAAGTTTTAAAAAGAAAAAAGAAAAATATATTAAGCTTATTACTTCTTATTATGGAACGGAAAACATTCTTTTTTCTCTCTACATCAAAATCTTTTCATATCCGTGTAACTATCAATCATTTATGAATTGAATTTATTCTCTATTATTGTTGATTTACGAAAAAGTTATGGAAAATGATTTCATCTTTATTTGAGATCCTTTAACTAATGGTTTATGCATGAAACTATGGTGCAAAACAGAGAATAATTGTCAAGGTGTTTTTCTAACTAACTACAATGAAAGTATTCCCACCCAGGTTTCCGAGTGGTCAGCGTGCCTGACTGTGAAGCCAGTGGTTGAGGGTTTGAATCCCGCTCAGAGCATGGGTTTTTCCCTCTCTGCATGTTGTTCTCTGATGTGTGAATGTGGCCCGCCCTATGAACGGGTATCTGTGTGTAATGTTGCTCGCCGACGTGAATTAGGTTCACAGGGTGCCCACAGGATAACGTTAAATGAGAAATACTTCCGGCATCTTCCGAGGTAAAGAACTATAGTTCAGAGCCTGCCTTAAAAAAAAAAAAAAATTTAAAAAAAAAAATTTTAAAAAAAATTTAAAAAAAATCTTTATGAAAATATAAAGGCTTTTCTTTAAAGTTTTCAGACATTTTTTAAAAAAATTATTAAATAATCATTTGTAGTTATAAATCTTAATTTTTTTTATTAAATAGCTTAGGCATAGATGGAGACCACCACTGTAGAGGCTTATTCCTTAACCATCTAGGATTTCAAATTATTATTATTTTTTTTTTTTTTCAAATCGGTGATTTTTTTACGATTCATAAACTTTTATTTGTAAAATGAAAGTGAATTTATTATATTATATAATGAATTTATTATATTAGAAGTAATAGCGACTCATAACTTTCAAAGTTTTTATGGGGTTTGTTTGTTCTTTCTCACGTTGGAAAAATTATAATTAAATTATGCAGTTAATTATTTTAAATAGGTAAATTTTAAATTTCATATTTTGTTTTAATGTTCAATTTAATTCATTCATATTTAATCAGAGAAACCTAGATGGATGATGTTGTGACACTTCCAATATATATATATATATATATACGTATATGACACAATAAACAAAGATTATATATATATGTATATATAAATAAATAAATATATATATATATATATATATATATATGTATATATAAATATATATATATATATATATATATATATATATATATATATGTATATATAAATATATATATGTATATATAAATATATATATATATATATATATATATATATATATATGTATATATAAATATATATATATATATATATATATATATATAAATATATATATATATATATATATATATATATATATATATATATATATATATATATATATATATATATATATATATATATATATATATATATATATATATATATATATATATATATATATATGGACAGTTTTCGGACAAACAAGGATAAATAAAACTTGATACCAGTTTGTTTTAAATTAAGGTTGCTAAAATTTTATTTCGGGAATATAAGCCTAAATCTATATATATTTATTTTTTATTTTGAAACAAAACTATATATATATATATATTTGAAAAAGTGTCTAAAGTATAATTGTAAGTAAAGGAAAACATGGTTGAAAACAAACACAACAAATTAAATATATAAAGTTATGTTGTTGGAAATCGCTCGAATATATTTAGAAACAAATATTTAACGTTATTTTTGAAAGAAAACAGAAACATTAATTACTATTAAGCTTAATTGGGCATCTTCAAGTGACGTCATCGTAGGTAAATCGTAACAATTGTTGATTAAGAAATCAATTAGGTTCATAACACACGTATATTTTTCTCACATGTATCCAATTAAATTAGAATAAAATCGTGTGGTTAGGCATAATCCCTTCACTTCTCAAGTATCCAATTATAATAGATTTATAATAAAAGGTTATTTACTTATTTTTTTTAAAAATAGAATATTTATTTAAAATGCGAATTTAAAGAGGCAAAACTATCTAAATATATGCAAATTTAAAACTGATAGTCTTTGAAGTTTTCTCAAGCTGAAAAGCAATACATAAAGCACAATTTTCAATTTAAAATATTTTATCCAATATTATTTCCAATTTTATTTTTTTATAAAAGAATAATAAGTTTAAGAGAAAGGACTTAAATTATATTCCAAAATATTTTTGTAAATTAAATTTACTCATATTTCAGTAAATTTTACCTAACGAAAAATATATTTGAATACAAAAGTTTTATAACATTTTATTATCAAAAATTATTTCCTTAAGCTTCCTACTTCACATTTTTTCTAAACAATGATTTTACTAAACAGAAAAATAATATAGAATGACGAAACAAGACCATTATTATAGATATTACTTCAGTCAATCCTAAATTTTTATAAAAATGCCTTTCTAAATTTTTATAAAAACACAAGGAGAAAAAATTTTTTCATTTTAAAAAATATTTTTCACTTGCTTTATATTTTTAAGGATGAGAAATCTTGGAGAATGTCTTCGTTAGATTGCGGCCAGCAAAAATATTTTTACTTGCTAAAAAAATACGTTTCAAAAAACACTATTACCTGATTTTTTTTTTATTATTATTATTTTTTTTTTTTTTTTTTTTTTGTAAATAGCCTAACAAAAATCGTTAATGCATTTTCTTATTTGTTTTTCTAAACATTAAGTTCCAGGCATTCACATGAATGCATGAGGTATATTTTTATATTTAAATATATAAGTTTGCACTAAAATCGTAAGAATAGAAATCCCTATTTTTCAGCGTAGTGTATTTGACCATGCATTGTTTTCAAATTTTTAAAGATTCTTGATTTTTACAGACAGATAAAAAAAAAGGTGAACAAAATTAATTGAAGTTTTGTTTCACATTGGTTTTCTGAAATGCTTCGGGTATAGAAACCTCTAGTTCAAATTTTTCTTTTACCCTAATTTACCCTGGTAGGCACTGGTATTTTTTCTGAACTATTTCCATTTGATTTGAGTTTGGACCCAACCCAACTCCTTTAGATGGTGAAGTGAAAGCTATTAGAACTACTTCTCGACAACTATTATCAAGAATACATGACATAGAAAAAGTCGTAATATTTGTCGACTCTATCTGGGCAATCCAAGCAGTTACATCTGCTGATTTTTTCAGATTCTCTTGGAATTAAAAGTTGTAAAGAGAATTTTGGGCTACTTTTGTCCATAAAAAAGAATATTGTGATACAGTGGATTCCTTCTCACTGTAATATCGATTTAAACGAGATGGCAGATCTTCTTGCTAAAAAAAGAACCCCAGAGAGTATTTCCTTACTCTTCAGAATAATTAAGAACACAATTGTTAAAGAGTGTTGTAAATAATTTAAACGAACAGAGTGGTGACAAGGTCTGGAGAGAGATTTTGAATAAGATCCCTCATCAGCCGAGACAAAGTGCGGTTGTTGCCATCAGGCTGAAAACCGGTCAACGACTGCCTTGCCGCTCATCTCCATAGACTTAAGATCTTTCCCGATCCAAACTTAGTCTTGTGCGCGGTGGATTTCCCAATGAATGCTGAGCATCTGGGGTTTTTCTCCGTAGTTACTGGCAACATCTATGACAGATACTGGCAGTGGCAGGCACTGCTAACTGATTGAATTTCTGTTTATGTTTATATTTCAATCGTTGATATTCTATTTAATGTTACTTTGTTCTAATTATTTTTGTATTTCAAGTGTTTTAATGTTTTTAAATTCTTTTTATTTGTTGTTATTCTTTATGGGTCTGTGCGGAGCGTTTTTACTCTGCAGCGAATGATATATATCAAGTGCTGCAGCTAGAAATAAAATTTTAAAAAAAAGATTTTCTAAATTTTGAATCATAAATATTTAATAAACTAACTGAATCATTTAACGAATTTTATTTTTTAGTGCAAACCCACAACGTCAAACAATTCAATTTCTATTGACAAATTTCTATGATTATGTAATTTTTAATCTCTTATATAAAACTTTTATCAAAAAATTTTAAATATTAAAATATATTTTTTTAAAATTTTTTGCAGAAATTAAAGTACTTTGAAAAGTATTTGTTGTTAAGAAATGCTGTTAAAAAAATGTTGTTAATAAAAGTAAAACATTCTCGTAACAGTTAGTTGCAAGGCAAAATGGGTCATGAAGGTTCAGGATTTAGGATTTTGAGACCAATAGCGTAATAGCAGCATTCTTCTTAGGACTGCGTACCGGTCGACTCAGGCTTGTTTCCAAGCAAATTAGTACCCATAGTTTTCTTAAAAAAATCACAACAAATTACAGTATAAAGAACCCGCACTCAGAGTTCTGGTACTTTTCACGATAAAAATTTTACCGAATGATATACCGTAATTTTTATACAGTAATTATTACTGGGAAATCATTGAATAATTTTAATTAAACAAATATTACTCCAAAAATTTCAGTATGAATTGTACTGTAAAAATGGCTTTTACGATTAAATTGCTCTTATCGACTCCAGGGGGCTTGCATTTTGTATAGCAATTTTATCCGAAATTTTTTACAATGCGCAATCACCTTTTATAATTATGAAATAATTATCTTATATTCTTTTTAATTGACTTAAGTCTTTTAGATTTGTTTTTCCTCTTTTTTCAATATTAAATTATCCGAACCATAATAAATGAGTAAAAATAAATTTAAATTAAATCATTGGAATAAACTGTTTCTATTCACAAAATACAATTTTTATCATGTAATGTCTGGTCAATCACCAAATAATTCTATGAAAGTTCTCAATCCTACAGTCCCTGCCAAATTATTAGATGCACTATAAGATTTTATGCAAAATCTCAATTATCAGGTGATACTATACAGCTTCATTGTTTTTTACGCGACTGAAACCGGTTTGCACTTGTTTACGTTTGTGTATCAATTTGATAAATTAGACGATATATGATATAAATTCGTCGATAGGATGAATTAGACAATATAATAAATATAGAATATTAATTATATCAGGTATTATATTAGTATATTAAAATAATAAGACGCACTGTTGTGTTTTAATAATTACTTATTTTGCACGAATTTATGCGCAATATTTTTTTTATTTATTTAAACATACATGTAATGGGTTTTTATTTCAGAGATTTTTCATGCACTTCCTATTTGTATTTATTCTTAACGTATCGCATGACAATGTTGACCGATTGATGCACAAACATAAGCAAGTGTAAAACGGTTTCAACCGCTTTAAAACAGTAATGTTGTATAGTATCACCAGCTAATTGAGATTTTACATAGAATCTTATAGGGCGTCTAATAATATGACCAGGGACTGTATGTATAAAAAAAATGTACTCAGTTATTTACTGAATTACAAAAATGATACTTTAATAATAGGGGAGAGTGGGGTCAATTGTAACATTTTTCACTTAACTATTTTTAACTAACAAAAAATCCAATATATTATTAGTATTAATTGACAGACGAGTAAAGTAGACTATCCTCTACTAGAAAAAAAAATACATTATTTTAAATGTTATTATATTAGTTATTAACAATTTTTGACAGTCGTTGCACTTGTTACAATTGTCCCCACTCACAGGGTTAATTGTAACAGTTCATAAATTCAACTAAAACATAGTTAATTATACATATTATCATAGTTGTGATATATTTTTTATTGATCAAAATAGTAGTGATATTTTAGGAGTAAAAATAATAATGAGCGGAGGCCTAAAGGGTTAAAATTTTAACTTTAAGGGGTTAAAAATTTTAATTTATGCTGTGAAAGGTGACAAATAAAATAATGCACATGAAACATAATATAAATGATATAGGAAACTATTGGTGGTTCTTAAAGAGTTAAGTAATGGTTTGTAAACATAAGTTTATTTATTTTCAGCTGTTACATTCGTCCCTTTACTTGTTGTTACAATCGTCCCCAAGACGCCATTTCAGCTTCATTTGTTAAAAACAATGCTAGTTAATTAACAAAACTAATCTTTTTTTAAAATATTAATTAAGGTGTCCACTTACATATTCGGTTAATAATTTTTATTTGTTTAAACAAAATTGCTTTTTTATAAAATAATATTCTTATACCAAAGAAAGTACTTACGTAGCGTAAAAATATCTTTTGTGATGTAACTCTTTCAAACTACATAAAAATGGTTGCCAGCAGGGGTATACATGTAGATTTATTAAATACACCTTGTGCGCCACCTAGGAACCAAATCTAGAACCCGACACTCGAAAATTTTGCTCTGTTACAATCGTACCCTGTTACAATTGACCCCACTCTCCCCTAATAAATTCAAAAAATAACTCTAAATCAAAAGTCGCACTTTTTAAAAAAAATGAATTTGGCTCGAAAAATCAGTAGTTAAACAGCTAAATTTAAAAAAAAATCTATTTAAAGGGGATTTTCTAATGAGATGTCCGTTTTTAAACTTATGAAAATGGACAATAATATAACAAAAATATGAAATCATTTTAGATGTTTTATAGTCATTATTAATAAAGAATTATTGATAAAACTTAAAGTATTTCGAATACGGATATAAAAATAATTAAAATTAGAGATTCCATTATATTATTCCATCTTGAATGACAGGGTGTTCCGTAAAAACCGTTTGTAACGTATATTTTTGAATACTTGCCAAATATGTAAAAATTAAAATCAACGCATTCTGGACAGATTACCATTAAATTCATGCTATTACGTTAAAATCTATAAATTATATCAAGTGTTATTTAGTTTTATTGCTTTTCATTTCGTATAAAGTACTTGTTTTTAAATTAATGTATTGAAGTAAAAAATTTAGCAACTTGTGTCAAAAATTTGACTCTGGATATATTTTATATAAGAGAATTATAAAGGTGAGATGATTTTAAACTTTCATTTTTAAATTTTATTTTTAACTCTGCCAATGATGATGCTCGAAAATATATTGTATTCAACGATTTTCAAATTAATCATCAATATGCAATATAATGAAAAACCGCGTTCTTAAAGTGTTCAGGAGAGAGTTCTTTTATAGAGATGACCAAAATGTTTTCTTGGACGGGGATTTTGGAGAAAAACAGCAGAATTTTCATGCAAATAATTAGATATTTCTGTGCATTTAATCTAATGGAAAATTTGGAAACTTGTATCCATCTGGATAAAAAATTAAGAAATACTTTAAGATAAAAATGTTAAGTTTTTGGATATTATAGTGAGACTGTGATTTATTACTTTAATTCCCCATGTACTATATGTGTGTTTTTTGTTAATTACATTTTACGTTTAAGGTTATGCAACAACATGTATTATAGTCTTACAAATTATTTTATTAAATAGCATTTAATTATTTTTATTATACACTGCTATTACCGGATACTGTTCTCAAATAATCTGTGTAAATGGTGGTGTGTAAATGATTTCCTACAATATACGCTTTGAACACTATTTATAGGAACTTACTGGTTAATGCAATTTTTTTTCTCCAAAATCCCTAGAACTGAAAAATCTTATTTGGATACAGCCAATTTCAACTTCTAAAGCAAATTTTTCAATAAAAAAAAATCAGATTAATTCATTAACAAATTAACCAGATTAGCATACAAAACTTGCTTCTGGTACATGAGATTTGCTTAAACGTAAGTTTAATCACGATTAAGATGTTGATTTTCAAACTTCTTAATATTTTATTAACAGTCAATAAGTTGTGCCTACTGTCTGTAAACAAAGTAATTGAGGTGGTTTAGCAAAGAAAGTGACCCAATGATAGCAAACATTTCCTTTATTTAAATTATTTCTATTATGTACTAATTTCCTATAGTATTGTTCACAAATAACACTCATTTCTTCTGAGACTGTCTAAATTTTGACCTTTTTTTTAAAATTCCTTCTCGGAACTTACTGATTCTTAAAATATTTCTTTCCTAACATCTCCCAAAACGAAAAAGGCTCTTTGTTTAAAACCAACTTCAACTTCTAAGCCGAAATTATTCCAGCATGAAATTCAATGAGATTACTTTCTAGAAGTCTTTCTGTTGCTAAGTTGAACATTTAAAAGAAAGAGGAAACTGGAAAAGAATGGATAATTCTAAGAAAAAAAAAGGTTTTTGTTGACGGCCGAATTTGAAAGTGATAAAAAGCAATGTAATCAAAAGATTCGGATTTCGCGGAAGAAGGCAAAGAAGCATGTCGGCATTTTCAAGCCATTCTTTGTTTTTAAAAAATTCTTTTCTTACGTTGGATGGAAATTTTTGAATTCCTTTTAAAATTATTCATTCAAGTATTTTTAATGTAAATTTGCAAAAAAAGCAAAGAGACAATGAAAAACAACCAAATGAAAAAAATAACTTAAAACAATGGAAAGTACATAGAACAACGCAAGGGATTTTTTCCCTTGGGGAATAATATATTTCACATAAAAAAAAATTAAAAACTCTTTCAAACAGCTAATAATTTTTCAACGAGAAAAAAAGAAAATGTTTGTCTTTCTTTGTTAATGAAGAATAAGATATAGAATGCAAACTTTATTGCAAAGAAATTTCATCGAACTAAAGCAAATTTCGCTTAATAATAAGGATATTAAGTAATAGTTTTTGAGTTGAATGGAATATATTGTTTATACTCAACTTAACTCTTAACCTCTCAACTCAACATAACCATCAATCTTCAAAATACACATGTGTAGATCCAAATTGGTGCCACAGCATACGTGCTGATGAGATAAAGGTTGTATTAAATAACATAGAGTAAAAAAAATCTAAATGACATATTTTAAGCGGACTTACGTTTTTTTAAGCCTAAAACAAATACGTAAACTTCGTGCTTTGTTCTAAAAGAAGGTATTACAACCTCTACGAGAAAACCAATATACTATTAGGCAACCTGAATTTCGCCTAAGGATTTTGTATAAGGTTAGAAGTTTTAATATTTCCTACCTTTTACGCAAATAAAATTATAGTTCCAATAGTGTAATAACAGCTGTAAATGTGTTATAAAATTATATGCGGTGTTCCACTTACTTGATATTAAGTTTCTTATATTAACTGGCAATCGACGTTTTTAGGGACGTTAAAGTTCCTATGAGTTTCATCGCCAGCCGTTAATACCAATTTAGATCAAACAAAAAAAAATGCATTGTATTCAATTTTGTATTATAAGATAGCCATTATGTCCTAAAAGAAAGTTGAAGAAATCTGTTTTTCACCCTTCTAGAGTGCCTTTTGATCTGTGTATGGTATTCTGCTAGATGGTCAGCTTTTTGCTTCCACAGAACACAGAATAAATAAACAAGAATAGGATTTTCCAAATTTGCTGCGAGGTACGATAAAAATTAGTTTTAAACTTATTCCAAAGTACTTCTTGTCACCTTGTGATTACCCTGTCAACTTGTAATACGTGCACATATTACAAGTTTTGGCTTGATGATGGCAACACTATAACATATAGCAACCAGTTTAAGCCAAAGTGGTGTTTCACGACACCAAGCACCAATGATAGTTTCAAGCGTAGTGGAGCACCAATAAGGTTCATTTATACTACTTGGTGTGAAGTAGCCGTCACCATCTTTAATGTTCAGTAAGATATGGCACGCATAAAGTCAGTCAAGTTCTTTTTTACGGTACAGTAAAAAGTAAGAATAATTTATTTATGAAGCATATATACAATAAAATTAGTTCGTAATCAAACATACACATAGTACAGAGAGAATATTTAGAACTAGGCTTAACGAAACCGAAGTGAATAGTATTACAATATTATACAATTAAAGGAAATCCTTGGAACTATGTAAAACTTGTAAAAACGGGGTGTAAAAACGGGGATATATTTATTATAAAACTGAAAACACTAAACCAGTTTACATGAACAATTTGTCAAATCTATAGGACAAAAAGTTACTTGGGAAATAATTGACTATCAATTTACTTTTCCGTTAGTACCGGGGTTAAAAGCTAAACCTTGTTATACTTCAATGTCGGCCATCAAGTTCATAGTTTCGAAAATAATGTTTATAATTAAGTAAACTCACTGGCTATGTGCATCAGCAGTCTTTTATCATCGATTATATCAATTCTAATACAAACCAAAACACAATTTCCCTTTTGTTTCTTAAAATTTACGAAGCAGGCAAAAACAACGTCAACACATACTCCGGTCTGTTGATGCCATGAATGTAGTAAACTAAATCAGAACTTGGAGTAAGTTTCATTAATTATTGCTGTTATGATTTTAATACACCTTTTAAAAGACATGCTTTAAAGGGTATTATTATGGAGACTATAAAAAGTGTAACTATGAACGTTCGATTCTGTATTAATTTGAAACAAAGAAATAATTCACAAAATTTTTAATTTATTTTTTTTTTATTTTTTTTTTTTATTTTTTTTTTTTTTTGAACAATAAGTTAGAATGGACATTACATCACAGTTTTGGCATTGTATTTAACCAACGTAGACCCCAAAAATATATTTATTCATTTTACAAAATACTTTTCTCGTGTTTATAAACTAAGCAAGAGTGATCACTATACGAGCAAATCTTATTCGAACACTTTATTTTACGACATGATTTGATAAGAGCTCTAGTAAAACAAACCATCAATTTTTTCGATTAAAAGTATCAATTTTTAAAGTACTTCGCATAAAGTTTAAAAGTATGTGAACTTGCATCAATTTTAAAAATGAAATTTGAGATTTTATTACGGATAGGATGGTTAAGATAACATAAATAAAAATAAGCATTTTTATATTATTACACATCCATTTCTTCACAATATTTATAACTACCAAAATAGGGAGTAAGTTGTTTTTCATACAAAAAATCTGTTCCACTTTTTCCATGTTAACCTGCGGAGAGTTATTCAAACGACATAGTTCTCTTTATTTATAAAATGAATTACTTACATTCCTTTTATAATTTTTGTTTGTTCACTTATTTCAACAAAAAAAAATTTTCTTTTAAAAATTTAAAAATTATTCTTATTTTTGATGATTATTCAAAACATGTTTCTTCAATAAATATAATAGAACTAAAAACTTTTAAAACAAATTTCTATGTTTCTATATAATTTAAAACCAATATTAAAGAAAATTTATGTTACCAAAATTTATTCCCCTAAAACTTCTTTTTCAATGAATGTAACGAAAAAATTTTTTTAAAACCTACTAATAAAAACCTTGGTTTTACTGAACCTAGTTATTCATATTTTAAATTTTAAAACTGTAAGTACTTTTAAAACATTTTAAAAGTGCAATGTCTATCAAAGCTACATTTTTAAGGTAACTTGGCTCAAAAGAACAAATTTCAATAAATATATTGAAACAAAAGAAATAAAAAAATATAAGTAGTTCCTTGATAAAAAAGAGAATAGAATTAATATACATTCTCCGAAGGAAAACAAATTTTTTTTTAATATTAGAAAAAGGATCTTAAATTAAAATACTTAAATAAGTTGACATTTTATTAATTAATTAATTAATTAAAAATTAATTGAAAAGTAATTAATAACTTAATGATACATTAATTTTACTGAGGATTTTTTTCATACTGATACGGTGGTCAAAAATGATACAGCTTAATATATATATATCGAATTCTAAGAATATTTTCTAGAAGTAAAAAAAAATTAACAAAATTACACGTAAGTAATCAATTGTGTTAATTTTTTTGCACTACTAATAATGCCAGACTCTCTTAATATTTAACAAATTATTTGTATGGACTGCGGGACTAATAAAAAAAATAGTGCGTGGAGTCCCTCCGCGCGGAAGAAGTTAAACTTCGTAACCTGCGACGTTAATTATTAACATTGCTTACAATTCACAATTGATCGCATCATTTCATTATTATTTTGGAGTCGAGAAATATCAAAATCTATAAAATTTAAAATGGGATTATGATAACTAAAGTAAGATATTACATGTTTGAGTTCTATTTTTTCAATTTTTTTGGCAAAAACTGCTTCAATGGTAGTTCCCCCTTTGGTTGTTGGATCATTCCTACCATTTATCATTTCCAATCCAAATTTGTCTTTAAGGTTATTAATGTTTCAGCTTCAGGTAACACGAAATTCACATTAAAATCTCCTGCAAGGATCACAGGCCGCTCACAATAACCAATTTCTTCACCAGTAACGTCTGCCAGAGCTTGTGAACCTGCAGTGGATAGTGGCAATTAAGATTTTGCAATAAATAATTTAATATCCCTCTTGGCTGCATTTGGTGAAATATAAATGGCAATTAGAGTCAATTTCTTCGGATTATTTTCGCTGTGGTTGACTATGCAATCTACAGCACATATGTCTCCGATTCTTTTTGACGTTGAAATTGTCACATCAGGGTTACCTGAGTAAGGAGCTTTTATATCTAAATATGGAGTCACAATATTACATCTATTTTTCTGATTGTGATAGATAGCAACCCCTGCATTCCGAATTTTCGTTACGTTGAAATCTTACAATGAAATCAAAATTTCGAATGAGAACAGGAGGTTCATTATCGTCCATAAACGTTTCTGATAACATTAAAATGTTCGATTTTTCAAAAACTCTATCCGTCAAATCATTGTCGTGTGCACGAACACTTTGACAATGAAATGCTACGATTGATAAGTTTCTTTTCGAGTTGATATATTTACATAGATCCTCATCCAACGTGGAAAATGGGTTTTGACGCAATTTCATCATCTCATTCCGTAAAGCGACACACGAGCGGTCGTTACTCCCGTTCCCATGGTAAAATTTCTTATGTTTGTTGACTGGGATAATATACAAGCCTTCAATTGAAACCACTCTCGACATGGCAACGTAAACCAACTGTTGGGATTGATTCTTTTCATAATAATAAACCACCTCATTGAACGTTCCCCCTTGCGACTTATGAATCGTCAATCCACAGGCTGGTGCTAGTGGAAAATGATTTCTCTTAGCTGAGATATTTCTTTGTCTATTAAGATAGATTGTAGCATTCCGTCCACCCATCGGAACAGCTAAAGGATTGAGATTATTAGCGACCATAAATGAACGTGCCACGACCCGAGCTTTTACTCCAATTCTTTAACAATTCGGAAATATCAACCATACCCGAGTAACTTCCCCGTTATCATTTCTTTCGATGTGGTCCAATTTTCCCATGGCGCCGTTGGCCAATCCATCAGCAACTTCAATGTTGGTCGTTATGATGTAATACTGCCCAAGGGCGAATGTTAAACTTTTCAGCAATCCACCGGTGTCTGCTGGTAATTTTTTCTTTTCAAGTGCTAAACGTGCACTTTCAAGTTGTTCCTCGTTGTCACAACCTGAGATGAAATCTATAGCCTCGGATATTGTCTGATTTGGTTGATTTTCTAGAATTTCTCTGTTATATTTCTCAACAGTTTTGTTGGAATAAGCCAGACGTAAGCCCTGCGGGCATAACCGATTAGCCTCTTCTTCTGTCACAAAAATCGATTCCACTAGTGAAAGTTCGACATCATCCAATCGATCTCCATTTCCTATCTTCGTTAAAATCTTCGAAAATACAACATTTGATTGACAAATGACTTGGGTGAGTTCTTGAAGTTTGAATGAGCGCCAAGTTTTTGAGCCAATATAATGTTTCGATTGTTTGAAGATAGGTGTGGCTTTTACTGGTGGGAGTTGTCTTAAATCTCCAACCAGTATGACATCCAGTCCTCCAAAAGAAGTATCTGATTTGCCTGTTATCAATTTCAATCTTTTATCAATTCGTTCCAAAAGCTCTGCTCCAACCATACTGACTTCATCGATTAACATCAAGCGAATGTGTTGAAATAATGATCTGAATTGTTGTAATGCTTCAGAACTCAAGCTATTATCTAAGCTGGTGGATAGTGATAGAACAGTGTGAATAGTCGTAACGCTGATTGCCACTGCAGCTTTTCCTGTCGAAGCACATGTTAGGTACGCATTGCAATGTGCATTTGTGGTTCCATATTTATTATAAATTTCCATGATTAGACGAATCACGAATGTTTTTCCGCATCCGGCTGGGCCCGTCAGGAACACCAACAATGGTTGAAGTGGTTGAGATGTTAAATTATGGATAGTTTCTAGTATAATCGATCGTTGTTCAAGATTGGTTGCTCGCATCAGTTGGCAAAATTCTTCATTTGGCATTAAATTCTCTCTCCGCTTTGCAATCGCTCGGAGACGACTCAAAGTTGCTAAACGAAGATCATCGTTGATGTTTGAATAGGGATCCGCATACATGTGAGTGAATGGAGGTGGCTCTGGAACTGCTCCCGGACGAACTTGATTGTCTAGTTGCCTCAAATCTTCTTCACGATATAACTGTTCACATAGTCTCATAGTTTCCTCAATATTGATGTTAGATTCGAATTCCTTTCGACGCTCCATGATGATGTTCTCATTATCTGTGTAGATTTCCAGAAATTTTGCCTCAGAAAGTAGATCTATCTCTTCGTTGCGGAAGGGAATATGTAGCATCACCATTTCTCTTTTGTACTCTTCAAACTGAGTTGCTATATTATAATTTGTATATCTTATAAAGTGTGAGGTGTTCATTTTTTTGTATTCATTGTTATTACAATTATAATGCGCACAAAATTGAGCAAGAGTGAGATCATTTAAATCCTGAGGCCGTCTTTCGTATTTATCAATGGCATTATCCTTCCAAATATCGGTGGATTCATCATTAAGGTCTTCCGATTCCGTGCGTGCTTTTTTCAATCTTTGTCGATCGACAGGCCATGATGTTGGAATAAACGTTACTGAACTGAATGCATGTGACATCGGTTTACGCAGCAACCACCTAGCTGATTCTTGGCTAGAAATTTCAACAGAATTCAATAAATCGACGCTCATTTTTCTCGTGATTTCATCCACTCCAAAATCAGGATATTTTTCACTTATCTCAAGAATCTGTCTTGGTAAATTACTTATCCCTCGATTTGATTTGTTGACGTAGTCCACTACGTGCATTGCACACGAATATTCGTCCAATATGAACTGCAAATCCATGTTCGATTTCAACACATTGAACAAGAATGGATTGTATGGATTATGCCATTTCTCCGATGGTTCACGTTTTAATAATATACGTGGCCGATTGATTCCTGCGGAAATAATTTTATAATAATGCTCATCTGAAATTATATTGTTGCTTTGATAAAAGTCATCAATACTATTGTAATTTGCAATTTTGTACTGGGATTTGATTTTCTTGTAATGATCAGCATATCTGGCAAAATTATGTTCTTCTTTATCCATAGGAATAAGTATTTGCGTAGACCGAGAAGGCAGGAAAGGTGCTTCGAACCGACATTTCTGTGGCTGATTACCCTGCACTTTCCTATAACACGTAAACGTGTGTTTATGTGTCTGTAGCTTGATGTTACCTGAGGCTTCTGAGGTTGATACTGAGATCAAAGTATCGATCAATGTTATCGCAGCTTCTTTGTCATCGCCTAGTGGACTGTTTGGTGCATCTTCCAACCAGAGTAAAATATGAGCGTGCGGACTCCCACGACACGATGTTGAAATTAGATTCGTTTAAAATAATCTTTAACTTTATATTTTCCAAATGAGCATAGGCCTTTGTTCTGTAGGAGAGTCATTAACGTGTTAACTAATTTGTCAAAATAGATGGCACATGTGACTGCGTCCTCTTTGATAAACGTACTTTTTTGCAACCAATTGAGTTCACTTGCTTCATTTTCAGAAATTATTCTTCCATCTTTAAATTTCTGTAGCAACTGCAGCAATGGGATCGAGCCAATTTCGTTTGCGCTCATCGTGAGGAAAACCGTCGGCCTACCAAGTTGCCGAATCATGGCGAATAGATCTTTTTTGCGCTGGGACCAATAGTACACGGAATTCGGTATCGACTTCAAGAATGCGAGGTTTGTTTCTAGGCAATCGTTAACATATTCTTCTGATTCGATTTGTTGTTTCGTCACTTTGTATCATTGCCGATAAACTTGAAGGCAACAGTAAGTGATGAAGCAACACGCAGTCTCATATTTTTCGCAGCCATATACAGCAAATGGCGAGGATTAACCCCTCGACGATCAGTTCGTCGTATTTCACTCGTTGCCATTTGAAAAGGTGTGACTGAAATTTCCTCACGAAATGTTCTCATGCGTCCAAGATAAATTCCTGGAAATGATAGTTCCTCGGCGTACTCGTCAAACTGCAGACTTTTTGGAATTTGATTTTCTCCTGGTTCAAGTCCTAAATATTTATCTTCATCCCATAATAAGGTTTGCTGCTGAGCAACTATCTTCCATTGTGATCGCTTCACTCAATTCATCGTTCGGTATTTCTCCATCTGTTACAGGTCCATTCCAAAAAGACTGATCAATTTCAATGTCATGATACAGTGGAGTATCTTTCAGAAAAAGCAACCAAGTTCTTTTATTAACCAAGCCTTGAACGTAACTGGATTTGTGAATTTTTCTTTTCTTGATATGGACATTTATTGCATGATCATCTCCAATATCCCGTGGCAGGCGTTTTACCATTGTATACACGTTAACAGGCACATTTATAATCTGACCATATACGCCGTATTGACCATGAACGTGTCTTAAGCGTTTGATCTGCATAAACGGGATTCGAGGTGAGATCAATCGTTCCGTTTTTATATCCAGTGGTGGTAAATTGTTTGACATTGGTGGATATTTGAAACCATTATAAACTGCATAAGTTGGTATTTTGTTATGTTGCACTGACTGAAAACGCGTTGCACACAATTCGATACTTTCTCTCGGAACATTTGGTAAGATTCTGTCCAGACCTTCATGACCAATATCTGAAGAGAGTCCTCTCAAATTTTGTTTAAACCATAATCGATCACATATCGAGCATGCAAAACCAAAATTGTTCTTGGTGAATTTTGTTCTAATGTAGTTGTGAGCTTTCTTATGCTGATGGAATTGAGTATATGGCACTTGTGGGTTTATCCTTGCATTTTCGTCACCAATATTGCTGGTATTTTCATCAGCAATCTCCACTGAACCATCCTTGGTTTTCGCAGCCCTCATAAATTCCCGTTGAGCTTTTTTCCTTGCTCTATATTCTCGCTGATATTGTGCGGGTGTTTTCCTCCTTGTTGGCTTTGCAAAACCAATATCACTACTCGTCGAAGACCCAGCAGTCGTTTCTGGATTAATAGAAGGCCCAGCAGTCATTTGTGGATTAATAGAAGGCCCAGCAGTTGTTAGTTGGTCTACTATAGTTGACTGATGAGTGGTAGTAAATCCCCCTGTCGAAATTGATGGAATTACAGCTAGCGAATCAATGAGTATATTGTCACGTTTGGCTTTTTTACGTGCTCGGTACTCTCTCTGGTATTCCGCGGCTGATTTCCTTTTCTTGTATATTACTGATCCTGAGACGTTAATTGTAGAAGGATCACTAGTGTTATTCAACTCTTTTTCCTGCTCCATATTAAATTATATGTGTATCAAAACAAACTTAAATAATATTTATGGAAAAACAAAAGTTTTATGACTTTTATTATTTTTATGCTAGTGAGAGCCAAAACAAAAAAAATATTTATAGAAAAACAAATTTTTTACGACTTTTATTATATTTATGCTGGTGAGAACCAAAACAATATGGAAATGAATGAGGGAAAACTGGATCCTACCACGTGATTTGAACTTTTAACGCTTTCTTGTTGCAAGTCGCATAAGAAGTATAACTTCAAAAAACTCTTATTGTTGGTGCAAACAGAGCAGAATTGAGAGGTGAATATTAAGCACAACTGTAAATTTATTCAGTTATGAAAGAGGTTTTCCTTGTGTGTAATTCCGCTATCATCGTTAACACCTTTGACAAATTTCGATGTGTATACTTTTTACTTCGCACATCATGCAACTATAACCAATCGACTAGCCCGTTTTATAGGTCTCAATCATTCAGTCTATGGTAAAAAATGCCAGGTAATTTTGAATTCAATCAAGTGACTAAGTTAGCGTCGGAGCTGATAAACAATTTACCAAACCTCTGCACCACAACCAACGAAAGGACTTTCATACACGAGGGATTTAAAGCGAACCTTGTAAACTATAACACTAGTTGTTTACTTGGCAGCCAGGACCGAACTCATGCCCTCTGGCTATCCTTCATTGGTGCACTTTTTAATTTTTATTAGACCACATAATACGAAACGCTGTTTAAAATCTGTAAGAATTTTTTTTAACTACTAATAAAACAATTGCACAATGCTTCAAACTAATAAACATTCTTTCGAGAAATGCCCGAATAATATTAATAGAACTTTATTAAAAAAAATACATTATGACTCTATGGTAGAAATATTATTCGTGTTTTTTTTAGCTTGACTAGAAATATGAAGACCACAAAAAATATGAAAGAAAAAAAAAACACATGAAACTTTAAAACTTTAAATAATAGAAAGCTTAAAAAATATTCCTTGTTTTTACGAAGCTAAGAATCTCCACTGTTTGATTTTTCTATTGTAAAACTTATTTTTGTAAGTCAGCAACTTTTTTCCATTTTTTTTATTTCTTCAACTTCATAGTAAATTCTTCCATTCGAGCCATCTAATGCAATTATTCTGTGTTTTTGTTCCACGTTTAACGGTATTTTTTTTAAAAAATATATATAGAATGACCGCCTTTAAACGTGACTACGCATGAGATGTCAAAAAATGTTTTCCAAATTTTTAAGAGAAAAGTACAACTTTATAAGCAATAAAATGCATTCTTGCGTATTTTTTTGGGAGATGTTTTGGCTGAATCTCTTTATGTTTAACCAATTGCTGAAAAATGCCAAGTGAAAAAATAAATTCATAGATAAAAAAAAAAAGGAAGGAATTTTTTGCCCCTTTTTATATTAAATATTTCTTAATGCGTAAACGTTAGGTTAGTTTGGGGAAAATTCTTCTTTTAAATTTTTGCTTTTAGAAAAATAATGCTTAACTATTCAAAATAAATCCTTTCTTAAATAATATGGTACTTCTTTTTTTTTTTCAATTTCATATTTTTTTTAAAAAAGTTTTTAAACAAAATAAAACTTTAAACTTAGTTGTAGTATTTGGC
The DNA here is from genome assembly GCA_949128135.1 of Parasteatoda lunata. NCBI lineage: Eukaryota > Metazoa > Arthropoda > Arachnida > Araneae > Theridiidae > Parasteatoda > Parasteatoda lunata. The sequence goes on along the minus strand of OX421970.1, from coordinate 9,604,508 downwards.
ATTTTTTGTTGATAAAACAAATTTTTAGCTTTTTTCAATGTTCCTTAAGTTTAACAAAGACATTTTTCTTTCTATTTTTGTGCAAAATGCTATACCATTAAACAAAACCATGTAAATCGTGAATTAGAAGACATACACTTTTCCCTTAATTAGAAGATATTTTATGCAAATCCATATTTTAAATGAACATCAAAGTATATATTTAAAACTAACTTAGAAATCTTGCTTCGAGAAAACATTTTTCAAATAAATGTGCATTAAATTATGATCCAAAGTGATTGGGGAAAATTTTATCAAATTAAATTTTCAGTTAAAAAAAGGGAAATTTTTTATAACAACCATAATATCAAAAAATTGTCATATGACAATCACTCACTTTAAATAAAATGCATACATACTACTGCCATGCAATTCAAAAAAAAAAAAAAAAAAAAAAAAAAAAAAAAAACTTACGCTTTTTGCAATTGATTCTGAGAAAAGTGGCTTGACAACCTTTTTCCTAGAATTGATAATGCTTTGAACGCTAAAATAGAATTTCAAAATGCTGATAAAACAAATTTTATTTCTGAAAAAAAGAAATTGCAATATGTAGCTTACCATATTTACAAAATTGCCAAATATTGCCATATTGCCAAATTTACAAAAATCTCAATTTTTAATTTGTTGTCGCTTACGTTTATTTTTCAATTTCACGGCTGATTAAAAACCCCTCCCCTGCTTGCTTCTCTCTCCAACCCACATTGTTGTCTTTCAGTCATTTTCTTTTTCTTTAAAAGCAACTTTTCATGGTAATCACTCCTCAATCCAGTGAGGAATGTCATAATAATCATTTCTTACTCCAGAAAAGTTTAAGACATAAATACATATTTTCTCTGATTAAACATAAGCCGCAGAGTCACAAATGTAATGACAAAATTAGAATCATGTTGTTTCTTCTAATGACACTATGAAAAGTCAAGCTTACTACCCATTAGAATTTTGCGAATTAAGTCAGTAAGGAACGCCTTTCATTTGACAAGAGATCACCAGAAAGGTGCTCTCTTGTGATCTCTCTCGTACTCAAATTACATCTTAGCTCAGAACTCTATAGACATATAGCAGCACCACCCATTCGTGAGGCCACTTCCTCAATTTAGACAAAGAGCTGAAGAGGAAGACAATTTTCGCCAGATTCCTTTACCCATGGTGATGCTCAGCGACTGACTTAAGGGTTTTCGATTCCGCAGATTTTGGAGCATGTATATCTCCCTTACTTGGTTGGGATAGAAAAGTCGAGAATTGAACCCAGAACCTTCGGACCGGAGTCACATTCTCTAAGCACTGGGCTACAAAGACCCATTAAAATATTAAAATCCCGTGAATCATCTTTTCATGGCAGTAATTTATTTTTGTTCAAGAAAAAAAAGTTAAGATTCAAACTTCATGACGGTACCTCAAATTAAGTGAATCACTAACAAACCTAAAAGCATTTTTCCACAGTGATTCAAGTTAAAATAATAAGACTCAAAACATCCAAACATGGCAGTCATTCAAATAAAGCTTTAAAAAATGAAACTTATTAAACTAACTAAATACTTGAAGCTTGATATAACTTCCTGACAGTAATTTCTGTTAAGTTAAATGTTTTAGACAAAAATACATATTTTCAATCATTAAACATAAACCACAATATTACAAGAAATATAATCTCAAATTTGGAATCATAATCATAAGTAGCCTTGTTTCAAATTTGTTAATAATACTGTTTTAAACAAATTTGATTTATTTCAATATTTATTTACTTATCAGCCTGTTATAAAGAAGAGTGTTTCTTTAAACGCTGAAGTTCCCATTAAATGATATGAAGATAATCATTGTGGTCACGTAGTGGGTAATCCGAAAAAGCAGAACATTGATTAAAGCTGATACATAGCGGAAAGATATAGAGTACGAAGAAGGAAATGACACTGTACATCACGTATAACGAGAGATACTTATGAATCTTGACATTCACTGTTAGAAATCACGTACTGTATACAGGCACAGAGAGAAGGGGAAAAAAGAGATTAAGAAGACATAATAAATTAATGTCAATCTTACCAATATTGTTTGTGTTTCTTTACTCTCTACTTGTTGCTATTCTGCTTTTACATATATATATATATATATATATATCAAAACTAAAATAAGCTTTTTGCCCAATAAAGAATATTAATCTACATTAAAACACATCAAATTATTAAGTATTAATATACCAAATTGATGTAATGTCAAATCAAATTTGTTCAAACTTTTTTTATTTGTTGTTATTCTTAAGCAAGTTAATACAAATATACATAAAAACTAAAATAAGTTCATCGTTAATGCTATTTTTGGCAAGTCATAAATTTATTTATATGCTGATATTTCAAATTAATATAAAGTTAACCTTAGAAATATTGTTAGAGTCGATAAGTTGATATATTAAAAACTAAACTCATCGGCGCGACAGCCCAAAGAAGGCCAAGGCCTACTGTGCCCATCTCAGTTTTCTTGACCTTGGGCTCTGGGGTGCAGGAGCAGATGTTCCGGCCAGGTGTTCAGCCAAACGCGGAACCCCCAGTGTTTAGTTCCCAAGCATGCTTGGTACTCATTTATCGACCCACTGAAGGAATGAAAGGCTGAGTCGACCTTGCCCGGCCCAAGGATCGAACCAGGGACCTGTGGCACGACGGTGAAGCGCTACCGCTCAGCCACCGGGCGTCAAGTTGGTATATTACTTGTTACAAATAAAACTACATAATGAAATGAGCTTATTGTTGTTTCTAGGTTGTTTACGATTCATCACAAAGAATAAGTGCTGGAGAAAATTGCTTACTTGATTGTTGTAGGGTCTTACTATCAGGAATGGCTTTAAGTAATTAACCTTATGCCAAATGATACTGAATGTAACAACCTTCACTTATATGGATGAACTTTATCTGATAACGTAAAACCACTTAAAAAGACATAAAGTAATAATAAATAAAAAAATTTATAAAATTTTATGTGTTGGTATATGGGTGATTCTCACGAAATACGGCAATTGACAGTCTTATATTGACTGTTAGTGACAATGTAAATGACAAAACAGTCATTAACATTGACTGTTTTGTATATTTAAAAAATTTAATTTAATTTCAAAATGTCATTTTCCCAGCATGTCACAAACAAGCTTCAAAACGTTTCATAATTTTTCAATATCTATTTTTTTTTTATTTCAACCGTTGTAAGCATTTCTAGAATATATGCAGAGGGTATTATTTCCAAAAACTTTGTTGAAAATAATTTTTTCTGTCAATAATTTGTTTATGAAAAAAGAAAATCAGTAATTTTCCTAGCCCCTTTTTTTAGTATTTTATAACCAAAATAGATAGGCCAGCAATCAATATCTTAGGTACGAGATTGATTAGAATACCATCCTATCAGAGCATGTCTTATTTCAGGATTAAAGAACCAACTTTCTGGTTCAAAATCTATTGCAAAAAACTTTACAAGTTACAAGGTGAGTAAGTTTCTATGTTGTCATTTTCCTGTCTTCTTGAAATCATTAATAACTTAAACTACATAGATTTACCTGAGTTGTTTCAAGAAATCCTGTTGTTTTCTGTGGAAAGTAAACATCTTAGGGCCGAAATGTTAAATTAAAATTATATGCTGTAAAATGGCAAATTGTCATTATCCTGGCTGTCATTTTACGGGCTTCCAAATGCCAGTTACCAGAATTATTTTTTTAAACACTATAATGTTAAGGGCGAAAGCAAATATTAACCTAATATCCAGTTTATGTAAGATTGTAATATGCTTGTATGTAATCAAAGTTATTTATTTATTTAATGATTGATTATTATACACAATTTCATTATGCACACATCAACAAAAAACAAATTTGATTCTTTCTACAGTGGATAAAAGAATTAATTTAAACAATTCAGGGTCTATTTAACGCAAAGGCGATAGATTATTTTTTTTCAAAATACAGATAGTTAAAATATAAAGGTTTAGTTAAGATCATCACTGTACAATTCAATTCTGTCATAGTCTTTAAACTCTACATGGGTGTGTAAATTAAAGAATATTATAAAGTTGTAAAATAAAATGATTTGAAATATTTTAAATGTAAATAATACAATAAAAATATTTCCGATGTAAATTATTATGAAAATAATTTTACTGGGCAATTTTAAATCAAGGAAAAATAAACTAAGGGAAAAAAACTAGAAGCCGAGAAGAATGAAGTTATGCTCAAAATAATTATTTTTGAAATTTATTTACATAAAAAGTTAAAATTAACTTTTCAAATTTGTTTTTTTAGTTTCTTAAGTTGAGTTACTTGCTATTAGCTTAAAATGGCTGTTTTCACCACTTCTAAGCTAATACGTCATTTTCCAGGCATTCAAAATTTGGTGAATTTCTATTTTTTTTTTCTTGAACAAATATTATTAAACTACACTACTGTCTGTAAGATATTAATAAATGTAACTAAATAAATATGCAAAAAAATTTAGATTATTTTGAAGATTTTAAATTTGAAGAATTTTTTTTTCCCCCGAATTGACATGTTTCCAAAGAATCACCCATATACTAGTTTTGTTCATGATTTCAAAGATTGTATATACATTGTAAAAAATCTGGGTAAATGTTTAACCAATACTTGGTGCAAAATTTCTAATTGCACCATAAATTGGATAAATGAAAAATTATTTTATTTAGGTTGCACCATAAATTGGTAAATATGATCAATAAATGCGTTTATGGCGCAATCGATTGCACCAAACTTTCGTACTATAATAGGCACGAGCTTTAACCGTGACCGATAACTTATTTTGCAGCTGTTGACTAATGGCGGATTTTGTTGTCTTCAATCAAAGACAATCTCCACAAACAATATACATGTGGAGGTTTAATACCATCCACATAAATACTGCTTGTGTGTTTATCAGCAGCCATATCCCGCCCTCTTAGGCTCAACACGAACGCTTTGATCCATCCAAGTGATGATCATATTCTTCATTTAATATTTTAACAGTTGACAGTACCTTCTGCTAATTTTTTGCGGGGTCGCCCTGTTAGAAATTCAATTCAAAATTTATCAAGAGGAGTGTGATGCTACGATTGGCATTACATATTTAATTCCTATCTTTTAAAATATCTTTCATTACTTAAGCATATTTTTATTAATCGAATTATATTTAAAATAAATCAAACACTTAATCTTTTAAAATGAACATGAAATATTTATTTCTTTTTTTGCATCGATCAATGTAATGGATACTTTTTATTTCATTACTATGCAGACTAATTAATTCACTGTCTCGCCTAATCGAAAACAAAAATCTAATTATAACTTTTTTTTCTAAATTTCTAACCGAAAATATGTTTCAGTTGCATGGTTGTAATAATTCTCATAAATTTGTTGGTGGCTTGTGATCGCCAAGGTATTTTTTAAACCCAATATTGATATGCGGGGTTGGCTTCGTTTTGACTATGTTATATTTTAACAATTCGCCAATTTTGGATCTCCTACCCATGCTTCTCCTGTGTCCGGTGACAACATATTACAGGTACTTTTATTTTGGCTTTTGTTTACGCAGGTCGTGAGGAATTTGTCTCCCATGGCCTGTCCTTATTAATATTACGATGCAAAATTTATTTAATTTTGAACATTAACATTGTATCTCGAGCTCTGCAAATATAATTAAATAAAGGCTTTTTATTAATTATGATCCGGTTCAAGTGTTATTTTCGTCATCCCCTGATTTCATCACAGTCTTCAACTAGTCCACTATACTATACAACTTCCAACCAACACCATAATTACCACCTCACCATAAAATGGCACCCTAACCATCCGTCCTCACCATAAAATGGTGCCTGGTTACAAGGAACGAAAGTGGGTTTACAGCGCTAATGTCAAAAATCATCTGCTGATCTTCAATTCATAATTTTTTTTTATCTTCACGGCTACTTCCAATGGAGGAGAATGCTTAGATTTGGAATGCTGCGAAAACTTATGGAATTGGATGAACCTTGACCCTGGAATGGTTTCTTTAGATGTTCGTCATTCCCCCCTCCTACTCAACTAGAAAGAAATATCTACTTCAATTTCTCCTTAACTTTCGGTGTAAATTTATGATTCATTATAAAGAAGAAACTAAATTTTTTTTTCCTTCAACTCTCGTCTTGCTTTTGATTTCGTTTTCGTGGAATTTCATCGAACGTTCTTCAGTTACGTATCCTTTTTGGTATTTATTATAATTCTTTAGATTTTATATTTACAACATTTATTTGAATTGATATCTTTAAATTTTTGTATGACAAGTTGATAAAGCATTCATATCAATTGACTTAAGAATTTTTTTTAAAGTTAAAAATATAACAATTTTTTAATTTTATTTATTTACAATCTGTAATTTATCCAGTTAAGCGGAATATTTGATATTGTTATTAGCCTTTTGGTGATATTTATACAGTTGAAGAATTTATTGAAAATTGAATTATTGTTGGAAATAACTTGAATTCTGAAACGAATATATTTTCTCGGGATTTAAATACTTTAGTTTATATCTTGATTTCAGTGATAAGGATTTGCAATTAATTAATATACAATTAAAATTTAAAAATAATTCCTTTGTCAAAAGTGGTGTCTAAAACAAATATGATCTGTAAAATCAAATTTTTCCATATTTTATTTTCTTAAAATAAATAATAAATAAACGATTGTTATTTTACACACTTGTTAATATATTTTATTGATGAACATATAAATGGTTGATGTTTTCAGTGATTTGTTAATTATTCTTAGCAGTAACATTTAAGAATTTTTATTATCCACATTTATTATTCTATAAAATTATATTTGAGTTAAGATTTTAAATTGCCTATAACTCTTGAATTAAACTATTTTAACGTCTGAACAGAATGATTCAAATATACTTTGGTTTTCAAAGAAAATGTTTTTGGTAAATTAGAAGGAGTGTTGTCAGACTTTCTTGCGTTTTGTTTTTATGGATGTTACGGGAGCTTTGGTTTAAGTTGCATCTGATTTGGCCAGTAAGCAAACTTTGTTAATTTGAGAAATTTCTTTAACTCGTGTATTCTTATTACAGACAATTTCTTCAAAGCGAAACAAGAAATTATTATAGTGTTGGTTAGGTGTAGTTTACATGTGGGGCTTGTATTTACAGATCGCTTGTATTTACAGATCGGTAGCTTGTATTTACAGATCGTGAGGTGTTTTCAACATTCTACTTATTTATAAATTTATTTTCTGAGTTTAATTTCTGCAATCAAATTTTGCTATTTAAGTAGGAATAACACAACTTAAATATTCATATCATATATTGGTTCATAAAAAGAATTACATTTTTATTTCAATTTTGTATGATATAATTGGTCATTAGAACATTATTTGCGTTACTATTTAATAATTTGAGTTAAACACTTTCAAGAATTTCAATGATATTACAATAAAAAAAAAATTGATTCTATACTGTTTGCCATAAATTGATATACTACATATATATTTCAAGTGCATTTTAAGATTATTGTTGTTCATTTAAAATTGTTATTAAACTAAACAAGAAATGTATTTTTAATAATGTGATATATTTTATAAACCCTTATGCACAATGGGTACTAACACAAAGCATTCTAGGATTAGTTGGTAAATAATGAGTATTTTAGAAGATAATTTATAAGATATGAGGTTCATAATTAATATTTGTATTATATATATAATTGAATTTCAACCACATGATCACATTTAAGAAGTACTCGTAAACTATAAATAATTTTGATTTCTATTAATTAATTTCTGTCTCAGTGTTGCTGTTGTTTTGCATGGAGGCATCCGTGCGGAATAATTTAAAGTGATTTTCTTTACTTAGGCGCCAGGTAATTAAAATTCATTATGTGACATAGAAATATTTTTATAATAAAATGAACATAGTAATAAATAATTAATCTAATATATTATTTTAATTTTACAATGGCTATTATATTGAGCAAAAATAGTTTTTCTCTTAAGAAAGTAAGTTATTTTATTCAATACAAGTGCATATTCAATTGGGTTAATCCAAATAGTTATTAATGAATATTTTGTTTTATCAAAACATAAATAAATTCAGAAATTTTATTATAAAAAAAATTCAATTGATTTGAACAATGCAATTGTCGAATATTTTTTTAAGTATTTTAATTTTTATTAAATAAGTGTCCAATTGAGGTAAAAATAAATTCATGAAATTTAAAATAAGAAAAACTGAGCATTCATATATAATATGATAATATTTTCCTTCATTAAAATGAATTGATTTTTTTTAGATGCAGTAAAAAAATAAATCACTTTTATCTTCTTGAAATATACTGCCATGATAATATAAATATTAATACAATGCATCATGTATGCAAAGATGCAGGTTAGAATCCTGATCATAGGCATGCTATAACATTTATTTAGAAGTTGATAGGGTACTAAAAAAAAAAAAAACTATGAAATGACTTTACTTTGAATTTAATACTAGACAGTTGTGATAGTATAATTGTAAATAAATTTTGTCACATTGAAACAAAATTACACAAAAATTCTGGTTAGAATCCTGATCACATGTTTTCTAGAACATATTAGTTCATACGTAAAAAACAAATCTGCATTTTTAGATAATTTTGCCTCTGAAATAAAAGAGATGATTTTACCTCTTGAAATATAAGAGATGATAATTTTGCCCCTTATGAAAAAGGGATGGCTAAACCTAGGTAAATAAAATAACAGTCTGATCAACTGTTTATTTAGAGTTAAAATAAAAGCTCATATGATATGCTCTGCTCAGTATGTTTATAATAATAAACAATAAACTAAAGAATTGTATTGACACTTATAATTATTTGAATATTTGATATCAAGAAACATTTTATTGAGTTATAATAAAAAAATATAGAATATGATAAGATAAATTGCACTTATATATTTACTTATTTTATATTGTATGTGTATATCAATGTGGAAAAGTATGTGGATATGAATGATAATAAGGAAAATATTTCAAAAATGAAATAATTTGCCAAATTTTAGTGTTTGCAAATGATAAATTTTTCTCTAATTCCAGAAAAATTAGATTATTCTGTCTTGGGGATGACAATGCTCAGCTAATTTTGCATTTTATATACTCAGCTAATTTTACATCAAAAGCTCAGAACATTTAGATATGAGAATTAATAACATGAGTGTATTGAAAAAATATGTTAGAACTATAACTGTATGTTTTAAAATTTTCTGAAAATAATTTTACTTTGATATTTAGCTATACATAAGTGTATATTTCATATTTTGTTCCTTGGATATATTATTTCTTAATGCATAAAATTTTTTGTAACATGGGAAGATCCATTAATTTAGTAAAAAACAATTATATATATATGTATATATTTTTTTTTCTGTGTCCAGTAGGGATATATGTGATGCCACAATTGGCATTACATATTTAATTCCTATCTTTTAAAATATCTTTCATTACTTAAGCATATTTTTATTAATCGAATAATATTTAAAATAAATCAAACACTTAGTCTTTTAAAATGAACATGAAATATTTATCTCTTTTTTCTTTGCATCGATCAATGTAACGGATACTTCTTATTTCATTACTATGCAGACTTATTAATTCACTGTCTCGCCTAATTGAAAACAAAAATCTATTTATAACTTTTTATTCTAAATTTCTAACCGAAAATATGTTTCCGTTGCATGGTTGTAATAATTCTCATAAATTTGTTGGTGACTTGTGATCGCAAAGGTATTTTTTAAACCCAATAATTGATATGCGGGGTTGGCTTCGTTTTAGCTATGTTATATTTTAATAATTCGCCAATTTTGGATCTCCTACTCATGCTTCTCCTGTGTCCGGTGAGAACAAATTACAGGTACTTTTAATTTGGCTTTTGTTTACGAAGGTAGTGAGGGATTTGTCTCTCATGGCCTGTCCTTATTAATATTACTATGCAAAGTTTATTTAATTTTGAACATTATCATTAACATTGTATATCGAGCTCTGCAAATATAATTAAATAAAAGCTTTTTATTAATTATGATCCAGTTCAAGTGTTATTTTTGTCATCCCCTGATTTCATCACAGTCTTCAACTAGTCCACTTTACTATACAACTTCCAACCAACACCATAATTACCATCTCAATATAATTGGAACCTTGACTTACCATCTTCCCCCAAAGGAAAAGTTCTACTTGGGTACTTTGGCACATTTTAACAACAACAAATAATAATAATAATGTTTTAAAATACTAAAACTTTACTTTTCAGGATCTTTATGGGTGAAAGGAGTCATAAGATAAAAATGTTTAAACATTTTTCTGTATTAGAACAACAATATCGCAATTGTTTTTCAATATTTTAACAACAACAAATAATAATAATAATAATAATATTTTCAAATACCAAAACTTTCCTTTTCAGGATCTTTATGGGTGAAAGGAGTCTTAAGATAAAAATGTTTAAACATTTTTCTGCATTAGAACAACAATATCGCAATTGTTTTTCAATATTGTATTTTAAAAATAGTAATTAAACTATGACTTGCTTTGATTGTTCTTTCTATGTTTTAAAAATGTAAGGGCTCAAATTTTGTTTCTTCTGTGAAATTATTTCAATTCCTATGCATTTTATAACCATAAATTACATTATTTTTAATCTTCTTTCATTTGGGCAAAGGCACCAGCAACTTCAATGCTTTCCGTCAAGAAAGAAGCTTAGGAAATAATATTGTTATAACCAGTGCAAAGCCTATTAATAAAAATATTCATTCTGCCGAAATTACCAGAATTCTAGAAGGTTATAAAAAGATTTTTCAAACTTCAAAAGTACAAGTTTCAAGAACAGCTTACAAACACAGAATGTGTATAATTTTAAGTTTTGAGAATGGAGAACCTGTGTTTGTGGAAAAACAGTTATTATTTTGTAAAAAGGCTCCAAAGTTTTATTTGTATGTAATCTTCTAAATCTTGTGTTTTTAACAATCAATTTTAAAATGTGATGTACTTAAAGTAATAGCACCAGAAAAATCTATAATAATGAGTGTATAATAATGAATATAATAATCAGCATGTAATAAAAATACTGCTTCTTCTCAAATACTTCCCACCATTTACTAATTTGTAAAAAAATAACAGTAATTTTTCCAAACGGAGTTAAATTTTAATCTTTTTATCAAGTAGTAAATTATGTTTGCATAAAAGTAGTTTAATTATATTGTAAATTTTAATTAAGATGAGGCAGAGTATATCAAAATATTTAGTATCTTATTAAAATATTGAAAATTATTTTTAGATGATCCTAAATTTCAAAACTTCAAACATTAAGGCATATGCTAACATAATTTTTATTTTAAATTACTGTAAATTAAAAATAAGTTTGAATTAAATGTATTCTCTTAGTAAAAAAAAAATACTATCTATCATATTTTTGACTGAATATTTTGTATTTTTTTAACAAATGCTGTGATATGTATAAAAAGTATAATATATTTTAAATTTTAAAATTTTGCATAAAAATTATTATATTCTGTCTATGTATACAAAGATCCAAGTGATTGTAAATGAATAAATTATGTTTGATTATCGATCTCCATCTGTATATTGTTTGCTCAAATTTCCAAGTTATTTCATTATTTTTTACATTTCATAATTTACTTCAAATTTATTATTTCCATAAGCCAATGTAATTGATATTGAAATGTTTCCTTAGTTAGAAATTGGGGGCTGACTAATCCAATATTTGTCTACTTTTTTATATTAATTTTTATTTGAGAAAAAAATATTTTCATTTTTAAATAATAAAATAATATCAGAATACATAGCAATAACAATTTCTTCAGCCTAAAATTAAAATTCTTTTTTTCTTCTGTTTAAAACATTAGTGGTAATAACTCTACAGCATCTGCTGGTGCTTTAACGAATGAAATGAAAAAAAGAATTTTAATTTTACATATATCAACTTGATGAAAGAAAAAAAAATTATATGAAAGAAAACATTTTTAAAGCGCCAAAAAGCAGATAAAGTTAGCATCATTATTAAATATTTAAAAAAAGGGAAGATAATTTAAATCAAATTTAGCTATTTAAGTCTATAAAAATTTTAAAAAAAAACTATTTTTAATTTAGATGTGTTATGTAATATAGATTTATATTACATAACACATCTAAAACGAAAATAGTTTTTTTTAATTTTTATAGATTTAAATAATTAAATTATAATTTGATTTATATAAATTTGATTTAAAATATCTTCTCTTTTTTTCATAAATATTTAATAATGATGCTAACTTTCTCTGCTTTTTGGCGCTTTAAAAATACTTAATAATCGTGCAACCTTCCTCGCTTTTAGTTCCCTTCAAAAATACCAAATCATGGTGCAACCTTCCTCCGCTTTTAGTTCTTTTCAAAACACTGATTTTTCGTGCAACCTTTCGCTGCTTTAAGGTTCTTTCAAAATCCCATTTTTTGGTGCAACCTTCTCTCGTTGTTGTCTCTCGTTGAAAGCACCAATATATAGTAAAACTGAACACCAATTTATGTAGCCAGCAAATGAATACCAATGTTTGGCGCAACGTAGCTCGAAATTTTTTACAGTGTATTAATAGTTACGTTTAGTACCTAATTACCTAATCGTTAGTTAATTGTCTTTTTTGTATTCTGTATGATGAACAAGTATCTAGCTAATTATAAATATTAAATTAAGTTTTGAGCTTGACTGAATTAGAAATTCTTAAAAATATTTTTGTTGCATTTTTTCGTTCTTTTCTATATTCATTCAGTGTTTTCATTTTTTAATTTTATAACTTAGTTCATCCAAATATTTCTATTCACGATGTAAATTGCAACTTAAACCCAATATAAAAGTGTTGAAAACATTTCAAACAATATAAGCTCAAATGAAATCAACTCTAGAAAAGAATTTAAGCTGAATCTTTACTATTGCGAATCATCATTCTTTTAATGTTCGGTGTATTACTTGCTATGGGCGATATCGACTGAATACTTCTCTTTGCTTTAATGTAATGTATTTGAACTAAGGAACTAAAGATGCTTAGAAAGCTATTTATATGCATTTATTCTTCTTATAGACGGAGTAGTTTAAAATTTATACGAAGTTCCAAACACAAGAAAGACCGCGTTTTAAAGCGTGACTACATTTTATCGTATTAAAAATATAGAGAATTTTAACACATTAGGTTTGCAAAATATCTAAATAGTATTTTTAAATTAGGGATACTTCTGGGTTATAATTTTCTTACACTTGACTTGCATTTATTCTTTCATTACTTGTATTTATTTACAAAGAAGCTTATAATTTAAAATTTATAAGCTAAAAAATGATTTTAATAATAAATATTTATATTTATTATGATCAAACTACTTTTTATCGTAAGATATATATATATAGGAGGTCCTGAAGTACAATGACAGATTTTTTTAAAAAAAATTATAGCGACGAAACGGCTAAGAAAAAAAAAACTCTTTCAGGAAATTTATGCTGTATGGCGCTAATGCCTTCTAGAATTCGTGTGTTTCATTCAAATTTTTTCCATAGTTGACGTTGCAATTAGCAAAAGTGAAAATCAAAGAAAAACAACTGAAAATTAATTTATAATTTTTTTAAAATCATTCAATGAATTAAATCACATTATGTTATTTTCAAACTGTAAACGATCAGCCATTTTTGCATGTTGTAATTAAAGAACAAAATGTTAGTTCCTAAAATCACTTCACTATATATTTTTATTCATAAATATTCATTCCAGACTGCAGCTACTTTCCAAATCTTCATAAAAAATGAGTTATTTTTTAAAGTCATGTTTATTCAAATAAAGTGGCTTTTTATCCACTTCTTAATTAGAATTATTGTCTGTACTAAGTAATTAGCCACAGGGTTAGCCTATATAATTCACCCAATTTCAAAGAATTGTATTTTTACAAGCATGTATACATAAATGTAAAGATGGTTGTTATATGTAAAGATAGTATAAATGTAAAGATGCATGAATGCACCACCAAGTTTTTGTACATGTTAAAAATGTTCAATGTTTGCACCTTTGGTCATCTAACCAGCAAAAGAATTGTAAAGTAGCTTCTTCTCCGCTTTCAATAGTATGTTCTGACTATTTTTCGTCACAGCTGCGGTAAAATGTTCCTACTGTGTTTTCGGTATTGATGGTATATAAACTTGTCAATGGCAGAATTTACTTTCCTACTTGTGAAAGATAAAGTTTATGTTCCCACAACACCAACTTCTAAAACCGGTAATGCCAACTTTTGAAAGATAAAATTTATGTACCCATAATTCAAACTGTTAATGGAAAAAGTTTATATACCCTCTCTGCCAGCCAGTGAAGGATAAAGTTTATGTACCCATAATGCAAACTTTTAAAGGAGAAAGTTTATATACCCTCTATACCAGCCAGTGAAGAATAAACTTTATGTACCCTCTCCGCTTAATAATGCAACCATAATGCAAACTTTTAAAGGAGAAAGTTTATATACCCTCTATGCCAGCTAGTGACGAATAAAGATTTTGTACCCATAATGCAAACCTTTAAAAGAAAATGTTTTTTTTACCCTATGTGCCAGCTAATGAAGAATAAAGTTTATGTACCCATAATGTTCCTGAAAGACACTGCGGGAATGCATCACTATTGCTGTGATCACTATCGCTATTGACATTCAGAGAAGCATGATATTTAAGAAAATATGGAACAAGAATAATATCAGGACGCATGTCGAGTGACCGAAGACGGATACTGTTATATTTATGTGGAATGCTGGGTATATAAAAAAAGGGATTATACAAAAATCAAATTTAGAGAACATATGGCCGGAAGTGCAGTACAATAACCCATTAAAAATTTACAGGCAAAAACAACTTAACAAGAAAAAAAACAGGGATAGACACAAAGAAAACACATACCTATTATGTAGCTGAGAGATGTCCTATTACAAAATCTAAAAAACTAAACAAAAGTTCACTAAAAGAAAAAAAAAGAGTCACTTGTTAGGATATATCAAAGATGGTTTTATTTTATATCAACGACCTCAGAGGTAAAATCACAGGTGGCACATCGGAGGGAGAGTGTGGAAGTCTGGAGTGACTGATTTTCGTGGTGTCAACTCCGCCCGAACGCATATCCATTATACACGAATCACAGTGGAAAACAGATCCTTGCCGGGAACATTTAGAGTGAGATCATGACTGGACTTCACCAAAGGATTGAAAAATCATAATTCACAACTCGAACTACGACTGCATCAACGTTACTCTTTAACGTGCACATGGTTCCTTGAGAACCATCGCCAAAATTTTCTATTGCAAATTAGTGCGAAAAACATCATCTTAAAAAAAGGAGTTGCTTGGTGAAAAGAAAATTTATTGTAGCCCAATTCATTGCATGGCTAGTTACGCCAAATCAATCTTGCAGCATTTTGAGGATGGCTGCAATCGACGCCATCAAATCTTTAGTCCGTCCCTCAAGGAGAGGAAAAGGGGGGAAATGTAACACCCCGTTAAGCGGAGTAATGCTCTTTGCCGGAGAAAATAAATTCGAATGCCCCGATCCTAGTCTAGTCTAGTCTTGTGGTTTGTCGGGGTGCCTGAGGGCGGAACGGCCCTTTACCCCTTCATCGTGTAGTAGGAACAATGTGGTAATTCCTTGAGGTTGAATGTAGTAGCTAAAGTTCAGGTAGATAAAAAGATGTCTCGGCTGGGTAGTCGGCATGTTGGAGAAGTGAAGAACACTATGTCACTGGGAGTAAGGATCGGAGCAGCTGAATGAGCTCCTCGTTTTGTAGAAGTTCCTGAAGTTCTCGGAAGATCTGTAGGAATCTGTTTGCCGTCTGGGTCACACTCCTGTGCTGGTTCTGTTTCGGTTGTGGTGTAAACCTTGGCCTGGCACCACAGCCTGAAAAACAGGCCGGGTGATCTCCGTCGCAGTTGATGCATGTAGCTGGGAGGCTCCTGGGTTTAGTGCATTGATAGGAAGAGTGGGCTCCTGCACACTTCATGCATGCAGGATCATTTTGACAGTTCCTTTGCGTGTGCCCAAATTTTTGGCACCGATAGCATTGCACCTCGTATCGTCCACCTCGAAAACGTTCAATTTGAACAGTAGTAGAGAGTATCTGCTTGATGTTGATGCAATCTCTGTTCTCAGGGCTGTCTGGAAGTAGTATCAGGAAAAGGGGGAGGAGCTTATATCCTTGCCCACACCTCTTCTTGAATTGCTCGATCCTGATTGGTCGATGACCGCTAGCTGTAAGTTCAGCTTCCAAGATCGAAATCTTAGAATCTATGGAGAGTCCTTTTATCAGAAATCTAAGTTTTCTGCTGTGATTTCGAACAGTGGTCTCATCTGGGGATGTGGCTACTGGTTCCATGATATTGTTTGTAGTTGGGATGTCCATACATTCTGTGGGTTTGGGAGAAGGAGTTTTCTTCTTTCTTTTTCTTTTTCTCTTTGGTGGCTCTGGTTCAGGTTGTTCTGTAGTTTCCTCAGCACTAATTTCAGGTGTAGTTGATGGCTCAGGCTGCTCTGGTACTGTCTCTAGAACACAAGTCTTTTCAGGTTCTAAGGGCTCTATGGGTGAATCAGTCTTTGCAGCAGGCACTTCCTCTATCATCTGAATGGCTGGGGGTGGAGAGCATTGGGATTCTCTGATATGCTTTAAGAAAAGCATCTCTTCGGCATAGAATTTCTTTCCGTAGAGGTGTTCAACCATCATAGTAGAATCATCATATTGGCTAGATTTGTCAATCTTGGCATCAATGTCGATCGCCTCTTTCTGTGATTTTTCGAACATCTCATCGAAACGACTTCCAAACTGTACTATGTAGGCATATTCTTTCCATTCCTTCCTTATCGCTGCGAGATCCAAAACTGGTTCACGTTGGGTACGGAAGATCTTCCCTCCGCGGCCGAAACGGTGTGATGACATGTTAGCAGAGCTCGGTTTCAACACAACCTTGCTCCTCGGAGTCTGGAACGAGAATGGGTGGTGAGGTGGTGCCCCGATCCAAGGAACTGGGCGGCTATTTATATCCTTAGCCTAAAACACAGCAAGAATCATGCTTAAGCAGGAACTTGAAGTGAACTAAAAAAAAAGTTTAAATGAAATAACAATTTTGAACTAACTGCGACCACAACTGCACTGTTTCGCATGTGCAACATCAAAAGCCGCCGAAGGTCAAGGTCGTGAAGGACGAAGGACAGCAAGGCATCAGAGATGAGGGGTCAGGGGTCGGCTTAATTTTTAGGTCACAATTTTGTACCAAAATCCAAATAAAGTGACACAATGTCACAGATACATTAAACATTTTTAGCAAGTATCAAATGTTTCAGGCTTCATCTCACCTGCTATTGTACGTCATTTTCTTGTAAAAATACAAATTTCAAATACGAATGTTTCTCTAATACTAATCCTGGTACATAAAAAATTCCAACTAAGTGTCATTTATTCCTAAAGAACGTTTCATTCTAATCAGGGTCAAATCATTTCACAGACAGGCGCAAAAAGCAAAGAAGCATTTTCATTTATTCCCCAAAACATAAAGTTTTCTAAATTGCAAATTCTGTTCGAGTACGTAAAAAATGATTTTTTTTTTAAAAAAAGGGGAAGGAAACGCTATTTTAATCTGCTTTAAATTTGTGCGATAATCAGCTTTCTTTATGTTCAAAAAAGAAATAATATAAAAGTTCTATTTTAGGAACGTTCTTTTTTATTACTTTAAGGACATTATGCATGCAAAACCACAAGAGCATGGAAAGTCTTCAGAAATCGATAATAACTGTAATTAACTGATTTAAAATATTTTCATAAAAATATTCTATAAATTACAATTATGAGTTAGGTTACATCATTAGTTATATTCTTGGGTTATATTATTAGGTTATTTTATATTAGATATATTTTTTGGTTATAATTTCTACATACGAATCTTATTCAGCTGTAATTATCCATATGAAATAAAATGAAACTCGTAAATTATTTAATTAGAATCCTTTTTGGTAAATTTACTTTGGATCAGACCAATTCTATTAAACATTCACAAGACTAGATTTAATTGTTTAAGCTGCCTTAGGCGTACATTGCTCAAATTTACGAAAGTGATGATATAACTTTGGTAAATTTGAAATGAACACGTGTTTATCAGAATTAGCTAAATTGCTTCGAATCTTAGAACACTTGTTAATGACATGTGACTGATTTTGTCAAATAAATGGGGATAACTTCTGAGTTTAGAGGAAGCCCTCCGGTGGACATCAACAGATAATTATCAGAAACTATTCAACTGTTCATCAGAAGCGTTTGAAATTGTATTTAAAATGTATTTAAATTTAAGTAGTGGATAGGTACAACGGAATCCCCTTATATTGCTTTCTGTAGAGTTTGTCTAGACAGCTATAGATTTAAAAGTGTCTGTACTCTGAAATTTAAGAAAAGGAAATTTTTTGTTAACGAAAAAAAAATGCAACATATAGTATATTTGCATTTAGAAAGAAAACTATATTTCATTTTGACAAAACTAAAATAATTTACAATTCGAATTATTTACATAATTTTTAATTTTTATATATTTAAATACTTTCTTTTCCTATAAATGAAATTTTTTTTTAAAAATAGCACATGTGTTATTTATTTTTTTAATGTACACCTTTCATTTCTCCTATATTAAAAAAAATAACTCATAGCTTCAGAAACAGAAATAAATGAATAATTAAAAATTTTTTTGACAGTTATTGTGACTTGAAATCACGTGATTTGAGACAAAATGCAACTTATAGAATGTTTGATAACATTGCTTGTTAATTTTATTTCAGGGAATTTCGGGGTTTTTCAAATTTTTTTATTTGATTTAAAATGTTGCATTGGATAATTGGATTGAACAGAGATTAAAACGCTCAGTTACTATGTTCATATCGTGGGTTCGATTGTTGATAATATATATCCGAATTTCTTTTATTTTATAAACCAAACTATTGCATTTATAAACCAATTGTAATTATGCACAGTGTGATTCTAAGATAGAAGCAGGTTTAGAGAAAGTGCATTAAATAAAACATGCATTTTTATGTATAGAAACTAAAGCGTTATGGCATGAGTGCAGAAAATGACACGGGTTGAAAGCAATTTAACGGAACGGGATCAACTAAAGCAAGTCTTTTCAGAATACATTATTCGCAATAAAGTTTTTAAATTGCGACCACACAAACAGTAATACAGCCTTGGTAACATCGTACAAGATATTTTAAATATTGAGTGTAAAAATGTGTTGATGAAAAAAAAACACTTTATGTTGATTTCGTAAATTAACACTTTTTTTCCTCCCACGCTTTGCGTTCATGCCTTAACACTTCACTTTTGACTATAAAAAATAATATATACAATTTAAAAATAATATTTTTAAATTTTAAGAAAATCCGTTAAAAAGATAAGATTTGCAATATGTTTTCCATTAATATTTTTCCGAAACTATTTTACAGCTTTGTTAAGTCAGATTTTTATAAAACTTAAAATTATATTTAAGAAACGCAGACTTTGGAGAAAGCGTGAGGCTTATGACTTATCGCATTCAAAAAACTTCTAGTGGTAATTTTGCTTGGTTTATTTATACATATGTTTTATTATTTTTTATTAATTCTAAATATAAAATTGTTAAATATTTAATTTATGGCCAATCGTTTTCGTTTGTATTACCATTTTTAAAAAAATCATAATTTGTACTATTTACGTGCTTAGTTACGAACTGCTAAGGAATCGGTTAAAAGGTCACCCCGCTTTAATCCTTCCTTGTATGGAAGTGCAAGATTTTAAAATAACTCCTCTTTTGAAACATAAATCTAATTATTATTCATTGGTATGTTTTTAACCTTGGAGTCCCAAAATAGAATATCTGCATTTTATGAAAATGAAAGAGTTTCAATGCTTTTATTAATACAAAAATATTTTTATAACTTTTGTATTACATCCCCCCCCCCCCAAAATTTTTTTTTTCTTGGTTAGTCAAAAAAAATAATAAAATTTAGACTACTTTGAATTTATAAAATTTATGTTGGTATGACTGTACTCTTTCCTACTGTAAACAACATTTTTTCAATTATGTGAAAAAAAATTATTTACAGTAACAACAATAAAAAACATAATAATGCAATTCATCTGTTTAGGCAACTAAACAGAAAGAAAAAATGAAACATGTTTAGAAAAAAATTTTGAAGTAGCGCTACCATCAATTTTAAGTGTTAGATCTTCATTTTCAAAAGTTTTTGTGATTCAAGTTTTTTTTTTTTTTTCAGTCTCTTGAAAATCACAATAAATAAAGTTATTCCTCATACTAACACAATTTAAGTAAACTCTTCACTTAAGATAAGAAAATGTATAAAAATTTTCTTAAAAATGTAACTATTCAAACACATGAAAGATAAAAAAATATGAAAATACAAGTGATATGAGATATAAAAATACAAATTGACACTTTTTGCCAAAAAAAATTTCAATCTGAAATTAGTATTCATAATTGTATACTTTGAAAATAAAATGTTAAAAAATTTGACACAATGTTCTTTAATCTGAAATTTATGACTTCAGTGTTATTAGGGGAAAAATTTTTGCTGGATTAGGGGCTGTATTCCCCAAAAGGAGGAAAACAGTCCCTAGTCTCAACAATGATGTGCTGGAAGATACTAGTTTCAAAAGTTGCATATATATTCATTTTTGTTTTAACCACAGAGAAAAACTACCAACGCCCCATATCGTTCTAGATTGGGTAAACGTTGTACTTGAAAAAGAAAATTTGAAAGGTCGGATCTTCCAGAAAAAAAAGGGGACCACATGTTCCATTGAACCATGTGTGTTGTCATATTCGGTATTTTTAATTTTATTTTAACAATGAAAAATCATTTAATTTAATATAAAATATAATTAATTCTATTATTTAAATTATTACATGTTTTTTATTCATGACATAGTTTCATATAAATATATATATATATATATATATATATATATATATATTGTCTTGATATATATGTTCTCTGTATTCTAACTACATATTGAAACACACTTCTGGAAGGGAGAAAGAACAAAATTGGCTAAATCTATGGTAACGGAGTGGGGTAAAGTATGGAGCGTAAGGAAATCACGTAACATTGAGACGCCTTGAGAGATTTTTCTAATAATATATATAAAGGGCGTTTTGTTTTACATCAAGCAATCAACCATGTTTTGATGTTTTTATTCCCGCCTCTCTCAATATTGGATCATTAGATTTCAAAAGTAAATTTTATTTTATTCGTTTAAAATTTTATCTCGTTTTACTTTTCATTTCTGACACGAATTGTGCTTCATTACTTTTTTGAATTCATTTTTGACGAAAAATCTGCTTCTTAAAGCTGTATAAGTTATTATTACGATTTACACCGAAGAGCCATTACATTATGACCACCATGCTAATAACATGTAGGACCACCTTTAGCCCTCAAAACTGCTAGCACCCGCCGTGGCATTGATTATCCACATGGTGATGATAGGTAGTCTGAGGTATCTGGTACCAAGCGCTCACCAACTGGTCCTGCAATTCCCTCACATTGCGAGGGGTTAGCGTGGTAGCATGAATTTGGTTTTCCGAGTAGAAGCACAAATGCTCTATTGGATTAAGGTCAGGAGAATTTGGGGGCCAAGACATGACTTGAAAGTCACTGGAATATTCCTAGAACCAACCCATGACGATTTGACCCTTATGACATGGTGCATTATCCTGTTGGTAAACACCATCCGCTGGAGGAAAAACTGTTGCCATGAATGGGTGAACCTGGTCTGCAACTATGTTCAAGTAGCTTACAGACGTCAGGGATTGTTCTATGAGGATAATGGGTCCTAATGTGCCCAATGAAAACATTGCCTACACCATACTACCCCCGCCACTGGGTGATAGCCTATTGTTATAGATGGAGGGTGGTCATAATGTAATGGCTCTTCGGTGCATAGTGTTATATTTTCGTTATTTTTTCAATCGTAAAGGAATTTTAAAATTACATATTATTTCATTTTTCATGATATAACTAATGATATATATCATAAAAAATAATTTTAGTTAATGAATGATTAATATAACTTTAAGCTAACAAGAATATAATTTTACTATCTACAATATTAAATATTCATTTTTCACATGTACCTATGAAATCTCCGCGACATTTCATGTAGATCACACATATTGGCATGAATGTTGCAAGCAGTCTAAATTTTGTTCAAATATTAAAGCCTACAAAAAATTGCAAAATATATCTTCGGTTTATCAAACTTCACTATCCGACATTCTATGCATAATTCAAAATCAACTCTATTCATGGAATATGAAGAACTTTCGATCCTGTTTAATATTGCAACTTGTTATGTTGTGTTAGATTCGTGATAATAACAGCAAACTCTCGATGATATTTAAAGCTTGAAATACATATATTCAGTTTGTAAATTAATGATCTGGGATGTTCTGCTCTCGCAAAAGCACTCCCCATTTCCCTTCTAGTGGCCGACGAAAGACACTTGACATTAGTGTCATGCCAAATCATTAATTATGCAGAACACGTGAATAGCTTTTCTCTCAAAACACATGCAAAATAACACTACGCATGCAGTATTTGAAAATTTAATGCAGAAGTTTGTATTGAAAAATAATAAAGTGTTAGAGAATAGGAAAAACTTTGTTAATATCTACTTTTATTAAATATCTGAAAGTGCAAAATTATATTTAAAAAAAAATATTTATAAAAGACATGCAGATAAGATGTGCTTTTAAAGTGAAGTTTTAAAGTTATGATTTAATGTTTTGACGTTTATTATAAAAATTTACCTAACCATAAGACTTTCATAAATGTAATGACAACTTTTGTTAGGAAGGTTGCTGATGGAATATATATATATATATATATATATATATATATATATATATATATATATATATATATATATATATATATATATATATATATATATATATATATACACTCCTCAAAAGTGACATTCATTGCAACACCAAGAAATAATGCACGTAGCGTCATGCAAATTTCAGGAGCGATAGTAGTGAGATAACATATTTTCTATGAATAAATTGCTTTATAATGATTTTATTAGCCTGTTTTTTTAATCATTTCATATCCATCTCACTACTATCGCTCCTGAAATTTGCATGACGCTACGTGCATTATTTCTTGGTGTTGCAATTTCACTTTTGAGGAGTGTATATATATATATATATATATATATATATATATATATATATATATATATATATATATATATATATATATATATATATATATATATATATATATATATATATATATATGTATATATATATATATATATATGTATAATATATATACATATATATATAATATATATATATATATAATATATATATATATATAATATATATATATATATAATATATATATATATATAATATATATATATATATAATATATATATATGCATATACATGGATTCAATTAAAACAAGGAAAAATATATATTGTTTAAGTATAAGATGAAAAATTATTAATAAATAATTTTTAAAAGAAATATTTTTAAAAAAATTAAAAAGAGTATTAAAAAAACGTAAAAAAACAAGCAGATTATGTGATCTCTTCATCAACTTACACGATTAAATTCACAAAATAGAGTATTTTCTAATATTGTATTAATATAGCCGAACCGAAATATATCAATACAATTGTGTGAGGAGCAGAAAAAAAAATCAAAATGAAAGTAAAACATATCAAGCGAAAAATACGAAATAAAAATTCAAAAGCATACAGAATAAAACATGAAATGAAACATTATTCACACGAATTCCTATGTATAATTTGGTATACGAATCAATATTTTATCATAAATAAGACATTTTAAAAACTCTTCTATTATCAACTAAAATTCATTCAAATAGTTTTTTTTAAATTTCCTTTTCAAAAACTTTATATCAGAATAAAAACTATGTTTTTGAATGACAGTTTTTTTATAATTTCTCTAAGACTCAATTATCTAATGTCATGGACGAAAAATTTTGCTATAATGTCACTTAAAAGTTGTTAATATTAGTAATAAAATTAACAATAAAGTTTAATTATTTTCTTAGCGCCACACTGAGTTTTGAGTTCTAAATTCAAAATGACGGATTTGTGGTTAATTTGAAAGCAAAGTTGACATTAAAAGCAACATATCTATTCGCAAAACATTATGCAAAGAATAAAACAGATTTTTAAAGAATTCCCGTTCTCAATCTTGAGTACAAAATATACTTCTCGGAAAAAATACTTTTCTTTTTTATGGTATTTTTAACATAATTATTAGCTTAATTATTTTAACAAGAAAAATTCTAATGTTTCAAATCTTATGAATTTTATATAAAATAAAACACATAGGCAAGTCTAAAATATGTCAGTTTGTTCAAGCAAAACTTGATTAATGTCTTCTCGATGTAAGTTCATGTTAAAGTTCCACTGAAGCACCACCTTTTTATTTTCTTTCAAGCTAACCTTTAAACATTACCTCATATAAAAATCAAAATACATAGTTTCAAGAATAAGATTAATGATACTTGTCCGTACTGTACTAAACTTTCATTTGGGGTTTATTCAAAACATTATTTAAAAATATTCATTAGTTTTGCTTGAAGCAGAACTTGGAAAACCTTTTACTTTGGAAATATATGAGAATATTTTAAAATTGAATCTTTTTAAAGAATTAAAAGTTTTCGAGCATAATTTTAAATGTTTGATCGCTTTATGCTCATTATTTAAAATTTATCTGTCTGTGTGTTAGAAAACTATTTATATTCAAATATTTAGGAGTTAGATTTGAGGAAAAATAGTTTAAATGGGAAAAGTAACCCACGCATCACTCTTAATTCTAGTCTAGCGTTGACTTTGGTAAATTGTACTTCTTCAGCTCTGTAAAATATTTAAATTAAGCCACATGTAGCTACGCAAGCACTAATGAGACTACGTTAACCGTTTTTTGCCGAATGAGCTATTTTCGCATCTATTTTTTATTTTTAACTACAGTAAATATTTGGTTATGTCGGATTTTATGATAAATATTCGGATAAGCATATAAATCAGTGTAAAATTATTATACATTAATTTAGTGTGTAATGTAATAATTAGTACATTATATATAAATTATTATATAAATTATCATGTAATTTAATGTTTTTTTTTTAAATTACGCCCGCCATCGTCTTCTCAGACATAAGACGTCTTGAGGTCCAATACAATAGTGAAGTAGCTCCAGAAGGTGAGAGGGCACGAAAGTCGTCACAGGAACGAATGTCACGAAAAGAGAGGCAATCAAATAGATGCTCCCCAGTCATATCATATGCGAAGTATTACAGAGCCCACAAAGAGGTGAATTGACCAGGTTAATTTTAAATAGATGAGCCTGCAAGTAGTCATGTCCAGAAATTATTCTAACACAAGCAACTCCCTCGGCCCTGGGGAGGAGAAAAAGTGAGAGTACTGGTGGCGATCAAGTTTCTAAAAGGAACTGGATGAGAAGGTGGGTGCAATGCTGAAGCCTCTCTAACCAACATGCCAGCCCGTTCATTTCCGTAGATTCCACAATGGCCAGAAATCCACTGGAGGACTACCTCTCTTTCAGAACAAAGAAGAGAGTCAATGCGTTGTTTACACTCAGATTCAAGTTCAGAGGGATTCAGTTTCTAAATTATATTTAGAAATGCCTGAATCGCAGCCTGAGAATCGACAAAGATAAAATTGTTTTGTTCAGATGGTTCACCAATAACTGTAATATCCAAAAGGATTACAAACGTTTCTCCATCAAAATTATCAAGAGGTCCTCTAAGGCTGAAATATTTTGAGTAAGCACC
Source organism: Parasteatoda lunata (assembly GCA_949128135.1). NCBI lineage: Eukaryota > Metazoa > Arthropoda > Arachnida > Araneae > Theridiidae > Parasteatoda > Parasteatoda lunata. The sequence goes on along the minus strand of OX421970.1, from coordinate 9,578,568 downwards.
AGCTACAGCTCTAACAGTTGAAAAGTGGTGTATCCATCAGTAGAAACCGGCAGCCATTCTTGACAACGGTATCGCTCGTGTATAGTGGCCAGAGCAATAGGATACAACTCAGTCTGGTGGAAGTCCGATATCCGGAGAGGCTGTACCAAGTCAAATCTAGCAATGGCATATCTCAAAAGGCCTGTAAAAACAGGCGGCCGCCTATTGATGCAAAGTTTGGAGTTGGAGACCTCAAATATCTCTGCAAGTCTCCGGCACTCAAAAAGAAAAGAATGTTGAGATTTAAATCTAGTTTGAGGAAGAATGTAGTACGGCCAAAAATGCTCCTTTCTCAACAATCTTTCACCAAGAGAAAGGGCAGCATAAAATCGTCTGTCAGATAAATTATAAAATTCTGTCTGTAGATGCATGGCAGGAATAGGGGTTGAAATTGCAGAACCAGTGATGAGTCTTAGCGCTTTATTTCGAAAATTGTTAGTTTGATTGAATAGTTTTGATAACGCACTGCCCGAGCCAGTAACAAGGAGTTATGAACCATAGTCTAATACTGGTTTAATGTAAGAAGTAAATGTGGAAGCAAGGACACTTTGGGATGAACCCCACTTTATTCCAGCTAGACGTTTCAATAGACCAAGGCGATTTGTCACGTTGCCTGCTACTTGATTTAATCCAGGTGAGTCTGGTATCAAGAGTTTTGCCGAAGTAGGTAGCACAATCGGTCCGACCTAAAATACCATTTTTTATACCAAGTTAACATTAAACTTTTTGGTACTGAGGGTAAAAAGTAAAAAATTATTTGTCTTTTCCGGGTTAACCTAGAATTCATTGTCCAGATTGCGAGAGCCTCTGAAGCCAAATTGAGTGTTTTCTCCAGCATAGAGATATCAGAGCCAGTTGACCAAATAACAAGGTCATTGTTATAAAACAATGATTCAGACTCTGGGACAGCATTTTTATTGAAGCTCAAAAGGTCTTTAACCATAACATTAAAGAGGGCAGGACTTAAAACTGAGCCCTGAGGAAGGCCCGTCTGGTTTGTCCATACCCTGATTGAGAGTTGCCATATTTGATGTTCAAGAATATTTGTGAAAGAAAATCACTAATCCACTTAAAATGATTTCCATACAATTTCTTATGAAACTACTTCCTGAGATGCAATTTTCTCCAAACTCTGTCAAACGCCTATTTAAAATCAACGAAGACAGCAAGTGTACTTTGTTCCTCTGGAAGCCGTCCTTAATATGCTGTGAAAGTCGAACAATTCGTTCGGTTGTGTTGTATCCACGTCTGAAACCAGCTTGTCTCTCAGATATATGGCCACCATAGTACAAAAATAACTGAAGCAGATCAACAACCATTATTTCAGTTAACTTACTTAGGATACATGTCAAGGAAATTGGTCTAAAATTTTGGATGTCTGCCTGGTCTTTCCATGTTTCAAAATAGGAATAACGTCAGCCTTTATCCAGAGGCTCGGGAAAGTGCCACCGCATGTTTTGTTCATAAAATTAAAGATTGTTTGTTTACCTTTAACGCAAAGTTCCAAAATAAATTCGGAGAGGATGCCATCAGGACCAGCACTCTTTCCTCTCTTAGGAGTAATATAAAAACATATCTGCTACAACTGTTTTCCATCTTGGCGATGTGGTTAATGAAATGTATAGCTCTGATGAACATCTAGCTTTAAGTGCAGCATTTAGATAATTTTCCTAATGAAGCATTAGAAACTTTCAGCTCTCAGAAAATTTAAGTAGCTTGTTTTGCTCCTATTTTAATAAATCGTAATTTTTATTTATTATACAATGAAATACAGCGTGGAAATACATTTAAAGTAAAAAATGCAATGCAGTACGATTAATATGGAACAATATATGATGGGGCAAAAAACAGTTTTTTCGTTTAAAGTAATGCACTATGCGCAAAATAACAAAAAAAAATAAAGGCCTGAATGATTATTGATATTGTATATGATTTTTACGTATTACACTAAGGATTACTCTTAATGAATCATGGGTCTCATCTTAAATTTTTAATTAAGTAGTGCATACGATTTTTTAAGTTACAAAATTTCTTGATCTTGAAAATGTAGGGGGTAGTTGCAGTCTGGAAAAGATGGACCCAATAATTTGGTCAGGAAGTCCATCGAAAGTTTGGACCCCATATATGTTTTATTTTGATCTTCGTTATTGCAGCGGAATAAATTAAACAAACATGGAAGGGTGGTTGATAGTAAAAAATGATGTATTTTTGCGTTACTGAATTTTTTTAAATAAATACTATTGAGTCTTGCAGTAATGATTTATAGTGTTTAATAGCGTTAGAAAAATATGCACTTTTAAATTTGCGTTCATTATTTACATTCTTTAATTTTCTCTGACTTTTATGCATCTAAAACAATTAAAAATTTCTTGCATTTTTGAATCGTATTTATCTTAAGAATTTACGCAAATACTAATGTCTTTTTTTTCTTTAAAATAATAAATGTTGATTTAATAAGGAATCTTTTTACTTTATTCCAAAAATACTACCAGAAACTTAATTTAATTTATTCGTTATTTAATAGCAGCTTGGTTAAATTGTCTTCACTAGATGATGAATGAATAAGAAGAACAGGAATTTGTAGTTTTATTATAGATTCTTTTTGCTCTATAGTAAATATGTGAAAAATTTTAAAGAAACAGGTGGCTAAAACTACTTTGAAAAATGAGATAAATCCGCACTTCATAAAAGAGGCAACCTACGCCTTCGTAATGGTGAGTAGGGATTCTTAAAAGGAAAAAAAAAGATTTTCTTTTAGTAAGAAGCAGGTGGTAACACGATCTCATCAATCACTAGTCTTAGAAATTACGCAAGAAGAATTACAAATAATGTTTTAAAATAATACCAGTGTTAGGTAATATGAAAGCATTATTGTGTTTTAAACTTTTGAAATGTCCCAAACACAAATATCTTAAGACTCTCGAGTCTCTTTTTCATTATATAAAAGTAATGCAATTAATTACCTTTCAAAAAACGAAAATTTACATCTGTTTTTTAATAAGACTGTAAAAAAAAAAAAAACTTGATTTTTTTTTCTTTTTTCAAGCAATGAAACGTTAAAGGATCCGTGATATATTTTTATCTGTGAGTTTTCCTACTCAATCCTTTTCCTACCTAACTTTTTCATACTTTTGTGTTTTTTCCCTAATTATTGCATTACAAACTTTAAAGATCTCCGAGACACAGATTTCTTCATGAGTTTCTTATATAAAAAAATAATACAATTAAATACACTTCAAAGAGTGAAAAGTTTGTTTTATTTTAATAAAAGCGCTAGAAAAGATATGGTTTCGTTTTTTTCTCCATATTGATCTTCGTGCAATGCAGAAACTTTAAATAATTATTTTCTCCGTTTTCTCCGGATCAAGCAAGTGTGTCAAGAATGATGTTATTTTACATCCATCCAAAGAATTTCAAACTTCAATTGAGTCCTTGCCAGAATATTCTTAAAACTCTCGAGTATTTTTTTCTTTTTTTTTTTCTGAAAAATAAGGCAATTCATTTCCTTTCAAACTATGAAAATTATATCTATTTTATAATGAGAATGAATACTTGATTTCATACTTATATCTATGAACACATTGATCGTTATTTTCAGTATGAAACATTTTTATGTATTTTCCATTTATATGTATTTTCTATCTTTAAGCAGTATATCTCAAATCATGTTAAAATAAATTTCATGAAACTATATTAGTTTTTTTTTTTTTTTAAATTTTAAAAATTTATAAAAAATATGCAGAATATGATTTAATTTTTTTAAATCTAGTAATAAAAATGTTGAAATAAAATTAGAGTATGGACTTTTTTCCTCAGTATATATTAGTCAAAAAAAATTCATATTAAATCGTAACGTTTTCAATTATTTAAAAGATCCTAAATGCAAAATTTGTAAATATTTTACAATTTTTTAAAAAAAAGTATGAAAAATTGACGGTTCTTTTAGCGTTTTTTTCTAAAATTTTTGTATGGTACATCAATAAAAAAGTAAGCACACTAGTTGCATCATAGAGTTTGTCAAGATACTTAATCAAGAATCAAGATACTTGAAGTGTTATGATAAGCAGAGAAAATTATGATCAAAACTGCCAGAACTTAGTAACATTTATTTAATTCTTTGGTCAAAAATAAGCACTTAAATTGTGATAATTTATAATTTATTTTTGTTTGTAGAAACACCACACCTCAAGAGGAATGATATGTATCCCCAGTAGCAGGAACAGAAATGTAGCCCCTAGAAAGGTAGCAGGAACAGAAATGTATCTAGGCAGGAAGGAAGGCAGGCAGACTTCGCAATCACAACTGGTACACATGTTTCTCTAAAAACCCTCTCATGGGGATAAAATCAAATTGGTTAACATGCACGGAAACCTGTTCAATGCATATCACTTTAAACAAGCCATCGTTGAAAAAAATTACGCTGGTGTAGGGAACGTATTGGTTGGGGTAATCAGCAGTGGTCCAGAGTGATGTTCTCTGACAAATGCCGATTCATATGACAAGTAATTCTGATTACCAGTTAGTGTGGACAGAGAGGAGAGCACAGTGTGCACTACTGGTCCATGGACGTGATTGGTATGGCCCAGGTATTCCGATACGGACAAGCATCATGCGCAATCTCTGAGCACTGCGTCACATCTTTAAACTAGTCGACATTATATCGCAACGTTACTGCACACAGATTATTTTGGATAATGTTTGTCTTTTTAGGGATGTGGTATGTCCAGACTTTCTGTTTATTGACGACACTGTACGGGCATACTGTGCTGACATACTTTATACACTAGATAGTAAAGATATTAACCGTATGTTATGGTCTGTTTCGTTCTCTGAACAAAATCCTGTAGAGTACGCCTAGGATGCTCTTGGCAGACGTGTTTCACAAAGAAAAGCTATAGAGGTAAAAACCGCCTTGAGAGTACACCATCCCACTAGGTCTATTCCATAGTTTTGTGGGCAGCGATTTTGTGGTTAGTGTGTGGCACATTTTACACATTGCACATTTACGTCTGATATAGTAGTAATATGTGCATTAGTGTATAGGGTAATCACACATGTTACTGAGGTACTCGTGTCTGTTTCATTCTAACAAGGAGACCCATTTTTCATGGCTGTTTGACATTGTCCAATGAGTAACTTTTTTTCTCATTTAAATTTTATTATTGTTTGATAGGTCGATATCTGAACTGTTTTGCTTAATAATAAATGAACATTGCTCTACTAAATATTTACTTAATTTCATTTCATCAATCAACGTCGATTATTAATTATTCTAAGAAATGTAACTGCTCCTTAGCAATTGTCATACAGTGTATAATAGATTAACGCTATTAACTAAATTTTGTTAAATATTTCTTTGTATTTTTACGTTGCACATTTATATTTTCAAACAAGGAAATATAAATCAAAAATCAAAGTTTGTTTGGATGATTGAAGATCTGAAATCCAACAGTCACAATATATACACTTTAAAAAGCACTATATTTATTATAGTGCTTTTATCGTAATGAAAATATAAAAAGATTCCGTTTACACTTTGGGAGCTATATATTTGACAGATGATTGAATAGTTTTTATAAATTATTGACAACTACTCCATTAAATTCCATTTAAAGATATTTATACGAATTGCTATTCCCTAAATTTCTAAAATAGATTTTGCCGGCTTTAAAAGATTAATTTTAGTAATAAATCATAGATGTCTTTGCTTTGAGAGACAAACGAAAAAAAAAAAAAAAAAAAAAAAAAAATCAGTTTTAGTATTTTTTTTCAATCAATGGAGTGGGAAATCATCGGTATAAATGTATGAATGAGTATTTCTTTCTGTAAAACTTAAAATTTATACAAAGATGTAATACAGTTTAAAAATATTATAAACAATACATATATATATATATATATATATATATATATATATATATATATATATATATATATATATATATATATATATATATATATATATATATATATAATGTAAAATTTGAAAAAAATGTTTATAATGACTGTGTAGCAACTTATAGATTTTTATATATTATTTCCATTGTTGAACATCCGACCTAATTCTGAGTTTACGATTATCAATGATTAATGATCAATGATCAATGATATGTAATTTTTAAACCAACCCAGAAGAGAAAGAAATTTCTGGATCGAAAATAGGGACAAACTATCCTTTGTTGAGAACTCTTTTTTTAAAGAAAGAAATCCCGCATTATTGTTACAAGAAATGGGAAATCATGAAAACTTCCCTGGCGGCAACCCAGAAGACAAGGAAATTTCTGGATCAAGAATTGGAACCAACTAGTTAAAGACTTTGTTGAGGACTTTTGAAGGACATAACCCAAATTTGCGTTGCAGGGGAAGGAAAGCCATTAAAATTTCCTGGACGGCAAAAGAATTCTAACTCATGAACCGCTATTATTGAGGATATTTTACGTCTGCATTGTGATCGGTGTAACCCGATATGTCCTAATTATAAATGTATGTCCCAATAAAAGAGTGCGTCTTTATAAAAAAGTATGTCCTAATGAAAATTTTTATATGTCTATAAAATCGGAAAAGGCCAATGCTTTAGATTTTTGGAATGTAGATCTAAAATAAAAATAAAAATATCTTAAAAAGTAATTTTCTAAAGATCTTTCATGAGAGTTTTTTTTTTTTTTTTTCAGTTTGGGTAACAAAAATGCCTTAGTTTTACGTAGTCGTAGAATTTTGTAGTTCAGATAATTGATTGTCCACCTTTTATAAATGATAATAATCATCGATTATAAAAAGAACTAAATACTGTTTTTTCATTAATGAAACTGAAAATTTAAGACAATAGCTTCATTTATGTTGATTTATTTCAATCTTTTCAGAGCTTTTTCAAGTATTGCATTCTGTTTTAAACATGTGCGGGTCACAATACGTTATGACTTCTTTAATACGAGCATGATTTCCGTTTCAAGAAATTTTTGCCTTACACTAATTTTTTTTTTTTACCAGAATACGTTTTTATATCTCTTAACAAATTATTCCACTGGTTTCATATTTTCAGCTTCGATGACATGTCCTGAGCATGAAACTTCTTACATAATCTTTGGGCATAATTCTTGTGACTGATTTTCGTTTTAGTCCAGTTAGCTCATTATATAAAAAGTCCCACAGTTATCTGATCGTAAAGACACGGTTCCCAGTAGAACACCGATGTCAAGCATCACTGGCTGTGGTCAGTAAGCGGGTGTGATAACTTTGATCAGCCTGCGTAGGGACCGAAGGTGCGTGGTTTCGGTCCTCGTTAAACTGTTCTACCATACAAGTGCTCGAATTCAAGCGTAGGTTGTGGGGTTACCAAAACAGTGGTGTCATACCCTCTGCAGGGGATCAGAATTGCGATAACATGTCCCCGAATCATCCTCAGAGATGTTACCTAAACCACTGTCAGTAGCCCGTTGTGCAGTTTTAGTGCGATTTAAATAAAGTACATACCTTATATAAAATTAACACATTTATGGTAGATGCATCTAAAACTATAATTTATTACTAAAAGCGTGCTGTAGTGATTTCGAGAACGGAGAAATTTCTCCATAATATTGCAAAATAGAGAAATAGTCATTTTAGTTATAAGAATAAATTTTTATGCTCCTATGAGGTTTAAAACCAAATAGTAAAATAAGAAATCGAAAAGGAATTATAATATTAAACTATTATTCTATTTAGGAATGAATTAATTTTTAAAGTACTGAAAAACAAATGGTTTCAGCAGTACAGAAATCGAGAAAATGCTATTCCCATAAGTGGTGTTTTACTATGTGAAAAAGCGATAGAATTTGCTAAACTGTTGAAAATAGACAATTTTCACGCTAGTGCTGTGTGGCTAGAAAAATTCAAGAGCAGACACAATATTGTATTTCGCACTCTTCATGGAGAAGCTAAAGCTGTCCCTCTTGAAGTATGTGAACAGTGGTTAAATGAAACGTTACCAAATTTACTTCAAGGATACAGTGAAAATGATGTTTTCAATATTGATGAAATGGGTTTATTTTTTAAATGTCTTCCAAATAAGACTATGATGTTTGAAGATGAAAACTGCTCAGGGGGTGAAATGAGCAAGGAACGTTTGACTATCCTAGTTGGAGGAAATGCGTCTGGGACAGAAAAATTGCCCTTACTTGTTATCAGAAAATACCGAAATCCCCGATGTTTCAAGAATGTAAAAACGTATCCTTTGGATTACAAGTCTAACAAAAAGGCTTGGATGACATCAGTTTTATTTGAAGACTATATAAGAAAATTGGATCGGAAATTCTTCGCAAAAAAAAGAAAAGTGATACTCTTTATGGATAAATGCACAGCGCATAGTGATCTACCTAATTTGAAAGCAGTAAACTTGCAGTTTCTCCCGCCAAACACAACAGCAAAGTTGCAGCCGATGGACCAGGGTATCATAAAGTGCTTCAAACAGTCTTATCGTAAAAGGCTTGTCAGAAAAATGATAAACGATATAGAAAACAATTCTTTCAAAGTTGATGTACTTGAAGCCATGAGGCTACTTTCCTGTGCTTGGAATAATGATGTAAGCGAAACGACAATAAGAAACTGTTTCCGAAAGTGTGGGTTTTTTAAAGAAATACAGAGTGAACCTGTGATAGAAGAGCTTCAAGATGAGGAAGTAATTGAGAACTCCGATTTCATAAACTTCGATGACAACATTGCTGTTTGTGGTGATATTTCCGACGAAGAATTCATACCGATCACGGAAGAAAATGATGAAAGTGCTGCTGAGGAGGAATGTTCAGAAACAATTGTCCCAAACATACTTGAAGCGCGTGCATCTCTTGAAGTTCTTCAAAAGTTTCTAGAGAGTCGTGAAGGAATTGATAATTCCATGTTTGTGCACCTGCAGAAAATTGAAGATTTACTGTTTCTAGAGACTCAAAAGGGATTACTTCAAAAAAATGTAAAATGTAGTCCAAATAATAAAGTAAGTTATTACATATATTATACTTTATAGTTTTTTCTTAAATATTGTAAGCATTCAGAAGATTTGTAATTAATAAGCATTAATTAAATAATCCGACAATATTTTGAAAGTCCAAAACCGAAACTAACGGTAAGTCGAACTTCCGATATGTCGAAGTTTTTCGTCAGTCCTATCAGATTCGAGTTATCGCGAATTCACTGTATATATATATATATATATATATATATATATATATATATATATATATATATATATATATATATATATATATATATATATATACATATTGTCACGTAGAATAAATAGGACTTAGTCTAGAAAGTCGGAGAGTTTTATTCTACACCTGCAAAGTACAGTGAGGAAAGTAACTGGGCCTTCGGCTTGAAACACCCTGTCTTTTATAAGAATAATAACAGGAAATGATATATTAGAACATTCTAGAAACTTCTATAAGAAACATTAATAATAAAATCTTATTTAAGAGTTTTATATTTCCCTAGAGTTCTGAGGATCGAACACTGAATTTCCGTCCTTCCAGGACGACGACTCCGACCTCTCGGCCACGCTGACTCGTCATAGCATCCTCCTTAGAAAAAAAACAGCGTCTTCACTGTTTTACTCTTTGACTGTTCTGGCACGTGATCGGGTGGTTGGCCCTCGATACTCCAACTTGCTCCAGTTCTTAGATTGTTTCTTTATTTTGTAACTTCTCTGTTTTTCTGAATTTTCGGTTTCACGTTGTTCTAATTGAAACGATGGGTCATGGTAAGGTTTCATACACACCACGTTGACGGTGTCTGTAGTTTTGCGCCTTGTAGATGGAACAACGTCTTCGACCTCGTAAGTAAAATCGGATAACTTTCGCTTTATTCTGTAAGATCCAAAATACTTCTTTAATAGCCTCTCGGACAACCTAACTTTTCAAACTGGTTCAAAAATCCGAACAAGTTCACCTGGCTCATAAGACATTGGGCGGTGCTTTACATCGTATCGCTTCTTGACTTTTTCTTGCGCATCAATAGTACGAAGGCGAGCAAGTTGCCTAGCTTCTTCTTCTTTGCAGACTAGATGCGCAGCACAATCAGTTTCAAATCCAGGTTGGTTAGGAAACATAGTGTCCAAAGTTGTTTCAGCTTCATAAGATAAAATGGTGTGAAGCCAGTAGTTTCTTGTTTAGCGGTGTTATAGGTGAAGGTGACAAAGGGCAAAATAGCATCCCAATCTTTCTGTTCAACGTCAACGTACATAGACAGTATATCAGCTAACGTATTGTTAAATTTTTCAGTGAGGCCATTAGTCTGAGGATGGTATGCAGTTGTAGTGCGATGATCCACGTCACAGAGTTTCAATAGCTCCGATACAACCCTCGAGAGAAACACAGATGCACGATCCGAGATGAGAACTCTTGGAGAACCATGTTTTAACAGAATGTCTTCGAGCAAGAATTTAGCTACCTCGGGGGCTCCGGCGTTGGGTAGAGCTTTCGTAATACAATCCATTTATTTCCTAGAAGTGACTTAGGGAAGCGTCCTAACAAATCAATACCTATTCAATGAAAAGGTGCTTCCGCAGGTGGGATTGGCATCAAGCTTCCAGGCGGACTTTTCTTGCACCGTTGAAAAGTCCGCCGATTCATAATCGTTTGTGGCAAACGTTTGCACCATTGACATTCCTTACAATCAGAAACGTACCGCTTAACACTTCGGTACAGTCTAGACCAATAAAAGCGTTTTCTTATCCTATCTAAGGTTTTGACAAATCCCAAATGACCTGCTGTTGGCGCGTCGTGAAAGTGATGAAGAATTTCCTGGCGTAACTTAAAAGGAATAATCGGTAGCCACTGTCTTCCAACCGATTCATAATTCCACTTACAGAGTATACTATCCATAATTTTATAATTTGTATCATTACTTTGCTGACCTACATTCGTCTTCAAAGTTGTTATTTCCTGGTCTTTGTCCTGTTCTTCCGCGAGATTTGTGATGGTAGTTATACTTTTTTCTGGGTCATTTTCAGTAGTTGGTAGTGGATGTCGTGATAGGCTATCAGCATCTTTATGTCTACGGCCGGACTTATAAACAATAGTTACATTAAATTCTTGTAGTCTAAGAGCCCACCGAGCTATCCTACCAGAGGGATCTTTCAATCCTGCAAGCCAGCACAAAGAATGATGATCTGTTATAATGGTGAAAGGGTCCTCCAAACAGATAAGGACGAAATTTACTGATGGACCAGATAGCAGCAAGACATTCGCGTTCCACTGTCGAGTAATTTGATTCAGCCTTGGTCAGTACTCGAGAGGCATAGGCAATTACAGTCTCTTTTCCTTTCTGAGTTTGAACTAACACTGATCCAATGCCACATCCACTGGAATCAGAGTGTAACTCTGTGGGGGCATCATGATCGAATATACCCAATACAGGCTCGGTCGTTAGAGCGGTCTTCAAAACTTCAAACGAGTAGCATTATTCTTCTAACCACATGAACTTCTCATCGTTTTTTAACAGTTTCTGCAGTGGATACGCTTTGGTACAAAAATCTTTTATAAACCTACGATAATATGAACAAAGTCCGAGGAAACTTTTGATGTCTGTAATTGAAGTTGGTACAGGATACTTAGCAATAGCCATGACTTTATCTGGATCTGGCTCTACTCCTTTTGTACTAACGACATGACCGAGTACCTTGAATTTCCTTGAGCCAAAGAGGCATTTCTTCGCATTGAGTTGTAATCCTGCTGTATCAGGACAATTTAAAACAATCCTCAGACATCGCAAGTGTTCGGCAAAAGTATCTGAGAATACTACAATGTCGTCAAGATGACACAAACAAATTTTCCATTTCAAATGCCGTAGTAAATTATTCATCATTCTTTCAAAGGTGGCGGGAGCATTACAAAGTCCAAACGGCATAACCTTAAACTCATATAAGCCATCAGGGGTAACAAAAGCAGTTTTTTCATGCTAAGTTTCATCGACTTCGACTTGCCAATATCCAGAAAATAAATCCATTGAAGAGAAGTAATCTGCGTTCTTTAAGCAATCCAGAATATCGTCTACCCTGGGTAAAGGGTACGCATCCTTTTCGGTCACTTTATTTAACCGCCGGTAGTCAATACAGAAACGCCAACTTCCATCTTTTTTCTTGACAAGAACCACAAGAGAAGACCATGGACTTTGGGATTTCTGAATGATGTCTCGAGTAAGCATTTTGTCTACCTCGTTTTGTATAATACGCCGCTCAGCAACAGAAACTCTATATGGTCTATGGCTCATAGGCTGATGACCTCCTGTATTTATGTAATGTTTCACGACGTTTTCGAATCGATTTTTCTTCGGAAGAAAAACGTTGGTGAATTCCCTTAAAATGTTATTCAAGCTAGTTTTCTGTTCAGTTGATAGGCCTGGAGCGAGCATACTATCGAAATTTACTTCAGGTCGTATTCCTTTGTCTATGGATTCAGCTGCATTTTTGGAGTCAAAACTGCAGAGATTGTGTTCTTCAATTTCTTCCGCATGTCCAATGCATATATCCTTGGGAAGACAAGTAGAGTTATTAGAGAAATTAGAAACCCATACATGGAGTCCATCTTTATCTTTCTGTATAATAGACGATGGGAACACTATATTTCGTTGCAGTGTTAGAAATCTACCGCATTGAACCAGTAAACCTTTGCTATCCTTGCACCCAATTGTTGTTTCCACATGAATTCTTTTTATGGTCATAGGAGGAATATCACAATCCTCTACAACACAAAGTCGGCTTTGTTGTAGTTCCTTATGTGCTATTTCGTCTGAAGTATCTTCCATCACCAGTTCCTTGCGGCCACAGTCAATTATAGCCTGTGAGGCGTGTAAGAAGTCCCAACCCAAAATTACATCATGGCTACATTTTTCCAGGACAAAGAATTCATGCGGCTGCGTTCGGTTGCTGACTGTCAATCTTATGGTACAACGTCCAATTGGGTTAACGTATTTTCCATCGGCTACTTTTATGAATAAATTAGACTTATCGGTCAGCATAAAGTTTTTCTCAATACAGTTTTTCGAAATTTTTCAGAAATGACAGAAAAAGATGCTCATGAACCAATAAGAGCTGTCACTGGTTTATTTTCCATAATTATTTCGAGTTTATTGTCTTTCATTTGATACACTGTTTGAGGTTTTTCTCGCTTAGTGACCTTACCTCCGAAGAAGGGCGCTTCTTCTAGTTTTCCATTGAACGCCTAGATGGTAAGCGACTAGAACGTCTGTATGAAGAGGGTGATCTATTTCTACGCCTGTATGGGGATGGTGATCGTCTTCGTTCTTCAAATTGTGGCGTCGTACTCCTAAATTGACTACTGGGACCAGCATCTTCGTCTGAAATAATCGCCTCTCTCTTTCATGGGTTATAGTCTTGAAATGTCTGCCTTTCACGGCAGTGTAAATAAAACTTTAAAAGTATTTTTCTTAAAGCACTCTATATTAAATATATTTTAGTTCCATAGTTCAAAATATTTGCTAGAAAGATAAAAATGAGTAAAATTTCTTTATACTTGCTCATATTAGTGAAAGTAAAAAATAGAATGCCGTGATAACGATATGGAACGGGATCGAAAGGTGAAGCGATCTCAATATTGTTATGAACTAAGTTTATCCGCCGTGATAACATTGATAACACACTGGCCTGTTATCTTCTGTTCTCCAGATATCGGTTTTGCGACGGGGTAATTGAGGACGACGTGGCTTATAAGTTTGCCAAGAAGGAGCAACTCGAGTTCCAGATGGCTGACGGCGTAGTGCTTCTGAGTATGAAACAGGTATCGTTGGTCTAAAACTATCGAAATTTTTGTTTCTGTTGAAGTTTGTTTCGGTCATGGGTGCTAAGGTCTTCACAACTTCATGTCGTATAACTTCTTCTAAACTGTCAATTGTTCTTTCAGGAGTTGGAACAGTGACAGGAAATAGTCTGGCGATTTCTTCTTGAACCACTTGGCGTATCATTGACAATAGGTCAAAATTGTCGTCGAGAGATGCAACGGGAACGGCATTTGGTAATCTTTCAATATATATATATATATACATATATATATATATATATATATATATATATATATATATATATATATATATATATATATATATATATATATATATATATATATATATATATATATATATATATATATATATATATATATATATATATATATGTGTGTGTGTGTGTGTGTGTGACATCGAGTCACAAGTCTATTTAAATTTTTCTCATAATTTTCTTAATTCTAAATACAAATCTTTAGATTTACTGATCGGATTCCTCTCGCCCCTTAAGCTTTAGGCAATTGTGACACCCTCCCCCGGAAATTCCTGTTCCCATTCTTTTCAACCCCACCTTTGCTTGAGCATTCCACCCTTTTTTTTCTTGGAAGGACATCTGTTTGTCGGCTTCTTTCATGTGCACGTGATGTCCACGAGGGACTCAAAGTATGCGTGATCTTAATTCTTCCCTTTCAAACAGAAAGTGAGAATAGAACCTTTAAATAAATATAGATTAACTTCTCAACTCGAAAATTTAGGAAATTCTACTTTAACTTTCTAAAATATTTGTAGTTCAACTTCAACTTTAAAAAACCAGTATAAATATCTGAGCGCAGAAAAGCGCAAGGAGCATTCGATTCGAGTTCATCAAAGTATCACGTCCCTCCGCTTAACGGAGTTTTTTTCCTCTTTCCCCCTCGCTGAGGTGTGGAGTTTCAACATGGCGTTGTCTTCGCCATCCTTAGACTTTTTCGTTCAATATTGGAAGCTGCATTAAACTTTTACAAAAGAATTTGTACTTTCTTCAACTTTGGAAATTTGACATAGTGGATCTGCCACTCACTGGAAATGGAATATCTGTCGTCACGTCATAGTGTTTAATTTGGCCCTGCATCTATTTGTTGTATTTCTACACCATGGAAGTGTGATATCATCGGCTTGCAAACGCCATCACCCCCTCCCCCCCGAGAGTTTGATCACGAACGACTGTATATCCTGTGTTTTTTTTCTGAGTCATGTGACATGTGTTCTCAGTGGAGCCCAGTTTGTTTTTGTGCCCTTTTCCTGCCAGTAATACCCATGGTTTACCACTTCCCCTCCATAAGTCTGACCTCACCATGCTAATTAATGCTGATGCCCTGATCTAAAAAAAAAAAAAAATCTATCAAGAAATATAAAACAAACTTCAATTAAAACTGAACTCTGCACCTTTTTTTTTGCTTTCCTTAATTGTTACAGCTGTGCCTTTATAATTTTTTTAGATGTCGCCGTATTGATGTAGCCACAGCAAAAAATGCAAAAAATACAATAGTATGAGAAGAATCTAAAAAAATTGAAATGAAAATAGTTAACATTATCTAAAAAAATACGAAATAAAACAAACCAAGAAAATGAAAGAAGAAAAAAAATTTGTAAGTAAAATACAGAACAAAACATAAAACTACAAAGTGAGTAGTGAATTCGAACTACCAGTAAATTCAGTAGTAAATTCCAATAGTAATAAATTCAATTTATTATCTCAACATCAAATATTTATAAAAGAATTAAAATGTTTTTTTTTTCTTTTTGTAAAATAACAATTGTCGAGTTTCATAAAAAAAATATTTATTACTGAACAAAATATTAGCGATAATTCTTTTTTTTTCTTCATAATATTTTTCACTGGAATTTTATAAGTTTCCTTATCTTTAGTATATCCTGTCACAGACACTGTTTACGGAAGTTTAATTACCTAATGATATTCTGATTTCTTTTCCAATATCGGTTTTCTCTTCTTGATTTTCTGGGTAACTCGCGTGCAGCTGATCATTTGCGGTACGATCAACTGACGGTACCGAACTAACGCAAATGCATTAGAGTCAATAGAACAGCATTCTTAGTCAAGGTTATTATGCTCTAACGATTCGTTGTAACTTTGAATTTCCTTTCCACATATATACCTATTTGAATTGGAATATATTATATGCATTATATAAGGAACACACACGTAGTTATATATATTTTTATTAAAAAAAACTAGAAATATTAATGTTTTTTTTTAAATTCCAAAGTATTATGCAAAAAGTAATTAAATACTAATTGACATGATATTCAATAAAGATAAGCGTTATGTTAGGCTGAAATATTGAGATGCTTTATTATTGTTTTGATATTTTAAATTTTTAGTAAAAAAAAAAAAAAATATTGAATCGGTATTTGGTGTCTGGAATGTGAGTAATTGGTGCGTAATCGGATTTGGTGTGTAATTGGATTTTTTGGTTATTCGGAAATTATTTTGAGACATTTTTGTTGGTCTGCGAAGGCATTTTTTTCATTGATCTAAAGATCTTTGAAAAATTTTGTTTGACTTAAAATTCTACAAAATAATGTGAGTGACGCTGCAAAAAATTCCAGATTGCTTGCATTGTATTATTATTTATTTTTTTTTTCATTTTATTATGTGCCTCAAAATTTCAACTTATTTTTGAAGTTTTGTTTCAAAGAATTTAAAAATAAAACTTAAAAATGAAAAAAAAAAGAAATTCTTATAAAATTATTTTCGTTTATAACTTATAAACATTGCTGTTCTATAAACAAATTTTTCCATGATTAACACGATTAAATTTTGATTTTTCTACAAAACAAATGACTTATAAAATAATGAATTTAGGTTTTCCTAAACACGCCCTAAACGTAATATTTTATAAAACTAAAAATTCTTATAAAACTGAGTAAAAGTCTCATATAACTTACAAGCTATTTTGTAGCTTTTATGTAGTAAGCTTGTCAAGTTATTATCTCTCTCTCTTTATATATTGTTTTAAATTTTTTTGTAATAAGTCGATTTTTTTAGAGTTTTATATATAAGAAAAATAATTCAAGAATAGTAAAAATTATTAAATTTTATTTTTAACTAGCTGTACCCTGCGTGCGTTGCAACGCTTTCAGTTTGAATTTAAATTTTGTATTTAAGTGTTTAAATGAGATTTGCGATTCTGATTTGAAATGAGAATTTTATTTAATGGTGAAAAAACCAGTGATAGTCTCAACAGTTAATTCTCTAGGATATCGTTCGTTAGTGCATTTTCAAACAGACATGTATGGTGATGCACACGGACCATGAAACATTTTGGATGATGATTTGAAAAAAGTCTGGATCAATGGCGACACCAGGTATTTGTGCTGATATCAGCTGACCAATTTGTCATGGTGTGATTTTTTTCAATAAGCCAAAACATGTGGCAATTCTCTTTTTTTGCCATTCAATAGAATACATCAAACCCCGTGTCTCTCCAAAAACATGACGCCTCGCAATAAAATCAAGTATAGAGCTTAATATTTGCTTTAACTCACGTGCGGTAATGCATGCGGTAATGAAGATCCAATGATGTTTGCCTAGGTCACGAAAGCTCTTTAAATTTAGCTCAAGCAGGATTGCATGTGAATGTTATAAATGATTCTGGCTGCCCATATGAGCACCGATACTTGTAGCACCGAATGAAGTCATTTGGAAACACGAATGTACTGACATATATTCACCAAAAAAAGTTTCTATTAATTTGCTTGACCCGATATAAACGTTGATAATGGCTCAGCTGGCGACGTTAGATCTGATAGTTTCACTTTGCCTCCACAACAGCAAATTCCAGCTGTTTCATTCTTAAATTTGAGAGCACTACAAAACATAAATAATTGATCCAGTTTTCCAATGATGACGCTTGGGTAAAGACTATAGTCGGTAGTCGGATCATGGTGAAATGCACTGAGATTCAAATCAGAGTATTGGCAGCGTCTGATTAGCGAAATGCGTTCTTGATTGATTTTCATTCTTGCATCCCGTTGCTCTGATGTTTCCGACGAACGGGCTTGAGTAGTGCGCAGTTGATTTGTTTACAGTCTTCTTTCCCGTTACTCTGATGTTTACGACGAACGGGCTTGAATAGTGATTAGTTGATTTGCTAACAGTCTTCTTTCCCGTTGCTCTGATGTTTCCAACGAACTGGCCTGAGTAGTGCGTTGTTGATTTGTTAACAGTCTTCTTTCCTGTTGCTCAGACGTATCTAAGGAACGAGCGAAAGCATTGTGTTCTCGATTAGTTTCAAGTCTTTTTTCCCGTTGCTCCGATGTTTCATAAACACGGATAGTTCTCTTTCTGCGTGCTTGAGATGTTGATCGACTAAGAGCGATTCGTTTAGGCGGCATATTTTTGCAAATATTCTCTTTCAAACATAAAGAAATGTAAAAGTTGACAGTGGTCGCAAATTTGATAAATCGAAAATTCACATATTTATTTTAAATAATAAAAAAAACAATAAAAATGAAATAATTTAAATAAGAAATATAATAATGATAAAATTTAAAACAAAAGTATATTTTTCAAATGAAAGAAATAAAATGAATGTGAATTCGTAAACTTCGTAATAATAAAGAATCTAATAGTTTTCAAATGATTGATGACCTAAATTTGCATATGGAATATAAATAATTATTAATTTGAATCAAATTTGCTTTTGCCTTTATTTTTATTAAACATTTTTCACAATACTAAATCCGTGATACGACCAATAATTACGATATCTATTCTCGTTGAATTTACGTGCTTGTGCTCACCTGACATAAAGAAACTTGCGCGAATTATAATTAAATATTAAAGTATATGTAATTTAATTTTCTAAAAGAATAGAGCTATAATATAAAAAAATATCACTGTTGTCATCTTCAAAATATTTGAAAACAGAATCGAACCCGACTTTTAACCAATCAGAAATTTCCATTTCGATTTTCGTTGATACCGCTGGAACGCTTTGTCGCAGAATGTTCGAATGTCGACAGAAACCTTCCTCGTGCTTTGAAATATCTGTATGCCAAGTTTCATAGCTTTCTGTCGGATGGTTTAGAAGTCTATAAATGACAAACAGACAGACAGACACACATTCATTTATATATATATATATAGACTAGCTGTACCCTGCGTGCGTTGCAACGCTTTCAGTTTGGATTTTAATTTTGTATTTAAGTGTGTAAATGAGACTTGCGATTATGATTTGAAATGAGAATTTTATTTAATGGTGAAAAACCAGTGATAGTCTCAGCAGTTAATTATCGTTAATGATATCGTTAGTGCATTTTCAAACAGACATGTATGGTGATGCACACCTACCATGAGACATATTTTGGATGATGATCTGAAAAAAGTCTGGATCAATGGCGAAATCAGGTATTTCTGCTGATATGAGCTGACCAATTCAATATCTGCTGATATGATTTTCTCAATATTCAATATTTTATGTGGCAATTCTCTTTTTCTTTTGCCATTCAATAGAATACATCAAACACCGTGTCTTTTCAAAAACATGACGCTTCGCAATAAAACTAAGTATAGAGCTTAATATTTGTTTTAACTCGCGTTCGGTAATGCATTATGAAGATCCAATGATGTTTGCCTAGGTTACAAAAGATCTTTAATTTTAGCTCAAGCAGGATTGCATGCGAATGTAATAAGTAACTCTGGCTACCCATATGAACACCGATACTTGTAGCACCGAATGAAGTCATTTGGAAACACGAATGTACCGACATAAATTCGCCAAGAAAGGTTTCTCTTGATTTTCTTGACCCGATAACAACGTTCATAATGGCTCGGGTGGTGACGTAAAGTCTGGTAGTTTCACTTTGTCTCCAGAACAGTAAATTCTAGCTGTTTCATTCTTAAATTTGAGAGCACTACAAAACATACATAATTGATCCATTTTTCCGATGATGACGCTTGGGCGAAGACTATAGTTGGTGGTCGGATCAAAGTGAAATGCACTGAGATTTTCAATCAGAGTATTGGCAGCGTCTGAACAGCGAAGTGCTTTCTTGATTGAATTTCATTCTTGCATCCCGTTGCTCTGATGTTTCCGACGAACGGACTTGTGTAGTACGTTCTCGATCGGATTTTATTCTTGCTTTCCGTTGCTCTGATGTTTCCGACGAACAGGCTTGAGTAGTGCGTAGTTGATTTGTTAACAGTCTTCTTTCCCGTTGCTCTTATATTTCCAACGAACGGGCTAGAGTAGTGCGTAGTTGATTTGTTAATAGTCTTTTTTCCTGTTGATCAGACTTTCTAAGGAACGGGCTAAAGCATTTGTGTTCTCGATTAGTTTCAAGTCTTTTTCCCCGTTGCTCCGATGTTTCTGATACACTGGTAGTTCTCTTTTTGCGTGCTTGAGATGTTGATCGACTAAGAGCGATTAGTTTAGGCGGCATATTTCAGCAAATATTCTCTCTCAAACAAAAAGAAATGTAAAAGTTGATAGTGGTCGCAAATTGGCAAAATCGAAAATTCACATATTTATTTTAAATAATAAAAAAGCAATAAAAATGAAATAAATTAAATAAGAAATATAAAAAGGATAAAATTTTAAACAAAAATTTATTTTTTAAATGAAAGAAATAAAATGAATTTGAATTAGAAAACTTTGTAATGACAAACAATC
Organism: Parasteatoda lunata; assembly: GCA_949128135.1. Taxonomy (NCBI): domain Eukaryota; kingdom Metazoa; phylum Arthropoda; class Arachnida; order Araneae; family Theridiidae; genus Parasteatoda; species Parasteatoda lunata. The sequence continues at coordinate 9,558,085 of OX421970.1, read as the reverse complement.
TAATAGTTTTCAAATGACAACAACTGTCAGCAATGAAACATTCAAAAAATATATTTAATTGTGCTAACCTAAAATTGCATACTAAATATAAATAAGTTTTTAATACGTGCAATTTGAATGAAAGTTGCCTTTATTTTTATTATACAGTTTTCACAATACTAAATCCGTGATACGACTAATAATTACGAAATCTATTCTCGTTGATTTTACGTGCTTGTGCTCACCTGACATAAAGAAACTTGCGCGAATTATAATTAAATATTAAAATATATGTAATTTACTTTTCTAAATGCATAGACATATAAGACAGAAAATATCACTGTTGTTATCTTCAAGATATTTGAAAACTGAATTGTTTATAGCAAAATATAAAACAATGGCCAACTTTTTACCAATCAGAAAATTCCATTTCGAAATTCGCTGATACCGCTGGAACGGTTTGTCGCAGAATGTTCTAATGTCGACAGAAACCTTCCTCGTGCTTTGAACTATCTGTATGCCAAGTTTCATAGCTTTCTGTCGGATGGTTTCGAAGTCTCTAAAGGATAGACAGACACACATTCACTTTTATATATATAGATTAGTTTATTTCCAATTTTAGTAATAAATTATATTTTAATAAGTATTACTTAATAAATAATTATTTATTTATAACTTTTTCAAAAAATAAATACAACCCATTTAACATTGTTTTTACTGAAATGAACTCATTAATACAGCAATTTTATTTATAAAATCAAAATATATTATTTTTATGGTTACAAGCAAAATAATGACACTTATCGAAACTTATTCTTACTTTTACAATTATTTTACAATTATTTATATAATATCAAATATTTTCAGATATGCAAACAATTCTTATTTTTTATCACTCTCTTATTAGGAAATAAAATTCTTGATTAGTCCACATGGAATAAGTTACATGTTGGTTCATGCAAATACAAGTCAGAACATTATTTCGTACTTTTCTAACTGTAAAGCATAAAATAATTTCACGTAAACATTTATAAGCTATTAATTTATAATATTTTTTCTGTAACAAATTATAAAATTTCCTTTTTTATTTGACTTATTAAGTTTTACATTAACATTACTTGTGCTTCGGAAACATAGTAGTTAAAACATAGTTATATAAGCTAAGTAGTAGTTATAACTAAAGCGTATTATTGATTTACTGAACTAAACTATTTTAACCAAGCAAAAATTAATTAGACTAGCGAAACACTTCAAACTGTAATCATTATTTTATAGATATTACATTCCCGAATATCTTTTCAAACTTGAGTACTTTGGAAAGCGACATCAATAAAGTAATTTTATTAATTCAATCAAAAGAAAAGTGTTATTTTTATTTCTTCAGTTATCAGTCTAATAATGGTTCCAGCACTTCTTTTTTTTTAAAATTATTATTTCAAATCTTGTTTGCAGTGGATAGGTAATCAATAAATTTCAATTAATTTTCTGTTACAAAATAAAAAATAATTGTAAACTCTCAACTTGTTATTGGAAGTAATTATTCCTACAAACTAATGGCGGTGAAATACCTTAACTGTGTGACAAATATTTTTATGCGATATTTAATTATCGTATTTATATCCGTTCGGGTACAAAGTGACAGTTTCCATTATCGATTAATTAGAAAATGTTTTTTTAATGTACCTGTTTGAAGCAGCACTTGATATTAATTTTTGAAATATATACTCCAAAAAAGGATTTTTAAGAATAATTTTAGTTAGTTCTTAAAATATTTAATACAAATAAATATTAGAATTATGCATCTTCAACGATATTTTGTTAAAAACATTGTTTAAATGTATCTTTGTGTTCAGGTTTATTTAAAATTACGATTGCTTTCGTTAGAATTGATTACGATTTATCTTAAAATGCCAAATAAGGTTTTCTTCCCTGTGTAATTAATGTCTTTAAAGTAATATTTTTCTCATTTGATTTGTTTTTGATGTAAAAAATTTCCACATTCACAAACAAAGAAAGAAAATAAACGATTTTTCAAAATATTTTTGCGACACAATTTCAATATTCATTTTAAAATCTTCAAAAGCACAAAAAGTATTCTTAGAAAATAAATTCTGAAAATTAATTTTGAAAATAAAAATGTGAAATTATGTGTTCAATTTCTTTGTTTAAAAAAATTTATAATTATATTTTATGGTATGTTTTAAACATCTTAAGATATTAATTTCAGCTTGATATCCAACAACAATAAAATGCAATTAGTTCAGCATTGAATGTGCAACATTTTACTCGTGTAAATATAACTTTTTTAAAAAGTTATTTTTTTTTGAAAAATTTTTATATTCACCAAACTTTTTTTGTTAAGCAAATATTGAATATATTTTTTAAATTGATTTTACTTTTTCAACTTAATTTTTTCCTAAATTTATTATTTATAGATAGGTGATTAATAATACTCTATCTGGATTAGCGAATAACTTGATAAAAGTATTTAGGTCAATAAATATTAAAATTTTAAATTTCGTTTGCATAAAATTAATTACCTTATTCAGGGTGTATTTATACCCCACTGAAAAAGTACAGTACATCATAATACATACAGTTCTAGGGGAAGTATAGTACATCATAATGATTAATAACTACATGAAGGTCTGGGATAATACGTTGTTCTCTTGTTCGCGAAATTGTGAGTTCGAACCCCGTCGGCAGAGAAATATTCCTGTGTATTAAATGCAGTCTGGTACAAAGGTCTGGTTAAATCTGTCGGGGTTACAAAGTCCTTTAAGTTCCCATTACAAATCAATACCTCTGTGGTGCTGAATTTGATATTAATCATTCTTCGGTTCAAATCAAAATTATGATCTGCGGAAGAATGATTGAAGCATGAATCGAGTCCCCCCTATAAACGGAAGTTGAATTCTTGGCCATAGATGGCGCCATTGAAGAACAAGAAACGCGCGCAGCTCAAAAATCTGCTATGATTACACATAGCAGTCTTAAAATAAAGGGCAACAAATTCATTACATTAGAACAAATGCTTGAAATTGGGACGTATACTTGTATATATCTATTTTTTTCTTTTATTTAACGTGTTCTAATAATTATTGTAAAAAATAGCATTTAAAATTCTGCAGTGTCTTATTTTTATTATAAGATAATAATTTGGAGATTTTATTCAATTAATATTTAAATCTTTAAATTAAGATTAAATACTGAATCCTTTAAAATGTCATTTTCATCAATAATTATAAGAAAAATTAAATAATCGGGAAATTAAAATAAGTTGTTTGAAAACGTATCAGTTCATAGGCGCACCTAGAAACAGCGCTAAAAATAGTCTCCAAGCGGCGTACGCTGACATTTTCAGGCATTCTTACTCCTTATGATATGACTTTCCTTCACTAGAGGTTTATCTGTGTGGTAGTGATTATCATGTATTTTCCATATTACATTAAATATTGTATTAAATTTATTATATAAATTATTTATAAATAATTAGAAAATAAAAAAAAAAAACTATTCAAATCAATAACATTAAAATTAATGTCCAATTTTTAGATTCCATACAATTTGATATCCTACAAAATAGACTTCAGCAAAACAGCATTTAATGCACATAAGCATTTTAATAATTAATAACTTTCATAACATAGTTCTTTTTAAAAAAAAAAAAAAAAAACAACCATTTCTAGCAAAATAAAAAGTATTACATTTATCTTTAAGTTAAAATTTAAAATGAAACACTTTTCCTATAACGTATGCAAAAATAAATTCAAAAAATTCTTCATTAATAAATAGTTAAGTAATATTATTAACGCGGTTATTTAATCTTTTTTAAGTCATTGAAATTAATAGATATAAATATAAATTTGACTCAAACAAAACAGATTTTTATTTTGCAATACCAATAAAGTATCATTTTATTTAATTGATTAAGAGCGTTCTTAACATTAAGTATAAAAAAATATCCATATACCGCCAAAAAGTTCTGAAAATGAAAAACGAGAAAATATGAAAAATGAAGGTCTTTTAAAATGTGAAACGTTTCAAATGAATAGATACATCAATAGGCTCAATAAATCTATTAATAATAATATATTGAACTATAATATTTATATAAATCAATAACATTAATGACAACAAAACATGCATTTATTTCAAAATATCAGAATTATATCAATTCATTTAATTGGTCTCTCTCAAATAATGTTTAAAAAGTTAGCATTTCAATTAATAAAAGGGTATTACATTTGTATTGAAAGTGAAAAAACACGATAAAAGTTCCCAAAGGATAATATATAAATAGATTCTTTAAGTTTATTATAAATAATTAGAGAACTGAAATAACTATTTGAATCAATAAAACTAATGGTAATAAATATACGATTCGATCTATAACAAAAGAGATTTTTATTTTAAAATATCAGAACTACATCAATTCAATTTAATTGATTAATGGCTTTTACCACATAAGGTTTGAAGAAAATTTAGCAATAAAAGAAAGTATATCTTCCATCTTGAAGCGTACAAATTAAAATGAAAAACGTTCCTATGGAAACTTTTCTTCTTTCTCTCGCTTTTCCTTCAATAATATTACAAGCTGTTCTGAAAATGGTAGTTTTTTTTTCACTTCCATAGAAAAATTCACCACAGGAAAAATGCTCCATTTTTATCTTTTTTCTTTGTGCTGTGTTCTATTGTCTGTAGCTCCAAATGTAATATCCATAAACCATGTCACAATGTAATGTTGTTTCGGAATATTAACTTTTGTTTTGTACGAGAAATGATTTACGAATGGCGCAGCTTTACCAACTTGGAAAGATTTCAATCAACGTCTATTCATTTTATTTCTAAACGTATTTTAATTTTAAGTGAAACGTAAAACTGTTTCGATTCAATAGAAAATAGCTGCGGTTTTTACTTTTCAATGAAAAAAAAAAAAAATTATGCGTCTTTCATAAATGTTTCTAAAACTTGCATAGACTCTATACTTTTTTTGTTTTTGATAAGCTTTTAAAGAAAATATTTATGAATGACGTATTTACCAACTTGGTAGCGAGGGTAGTTTTGAGATTTTTTGTAAATGTGATCTTGCGTATATTTGACAAACGAAAAATGATCATGAAGAACATGAAAGAAATTTTTAAATCTGGATAATGAATGATTTTCGATACGTTTGAGTTTCTCTTTTGCTAAATCCGTTATTTATTTCTCAATCAAAGACCTGGATTTCTAGGAATACTTTCACATTTTTTGGGAAAAAAATGTCTGAAAATTTAGTAAACAATTATGTAAATGTAAAAAATTATGAACTATCCAGTATCCTATTGTTTTCAAATGTCTGGTTTCTATTTTCTTTTAACTTTGCAACAACTGAGATTCACCTGATTACGCATTTCATTTATTACTTTTTTTAGTAATTCTTATTTCCCTTTCTTTGTTTGATTATGCTGTCCAAGCTTAGTTCCTTTTCCCTCTTGGTTAAAAAATATTTTACTTGTTGTAATTTATCTACATTTTTCTGTTCTATTTTTTTCCTAATTTTTTTCTGCCTAATGTTTTTACGTTAGTAGTTTGTTGAGTAAGCAATATTCTAAAACCTGGATACCTAGTATCATGCTTCACTTTAGAAATTGGCTAATAGACATTAAGTGATGTCCGGGGAAAAGCAGATTGAAAATCGTTATCCGCTCGTAGGTGAAGAAGCGAATTTCAAAGTCACTAATTGACTAAGTGCATATTGATTAAAACTTATTATTAAAGGATGGGAATAAAGTCTTATTGATCGACGTATAAAAATGTTGCATGCATTTTAAACTTAAAAGCGTTCTCATTGCAAAAAAAAGAAAAAAAAAATCTAAATACCTGACTGTCCAAATACTTATTTTTATTGCCTGAATCTTTTTCATCTAAAAGTATAGTATGTTATATTTCCCTATAAATGTACTTGTAATACATGCAGATATTTAAACATTTATTTTTTAATTTATTTTATTATTTCAAACCATTTACTTCGCCACAGTAATCAATTACTTGTAATCTTGATTACAAATAGTTGTCATTACTTGTAATCTTGATTACAAATAGTTGTCATTACTTGTAATCATATTACACGATTACAAGTAATTACATTTGCATATTATATGCAAATACATTATGTGAGTATGTTTGGGGATATATATTTTTAAGTACGTAGAATGTACTAACGCATTTACGTACAATTTGTGATTTGTATATATACATATACATAATACGATACGTATATGCTTAGTACACATAATTATGCATTTATGATATATATACGCATGTATGTTAGTTTGTATGCGAATTCAATGTTTTGTATGTTTGTATACATAGACATCATATGTATGAACGTACGTGGAAAAACTTTCCATACGAATTCATGCATTTTTGTACGTAAGTACATACATTGTATAAATTTGAGATAACAGTACGTATATACAATGTACGTATGTAAATGCACTGCATGTATTTACGTACAATATGCAAGAATGTTGTTTATAGGTACACTATACGTACATAGTTACGTAAATAAAATGCCTGCATGTATGCATGTACATTTACATGTACGTAAAAATATGATTTGTACTTATATAACTATATACTTTGTTAATACATATGCACATGTAATGCATGGATGTGCAAAAAATGATGAGAAGTACAATGTACGTATGTGCAAACGAAATAACATTTATGTGTAAATATATGCTTACATTTAAATATATGTATTTAGAACGTACACATACATTGTGCATGGATTAAAAAATTTTTAACAGTAAAGTTATTAAAGTTCGTTTTAAAATTTATTCTAAGATATATTAAACTCAATCTCTTATTTTTTGGAAAGCAAACGATAATCTTATTTTAAATTCCTAAAAATTATCTCCACATATAAAATTAACCGTTTTCTTCCACCTAAAAATTTCTATGAACTATGCATAATGTTATAACAAAATAAATTTGTAGCGTCAAACATTCTAAGAAAATTCCTGAAAATTATATTTTATTCAAACAATTTTAAAATGATTTAGAACAATTAAAGCTGAAAACTAAACTTAAATATCGTTTGATTTTAACATTTAGCGTGCTTGAGTAGTTATCAGTTTACTTACATTCTATTTATTGCTTTGTACATATATTTACACATAAATGTATTGTACATAATGTATGCAACTATGTACAATGCATGTACATGCATTCATACATAGTACATATGAGTATGCATACATGGAACATACATGTATTGTACGTGTGTAGATACATTTATTGAACACATATACTTTGTACATATTGCATGTATTGGGATAACATGTATGTACACATGTAAAATATGTATGAAAGATTTATGTCCAATATATGTATGCACGCATGTACAATATATGTGCACAGATATGTACACACAAATTTTTTAAGATAAAATAAAATAATTTATTACCTCATAAGTTAACTAAAAGAATCAACAAAGCAGGAAAAATCAAACACCATTAACACGAAATAACAGACTAAATATTTTCTTGCGAAAAGCACTACAGGAAATAGCAACTTAACTATTAAAAAGGATAAATATTAAAAAGAAATTAGAGTGGATGCACTGACATATATGGTGGCTTTGTCATGGGAGCCAGTGCAGGAACGATTTCTGAGGTTGCCAAGGTAAATTACGGTAAACAACCATACTAATAAAAACTGATCATAATCAGGTACCTGTTTATATTTTCAATCGATTTATTAAAATTAGTTTAATAATTTAATTTTTATAGAGTTTATTTTTTTTATTACTTTTTATTTATCTTTTTAGACATACTCGAACCCACATACTTGTTTGGTACTCATACCTGCAATTTTCTAAATTCACTCGATAAATTCTATTTCCCCTTTGGTGATTCTATGCGCTTCCACTTCGATTCTCAAGATTACGATATATGGTCTTTGTCTGACGTCCTGCTTTTTTTTACCTTGTGGATGTCTATGGTTGTTTGAGGTAATTTACCGCAACCGCTGAAACTGCTTCTGTTCTGGCTGCATGGAAATGCCCCTCTGAAGAAGCTGCCATCTATGTCAGTGCCTCCAGTTTAATTTCTTTTTACTGACCATCCTTTTCGATTGTTAAGTTGCTATTTCCTTCAGTGCTTTTCTTAAGGTAATATTTAGTACATTATTTAGTATATTATTTCTTGTCAATGATTTTGTTTTATCCTGTTATATTGATTCTTTTAGTTTTCCTATGAGGCTTTGAGGTAATAAGTTATTTATTTGCTTCATATATATATATATATCTTTTAAACGTTCTGTTTTAATTCAACAAAATAATGTTGTAGCGATAACCTAGAATTTATGTTCAAATCACAGTACTTACTCAATAAGAGTAGTTAACTAATTATAATACTTTTATTTTACAAATAGTAACACATATAATGAGAAGCTATAATTTTTTTACCCCTTAATCCAAATAAAAACATTCTTTCGTGTAAATCTGCCTTATATACGCCTCATTATATTCTTAGTTTTTCTTACACTTCATTCACCTTGCATTTTTTTTTTAACTTAACAATTAAAATAATATTTGAAAACTAAGTTCAAATTAACAACTCGTTGAGGTTGTTTCAAATTTAAACAATATTATGACTGCAAAATTAAGTCAGAAGTGTATTGACTAGAACCTTGAATGGTTGATTTTACGATGACTAAACATTTTCTATAATTCTGGATTTCATATAATGATGTTAAAATATACATCAGGTTCACAACTGATTTTATTAAGTTCAGTTTTCTATATTATTTTAATTTTATAAATACCTATAAAGTCAAAACAACGAATCTTGGTTTATAAATAAAATAATGTGTTTAATTTTATAAAGTTCTTATGATATCAAAATAGTAATCTCTTGGCATTATTTAATTCATTTCTTCGCGTAACTATGGCTATTACATCATTAAAATAAAAGAAAATGCAAAGTATTTCAAAGCAATTTTCGTCTTTTGATTAAATATGCTAAAGGGTTAATACTTATAGGTATGAGAATGTTTACAAAATGTTATAAATTATGTGTTCTTTAATATATAATATATTCTACGTATAAATAAAATTTCTGAAGTAAATAAAGTATTTGATGCATTTCAGGTTAGTAATTATGGAGAAACATTTTATCTGTGAGAGAAATCTATATTTTCTAGGAAAGTACAGCTGCTTTTATTTTAAATGTCTTCTATGGTGAAATCTCAGCAATACGAGTTATATTTAAATACATATTTTAGGAATACTATGAGGTTACACTTTATTTAAATTGTCTTGAGCTGTTTGTAAATGTATGGCAAATTAAATCCTTTTCTCGTTGAGAATCGCAATGAGATACGCAATCAGTGAGCCGAAATCGGCAGAAGAGTTTCATCCTTGGCGATATTTGTGCGGGAAATTGGCGTCTGTTGGATGATATTGGATATTCGAGCAACCTACAGATCCTTTCCATTCAGTGCTCATCTTCTGACATTGCGAAACTTGTGGTTCTCCGTTTTAAGCCTGATGATAGATTTTTATCTTTTTACTTTTTATCACCCTTGATCATTATTTTTTACTACTGTATAAAACTCTTATTTTTTCTATGGGATAAAATTATCAGTTACATTTATATTGATTATTAAGTCTATGAATTATGTAGAAACTGAAACAAAATTTCGACTTCTCTCTGTGAAATTTACTACGCATACATGAAGGCAAATTTATGAATTTTGAGCAACGAATTCATTAGAACTTTTGAAAGATAATTTAATGGAAATACTTGGTGTTTTCTAACGTAATGCTCACTGGAATGTTTTTTGTTTTATTTATATTTTGGAGTGGTTGGAATTGTTGTGGAGCATATGCAAAAGCAGGTAAGAATTACTCGTATTTTGAATTTATATAAATGGTAATTTTAATTTATCTAATTGAATTTAAAAAAAGAGTCTTAATTTGAATATATTTTATAACCATTAAATTTTTTGAGCACAATCTGTTTTAATTAAATAGGGATAAAACAAATTCTAACTTGAAAGAACATAATTTATTTTATTTAAAACGTAACCATAAATATTTTATACAAAGGAATTCAATTTATCAAGTCTAATATTTAAAAAATGAGCTAATTAGAAATTTTAAACATTTTAAACCTATTAGCTTTTTTTTAATTTTGCTTATTTAAATAAAAATTTTGAAGTCAATTAAATTATATTAAAATATCAATATTATTTAACTAAGGCATTTTTAAAAAGAAGAGTATATCAAATTTTAAAAACAATTAAAACGTTATATTCTCCCAGTTAAACTAATTAATCTTTAAATTTTCGAAGCACTTTTATTTTTAAAGCCTCTTTCCATTTAATTTTTTTTTAAAAATTCAAAGAAAATAACATGCTTTTTGAACAGAGTATTGTTATCAATATTATAATGGCTACGTTTAAAATATAAAATTGTTTTAAAAATATAATGTTTTCTTTGTTTTTACTTTATACTTGCATTTAGCTTTTAATTATTCATAAAAATAGCATTATAAAATTTATATATTATAATAATTTAATAGTATTAATATCTCACTCATTTATTACAATACACATCATTTCACAAATACAGCAGATTTTTGAATTACCCATTGTAAAAATTTGCCTTAAAAATTTCTAAAAGTCAAAACATATTTCCAAAAATTTGAAATTAAATGTAAGAAAGGCTTATTTTTTTTATTAAACATTTATGAGTTTTACAGATTATAAGCTAAAATTTTAAAATAATTTAAGCTGTAAAATAATTTTATAGTTCTAAATTCCATTATTTTATGACTACTAAGGCTAAGAGTTAGGAAAATTGGAGGCTGTTCAAATAGCTGAAAGTTTTTCTTTATATTTCTGTGCAACAAAACTTAAATTATCTTTTAATGCGTTTTGCAAAATAATTAATAATCTGAAAACTCATTACGCTAATTACTTTGCTTGAAAATTTCAACTTAGCTTAATGTTTCTTTCTTTTGTTCTTCCTTAATGATTATTTTAAGTAAATGTAAAAATGAAATATTAAAGGCATATTTAAGATATGAAATGGAGGAATATTGAAAGAATATATTTTTCTTTGCTTTGAAACCATAGGCTAATTTAAATATTTTTCGATATTTTTCAGATTTGTGTAAAATTAAATTTTAAATAAATCTGAAATTTTTATTCAATATTGATTTTTATTAGATGGATATTAAATAATTTGTTAATTCGTTTATGTTAAATTAAATTTTAAAAAAAAAGTTGAATAAAGAATACTATTTTTGCATGATTTTACATCCTTATATTCATTAATTTTTTGTGTGAAATATTTGTTTCTGAAATTTATACGATAAGGAAAAATTTTTTAATGAATGCTTAGGCAATAATTTAATTAACGCAATTTATTTTATCTAGAAAAAATATTTTAGAATCTAAATTTAGAATTTGATATCAATATTACATGATTGTAAAATTGTCTGCTCTTAACCTTTCTTATAAAGAAAAATCGCCCGTTTTCTGCATTAAAATTCGACACTACCTTATGTCTATTCCTTTAAAGTCTAAGAAAAAGTGCAAGAAAAACGAAAAAAAAAACTTTGAGAACCCTTTATGAAAATATTTTTTAAATGCTTCTTCTAATTGACTTACAACTTATGATTATATTATATATTCTGTGTAGAAAAAGCAATGGAATACTGAGAACTAACTAGAAAAAAAATATTTCAAATTAAAATATCAAGTTACCATCTCTCCTTCATATAGAGATGAGATCACGATCTAAGAAAATGGTAAGTTAAAATTTGCAAAATAACCCATTTTATACAATCAGTCATACATTTATTTGCTAATATTTACAAATTTACTAAAAAACACTTTTTTCCTCTCTTTTTCTATCTATTTTCAAGATTTTTTAAGGACTCTATGATTCCTGATATGTCAATGCGTATTAATGAAAAGTGGACATCTCTCCTAAAGTTGATGATAAGATGGCCACCGAATTTTCAGTGTTACTTCACAATAATATTTATGTAATCTTTTTTTTTTACTCAGAAACATAGATTAGACTACATATGTGCTATTGAAAAATAGATAACATAAGCGTTGAAAAACGACCGTATAGTTAATTTATAAAAGGTGTTTGCCCCCCCCCCCAAAAAAAAAAAATAAATAAATAAACATGGAAATTTTACATACTTTTTATTGTCACAAAAAGAGAAATTTTCGTCCATATTGAAAAACAAGTTAAACTGCAAAACTGTATCGTCTCCAATAAATTAAAAAAAAAAATATCGGAATTATTTAAACTGGCATCTCTCCTCAATCGCCATCTAACTTAGACTTACAATACATATTAAAATATAAATTTTAAGACTCAAAGTTTTTAGTTTCTACACATTTGCTAATAAAATGTTTAATAGATTTTGACAATATTTCAGTAACATTAAAACATACTATATGGTTTTTGAAGGGATACATATTTTAAAAATAAACTTAGCACATAAAAGTCAGATATAAATTTAAAACCAAACTAATTCATTTACTAAGGAAAAAGAAAAAAAATATTTTTCATTTATTTATTCTAAATCTTTAATAATTATATTAAAAATGAGAGAAATATATATTTAATTTCTTTTCAAGTTACTTCTTCGAAATTATTACATTTTTTAATTGTTTTATTACTTTTTATCCAGCAGATTTATGAATAATGGTTTGAGAGTTCTTTTTTTAAATAATCATTCGAAGGCATCGTTGTAACCATCCGTGAACAGTAAAGAAACTTACGCTTTGATATTCTCAAAAAAATATGAGACCATTTCAACAAAATCTAAGAGTGAAAGAAAAATAGTTGCATGTTTACTTTTTTGTTTCGTTTTTATAAAACATATTATTGAAAAACGACTATGCTTTTGACTTATGCTTTTATTATTTTATTTCAAAAAGTTGAGATTACTGTTTTTTATTTAAAAAAAACATGTAATAAATACAATATTAATATATAATATTAAGTTAATATTATTGATTAAAAAAAGTTTATTTTTGTGAATTATATTAATTTATTGATTTCTCATGCATTTTTAATTTTTCGAGTAGTTTCTTCCAAATTTAAATACTCTTAACCACCACATGTAATATGCTTTAATAATATTTATAAATTTTCCTAATATTCTAATTTTATTGAAACTTTTTAGAGTCTCTTTATGAAATAAAAAAAACCTTCGTAACAGCTAATTCTCTAATCAAACATATAAAATTTATGAAATTCTTTTAAAATGCATCATATGTTCAGCTTATCTTTTTCGAAAGTAATGATTAGTTACTTACTCAAAAGTGTTTTAAGCAAAACTTTGGTATTTGAAATAATGGCATACTTTGAAATATACTATACATTATGTTCTGCGTGAAGTAAAATTTGAAACAATTTTATAAGACATATTAAAGAAAAAAAGTTGATTCTGTGAGGAATTAAAAAAATCTTTTTCTGTCGAGAACATGTGTTTGTGGCTGGAAAAAAACAGTTTTTCCATAATCAACATAATTTTAAAGAATATAAAGGCGATAAAACTATATAATGAGATTAATTTTCACATAAAATATTATACATTATAGTGTAGTTAGATAATAGCTTTGTTTATACCTGTATCATATCCAAGAGTTATAGGGATATTTTTTAGCTGAAACCCACAATATGTAGTTTAATACTAGGTGAAATCAAGATCTATTTTACAACTAAAATTGATATTAAATATTAATTTTAATGCAAATTTGAAGAAACATAGTTTTTGAAATAGAAATATTAGTGGACAACAGAAGATATCTCTTCCTTAATATTGCATAATATAAGACATTATTTAATTTATAAAGCCTAAATTAGTTAATCATATGACTCATAAACTTAATACTGATAGTTCTCATAAACAGTAAAATATTAATGTGCACATAAACTTAACAATTGGATTCATAAAAAAATATATGATTTTTTTCATTTTATGATTTTCATGTATATCATGAAAATCATACAAAATATATGAAAAAAGGAATGTATATATATTGTATCTTTCCAGAAGCATTGGCCATCACTCTACTGTAAAAAAAAATTTGGATCAAATTATGATATAAAGTACCTGCGCTTTTTGTGCGTAAAATCCATATATACCGTGAAATGTAATACCAATATTTATACATAAATATTGATTTTATTAGAGTGATTCAGTGATTTTACTTTACAACCGTCGTTAAACAGCAGACCCAATTTTTTGGGTCACGACTTCTTATGTTCAACTCCTTAGCCTTGTGATTTTGAACCCAATCCAGAAGAACTCCTGTATCTATTTTAGGAGAAATTTTGTCTTCATCGAGGACTTCTTGATGGAACTAACCCGCATTTGCGTTACATGGAGAGGAAAACCATGAAGACCTACCACGGTTAGCCTGACGGCAAAGGGACTCTATCCCATGATCCGTCTACAACTGAGGATATTCCACGTCAGCACTGAGGTCGGTGCGAGCCGGATGCGGATTCGTATCGACCAGCCATCGCTGAGATTCGAACCTGGTTTATCTCATTGGATGGCGAACGCTCTATCCCCAGAGCCTTAGCGGCTCTCAGTTTTTTTATTGTAATTATTATTGTAAAAACTACAGTATATCAGATTAACCCCGTATTCAGATTACGTCCCGTAACATGTTCCAGTGAAAAGGTAATGGTAAAAAGTACTGGCACCCCTAGTGCCGGTACTTTTTACTGTAATTTGATCCCGAATTTTACGCAGCATAGTTCACCATGGATACACTGTGATCCACGTTTGGGTCACGATCTATAATTATGCTCAAGAGCCCTTGCTCAAAGCCTGTGGTGTCTGATTGTTATGACAATAGTATTTCGTATTTTTTCCATATAAATTTAAAACTACTCTAAGCCTGTATTCAGAGTAAATTTAATTGGCAGTATATTTATCGTTTTTTTAAGTATACGTTCGAATTAACCCTAAGTTTGTGTTTTTTGTTGTAAATGCTTAGAAAATAGAGGAATGATCGTTTTAATAATATTTTAAACAGAACCTCAGAACCTAATTAATAAAACAAATAACCTTATAAGTGTGAGGTTCATAATAATTTGCATTTCTGCAAATAATTACAAAGGATTTTATAAATATTTGGTAAAATTCATAGGAAATATTGCTGTTTTAAATTAATAATAATTCAAGTTAATGAATAATTTAACTTTCCTCTATACGTTATAAGAGAGTTTGCAAAGCGATACTGCGATTTGGAGAACACTTTATTAATTAGTCGAATTAATTATTTTAATAAATTTAACTTCTTTAAACATACATTAAGCAAATTAAAATCTACCTTTCATTTATATGCAAAAAAAAGGACTTAATTCTGATAAGAAAGTAAAATTAATTTGTCTAAGACACCAGATAAACGAAATTGCTTTTTATTTGCTATGCTATCTAGAGTAATTCTAGAAGTTTCTACAAGCTCTTATCCTTCTTGTTTCTCTTTTTAACAAACCTTCCATAAACATTCTCATTAGGAAACCCGCGAAAGCTTCTTTGAGCAAATCAAGTTAACTGTTAGCACCTGAAAACAATTGCTTCCTTACGTGATCTGGAGACTCTTATCCTAGAAAACAAAATAAAGCTCTTATAAATAAGGAGAAATGTTTTATGCTTTTAAGGGAATAAATCTTCTTTTAAACTAAGTAATTTATGTTTAGAATTAGGTTAGCTGGATTAGTTATTGTAGTTTTTTGTACAACTATTAACTAATAAAGTAAAGTTTAAACACAAAGTAGATAATAATTACTTCATAGCTACTCATACAACTCAAGATGCTTTAATATCATCTTAAAAACTATTTATTTATTTTTTTATCATCATTGCTCAGATTACTCAGAAGTGCTTCTGCATTTTAATCACATAAATAATTTATGAATGACAGATATGTTTTGAGTTCGTAATCAAGCTTGCTTTAAATATTAATAAAAATATCTATTCTCAATTTGTTAATAGCTAGTAATAATATTATTATATTATTAAATTATATTTTAAATGATGACTAAAGATAGCATGCGTGTCAAGCAATATAAGAACTTATACAATTCTGTTCATCAAATCAAATTAATTAGCAGTTTCATAAATAGGGGGCACCTCTATCTGTAAAAGGTATGCACCTTGCTAGCCATTTAAATCTGTTACTAAAGTCTGTTTTTCAGTACTTTATGTACTAAATGAAAAATAATATATATATATATATATATATATATATATATATATATATTAATGTTGCAATAATTAAGTTGCAGGGAAGCTACTTGATTCATTTTAAAATTAATTATTGACAGCTGTTAGACATTTTATTTGAAAAATTTATTACTATCTTACTATATATTCTCAGGTTAAATGAATTTAAGACATTCGAATTCCTTTCTCAGACGTATTCATTGCTGCAAAACCAAATACACAATATTGAAATTGTGCATTTATAAGATCTATTAATACAACACAAAAGTTTCATTTTTGTTTTATGAATAATTTTTAAAATCTTTAAGATTTCTTAAAAATCTTTTTTTAATTTTTATTTAACCTTTTTTAGTTGTTTTTCTTAGAACATTAATATTCTAAATAGATTAAAATGCCTAGGAATAAAAAAGTATAGTAGTGACATATATTTGTTAGAAAGCAAAGGAAATTATTAATATTAATAAAAAAAAACAATATACGATAAGAAAAGGATAATTTGATTTTAAAATTTTTTAACATCATCCAATACAGAATTAAATGAAAAAAATTGGTATGCTGGTAACAGGAATAAAAACGTGTTCGATATATAAAATTTCTTTATCACATTCCATTCTCAGGCAATTAATTTTAATATTATAAAATTTTTGTTCCTTTATAGTTTTAAATTAAAGGATATATTAGAAAATAACAAAGATAGCATGTCATATGACTAAGCGGGTAGAGCGCTCGCCTTCCAATGAGGTGAACCGGGATCGAATCCCAGCGATGACTGTTCGTTACGAATCTACATCCGGCTTTCACCGACCACAGTGCTGACGTGAAATATCCTGAGTGGTGAACGGATCATGGGTTACAGTCCCCTTGCAGTAAGGCTAACCGTGGGAAATTCTCGTGGTTTTCCTCTCTATGTAACGCAAATGCGAATTAGTTCCATCAAAAAGTCACCCACGAATGCAAATTTTCTCCCAATACTTAATCGTTCCAGGAGTACCTTTGTTTTCTAGATTGGGTTTAAAATTACAAGGCTACGGAGTTGAACATTAGTGGTCGTAAATCCAAAAATTGGGTCAGCTGTTAAACGACGGTTATAAAATATAAAATTATAAAGTGCCGTTATATGCTATTACCAATATAATGATCATAAACGTTTTAAAAAAAGGACAGTAAGAAAAGAAAATTAAAAGAAGAAATTTATATGCTTTGGAATGATTAAAAATATTAAAATATAAATTGAAATTAGTTTATTATATTTTTAAAAAAAACTTATAATACACATAGTTCCTAAGAGTTTCTGTGAAGATGTATTTAAAAATGTGATGGATTTACAAAATGCATCAATCTAAATTCAATACAACTATTCTTACTTTCTATAACTTTCTCATATACGTCATATGCTATAACTTTTTTTTTTAAATTCAAGTTTATTTTTATAGTTATCAACTTAATTTCGTATTTTCCATGATAAATATATATGAATGTTTTAAAAAACAAAATTCATTTTTAATAAATTACCTACAATCTTTGTCAACTTAATAAACCTATCGTAATGAGTATTTAATATTCATAATAAATACTTATAGTTTCATAATGGATTTTATAGTTTTATATATTTGTAAGCGTTTTTAGTGAATTATCTGAACAAAACTATTGAGATTTAATAAGTGATTGAAAAAGTGCGGCTTAGATTGGTCTTTTTAAAAATATCGAAAACATGAAGTGTAAAGAACAAGAATAGACCTATCAGATAATTGTAACCTGTATAGCAAGATAGACGTATTGGGTATATAGTAATTGAAAATGTTACGTATTCTACTTTCCATATTTTAAAACAGTTCAGCAAAGTATTAAAATCAGAATACTTAATTTAATATCGTTCGTAATGAAAAGAAAACTAGTTTTTTATTTCCTGCCCTGTATTTATGTTCTGTGCAGATGAAGGCAGTTTATTCTCTCTATGTTTTCTGCTAAAAAGATCTTTTCGCTCCTTCTCCCTCAGACTCATTTCTTTTCTTAATTTTTTTTTTCTAGAAATACAGCTAAACTAATTTTAAATTATGTTAAAATAGAAAAGAAATTAAAATTGTGCTTGCGAACATATTCTATGATTTTTTTTAAAAATATTTCCTCAAAGTATTAAAATTTAAAAACTTAGTATCGTTCGTAATGTAAAGAAAACTTGCTTTTTATTTTCTGACGCCCTGTGTAAATGTTGGCAGCTTATTCTACTCTATGTTTTCTGTTAAAAAGATCTTTTTATTCCTTTACTTTCAGACTCGTTTCGTTTTTTTTAGAAATACAGTTAAACTAATTTTAAATTATATAAAAATGAAAAGAAAAATTGAAAGACACAATCTGAAAGCTGTAGATTTGCTTTAACCGTTTAATATGGTGTAAAGAGGATATCGTGATTCTTGAACTAATTGCATGGTTTAACTCTGATACTATTTAACTTTTTCTTAAGGATTCAGAAACTTTATACAATATTGCGGTTCTAGGTATCTGTATTGTGTTTTAATATTGAACAGACATTTCTGAGAATCTACTGGATTTTTCGAGCCTTTTCTGTGAAAAAATAGAAGTCATGATCGATCAAACTCAGCGAAGACTAATTTCTTATTCATTTCTTCTAGCCTACACAAACGAGAGAATTGGGATACAATATTTTTAGTGCTAGTCAGGTTTTTATCACTTATTCCTGCACAACTTTAAAACATTCGTGCACTTTGAATGAAATAGCGAATAAATTTTCCAATAGTTTTCTAGAAAGGATAATTTATCTCGATACAGCCTTCATACACAATACTATGACTTAGTTACATCAAAATTATTGAACTATGTTTTAATTTAACACTTTATTGAGACCAATCAATTAGTTGAAAATTCTCATCGATGATTGATCTATATTTTACTGTTTGTTTCCCATATCAATAAGACGATGGATGTAAAATCTTTCTTTTGGTAGACAGAGTTTTAATTTAAGCTAGAAAAAATTTATAAATTTTTTTTGAATGAGTCAGATTCTCTTGAAATGTTCTCTTGGAAAGTAAATTTATTTATATGTATCCTACATTTTCAAAATTGCAGAAGATTTAGAATTACGATAAGATGTAGAAGTTTTGGACTATGAAAATCTTTGAACTAAAAATTTAGTCTAAAACGTTTTCGAGAACCTGCCCTATTTATTTATTGGCTTAAAAATAGCTAAAAATTTTAACCGATTTCATTATTTTCTTTAATCATTTCAACTAAACTCCTCCAGCAAATTCTGTCCATTGCTTTATTCTGTTAAAAGTAAGGAAAGTCTATCGATGAGTCAGTGTCTCTGTCAATAAGACAGCGTAGAGTTATTCGAGTCATTAAATCGTTTTTATAATGTTTTATGATTTTAGAATAAGATTTAAGATGATTAGTGATTCATAATTAAAGCTTAAAAAGTGCACATCACAGCGAAAACTATTTATTACTGAATTTAATTTGAGTACTTGTTTATGTCAGACATAATGTGTTAACATTGCTTAAATATGGCGTACGAGTTCTGGCTCTATTGCCAAATAACACTTAAGGAAAAACGCCCATCAGAGGAATAACTATTTATTACTGAATTCCCTCTGGGCTCAAGTTTATGCCATATATTATGTTAAAACAGTACTTAAATATGGCATACGAGTCCCGAGTCTATTACCAAACAACACTCTAGGAAAAAAACACTCAACACCGGAATAATTACTGAATTCTATCTGAGCACTAGTTTATCCCAGATATGATGTGTAAAACATCCTTATGTATGAATCCTGGTTTTATAGCCGAAAAGCACTCTACCGGAAAACAAATCTAATATGATCTGGGTAATATGTTTTTTCACGTTGTACTTAGCACCTTTAATTTCCTAAACAAACAACAAAAAATAAATTTAAAAGCTTACTGTTGCTTCACAAATATGCTGCCCACCAAGATTTCTTTTTTTTTTTTTTCGTGTGGTTGTTTCAAAAATATACTAAAATAAATTTTTGAGTACACATAAAAGCGAATACCCTTATTACGTCACAGAAAAGTGACGTGACAGAAAATTGACGCAGTTTATTTTACCCCATATTTCTCGAAAAGCATATGGCAGAGAATGTAACTTTCTTCTTTTTGAAGCAATAACTGTATTTATGAATGCCCGGAAGCACAATAAATAAGAAATTGAAAATGCGATTGGCATTCTCCGAGCTTTCAATCTTACAAAACCGAAAATTTTCTTGAAAAGTTGAAATAGCCATACCAGCCTAGAAATAGGAATGAATAAAAGGATTATTTAGACTAAAAGAGAGGAAAAAAAATTCCCTCTAACGTTGCACAACTTTAACATAAATCATGGAAAGTTATTACCTTAGCAAGCAACGACTATAATGTATTGGTCCTGCAAAAGGAGAATGAGATTTCTTGGAAATAAAGAAGAAAAAAAATCAGAAACCGCTGAAATCGGATTTTCTCCTGTTAGAACTCTTTTATCAACATGAATAAAAGGGCATCTTGAAACAAAAGTATTTTCTACCCCTATTGAATATAAAATCGAAAGGAGAAAGGGATATCTTAGACGCAAACTCCAATGCTGTTTTGAAACTTTAAGTTGTTTTGTTATTCTTGTGGATATATAGTAGTCACGGTATTATTTCTATCTTAAAAAAAATTTAATATTTCGGTATTTATTTAAAACAATTAAAATTTCCGAGGTAAAAACATATGTGATAAATAAGCGACACAAAGCACACTTTTTAAGAAGAGGTTTTACCAAATTTAACAGATAAAACTATTTTAGTAAATATTTTATAATAATTATACTTTAATAAGTAGGTCATAATAAATATATTTTAATAACTAGATTTTTAGTAAATGTTTCGACGGAAGTAGCTTTGTTATTTTTGCGGATATAGTAACTGAGGCGTTCCTGCTGCTCCAAATGTGAATTCATTTTGGTATTTTATTAAAAAACAACCAATATTTAATAGAAAAAAAAATGATTTCTCAAAATTGAGCAAACAAGTGGGAAAATAACTCCGAAATAAACAAAAGTCAACTTTGAAAACTCCATGCATTCCAAATTGAAATAGCATATACTCATTTTCGAGCAAAATGCATTATCTCAGAAGTTATGTGGAAGGAGATATGCGTGAAAGAAATGTTCGTTAGCTAACGGCAAGATTCGATCCAAGGATCATCTGATTCATAGTTGAATATCGTCACAGTTGTCAGGAATTTTTAGTTTTCCAACTTTGACCTAATAAAAAAATAGTTAAAAGATGTTGAATTGTACAGCATTTAATCTAAAATTTGTTGTTAGCCATCTGGGATATAATTGCACGTAGTTAAGAGCTGATTTGAAATGTTTATTATTTGTAAACAATCAATTAGTCGAATACACAAAGTCACCCCGGGATGGAGTGACTTTGTGCAAGGCAACAAAAAAATGACTTTGTTCAGTTATTTTCATTCACTTTGACTTAAAATCATTTAATAAAAAATATTTAACATTGTTAACGTACAATACAAGTATATTATATATAAATATGTACTATGTATTAACAAATCTACTTAAGATGAACATAAAAACTTTAATATTATTAGATTTTTTAATTATTAAAATTATTAGATTTTTTCTTATAAATTAAATCTTAGGTAACTTTTTTATGATTTTCAGGTACAATCAAACATTTGATATGAATTCACATGAATGAACAGTTTAATGAATTCCCTCATTTAGCGCCCCCAAATTGCCTCCAACTCTTCAACTCGGAATGATCTTCTCTTATTAACAGTCTCTTATTAAATGTCTTAAACAATTAACATATGGAAATTGAAATGAAAAACAAAAATATGAAAATGAAAAATGATATTCACCGTAAGATTTCGAATGCTTCGCATGAATTTTGTTCGAAATCGTGTTTCGGTGAATTCCGAACTTTTTTGACGCTTTCGAAACAGATAAACCATTTTTCACTTCTGCCAAACATTTTTCTAGCGCTTCTTTGGTGTAGTAATCACAATAATTTCTTACTCCAGGCTTTCTTTTGTAAGTCTTTGGCATGTTTTTCTTTGAAAAAGAAATTGCACAAAGTCACCCCAGGGTGCATTTTTTTATTAATTATTAAATAACTAACATTATAATAATTAGAAACAAAAAAATATGCATGCTTTGTTATCTCAATTGATAAGACTTTTGAAGTATATCCTACCATCCTGGCCAGAATAACTAGAACTTCTTCAACCGAGCAGACTTTCCAGCCTCCGATTTTGCGACGTTGAAAAATTCTAAACTGTTTGTAACTTGAGCTCACAATTTTTCAAGAACGATGCTGTTTACATTGCCAGTTCTTGGTAAACCATTAGTTCGTTATGTTGACAACTCAAATCAGTTGATACCGAGCGTAAAAAAAATACCCCTAGATGGCACGATGCAAAAATTGAAAAAATGACCGCTTGTACAAAGTCACCCCTCGTTGCACAAACTCACCCCATCTGACGGTAATCTAAACAACATACTTCCAGTCCATAGAGAGTTAGGGAGCTCTATATATTTCCGCCGCAATGACACATCATGGCATGTACTCCGTTCTCTTGAAAGTTTTGAGATATGGCGAAATAAGCAAAAAAGGAAATTAAAATTATCTATCTCTTTACACGGATATCAAAACCTTATTTACCAAATTGCAACTCTTTGTACCATTGAAACTGGGAATTAGTATGTCACGATGTATTATCGTGGTAGCCACTACATAAAGCTTCCTAACTCTCCCTGTACTGGAGTATACAACTACAGAGATTAGAGCGTCATTTTTCGAATTCAGGGGTCCTTAGTCTGAATCCTGCTGACAACTAACGAACATATCTCTTACACATTTCTAGATACACATCACTCTTGAGGCTATACTAATTAGAGACTAGTTTTGTTATTTTTGTAAATATAGCAGTAGTGGTATCCCTGCTCTCTCAATTAAGAATTTTGTATACTGTTACTTATTTAAAGCAACAAATATTTTGATATTAAAAACATAAGTAGAAGTAAATTATTGAAGATTTTTTAATAATAACATTAATCGGAGTATAAAGATAAATATTCTATAACAAATATTCAATTTTTAAAACGTTTTTAGAATAGAGTAACACTAGTATTATTGTTGATAAAGCAGTTGTGGTATTATTACCAAAGTAATTATGGAATTAAAAATTTACAATTTATTTAAAACTACAAATATTTTTAAGGTGAAAAATGTATGGAAAGTGAACTACATAATGCATGATATTTTTGTAAAAAAATCTAAAAGTGCCATTTTAAAAATCCCATATTACATATTCTAAAAATATAATATTTGGAGGGGGGGTATTTCAAACATTCTTATAGATGTTATATTGTATAAATATAAGTTTCAAATTTTTGGAATTATTTAAATTGACATTGTTTTTTAGAAAAAAAAATATATGTAAAACGTTAATCTAATAATGCACAATTTTAATTATTCAATGTATTGTAATAAATAAAAATAAGTGTTCTATTTATATATCCAATAAATAAAACATAATATTCTATCTAGGCTATATGACTAACAATTTTACATTAATATATTAGACATGCCCACTGGTTACATAATGGCAATAAAGAAATAATAGTCGTAATTATAATAAGATAATAATAATAATCATAATCATAATAATAATTTCAATTAAGCAATGATAATGATAAAGGCAATTGTTAATAATAATGTATCGCTATATATATCCCAATCACAGCAGTATACTTTGATGTATTTTATATTTTAAAATTAGTCCTAGTTCTGCGAATTTTTAAAATTAACATTTATTTCTAATTCGGTTCTCATGAATGGCAATTAAAACCTATATTACAACACAAATAGCTACGCAACTTTCATAAAAAATTATTTTGATTTATTCCTTGCTATCGATTTCAAAGTAGCATTGCTTCATGTAGCATTGCTTTATCCTTATTTTCGGCAAAAAATAATTGTCTTGTAAAAATACCGTTGCTTTCAACATTGATTTATAAGTTTTTTTTTTATCCTCATATATATATATATATATATATATATATATATATATATATATATATATATATATATATATTCACAATGCCTTTCCACTATTTGTTCAGGATATCCTACTTTTATTTCCATGTTACATTAGCTCCTAAATTTCTCTTGTGGATTCTCTGAGTCCCATGACTTCTTGATCTTAAAGTAGAGCGTATTGTACTCACTGCTCTGACTTGAATGTAATGGGAATACGAATAAACGAGAAAATTTATTTTTTATTCCCTATTCTCCAAATGGGACTTATAAAGAAACTCCTAGAAATTAGTGAAAATGTTCTTTGAAAAAAAGAGAGACTTACATCTATAAAGGTATGCCACTCGACCTCTCAAATAAAGGTTTAAAAGACCCCCGGGGGCTCAAGAAGTGGGTTAGAACTTATCCTTATAAAGTACTTCTCGTATTTCCAGATGCATTATTAGGTTTTTTAAGAAAAGAACAATGGAAAAAAGTGACCTTTCTGCCGAAACGTGCCAGAAAAAGTTGAGATATAATTGCAGAGAAAAAGACTTTTGTTCTTATTTCTGTATATAAAAAAAGAATCCATCTAAGCTTAAAAAGAAATAATGTACATAGGCGTTATATAGGAGATGTATTTTTGAAGATAGAACTCATATTCTTTAACAGATTTTCTTAAATTTGATCTTTTAAAAATGTTTTTGTGTTTTTGACTATAGAACACTTATTATTTAGTCTCTTGAAAATGTGCAATCTGAAATTCTGCACAACTTAACTGGTTTTACATAATTTATTCTAGGCGGAAAATATTGCGGAATAGACTACTTTATTAAAATAAAATAAAATTTTTAAAATATTTGTCCCCGTATGGAACTCTTAAAAATTCTCTTTTATTCTTTAATTATATTTTTTTGGCGAAATAATTTTTTTAAAGCTTCTATTAACAATATTCGTATTTGGACAAAAAAACGGTGAATAAGCATTTTATGGATAACTCGATTTCAATAAGAACCTATCATTAGATTTGTTTATGATACTTTACACTCTCAAAAATTCCGTGTCAAATAACGGTAAAAAGTACCGACACTCAGGGGGCCATACAAACATCCTGAATGCCGGTATTTCAGTTCAATAAATCTTTAACAAATAGTTTTTTACCAGAATATGTTACGAAATAGAGAATGTGAGAAATTTTAATTTCTTAGAGAAATAGTTATCGTAAAATCACTGAATTACTCTAACTAAATAAGTATTGCAATAAAAATTGATATAATATTTTACGATAAAGGCGGTCTTTCACCGATGATGCGCCAAAAATGATGATGGAAATATATGAATACAATAATACAACAATGAATACAACAAATATATGAAGTAAAGGATAACATAAAAGGACTATCTGTGTTGCAAATTTTAATTATTCTAATGAAATTACCTAACTGTAATACCTGAACTACTCGTCTTTTTTTTATTAAGTCCCTTTTGGTTTTGATTTTAATGTGCAAGAAAAATAACAGGAGGAAAGAAAATAGGAAACAATAACTCTGCTAGATGGCGTCATTGTGATAAGACGGAATAATAGAATTATGGTATAAACAGTCTGGAATGTCACGTACTGAATAACCTCTAATGACCTTTAATAAAGGCTAAAAGATGAAAATATCTCCAATTCACCAAAAGTTGACGTGTCTGCTATTGATATAGGGATTTTCTAAGAAATAGGGATTTTAGGGTAAATAGTGATAAAGGAATTTTTTAATAAATATGTACCCCTATCTTATTATTTTTTTAATTAGCTGTGATTGGGAAATTCAATTGTACATTATATGTTATAAAACTGTGTTATTTTATTTCATATTTGTGTAGCTCTTATTATTATTTTTTTAAATCATCAGAGTTTTCACAGTTAATAAGTTTATTGGTTATTCAGGACTTAAAATCATTAATAATCTGTTCTTATCAGACAAAGACCAGTTTCTAACCATGTTATTATGAATTCAGGAAAAAGTATTCAGAGAAATAATTTTTGTGTAATGTTGCCCAAAATTTCAACATTCTGAAGGTTAAATTATTTAAAAATATTAGTAATAAGACATCAGGATAACCAGTAGTGATTATTGCAAACGTATGCTTTACTGGCTAAAATAACATGGTAGTTAAAAACAAATTAGATATTAAAATGGGATTTTTCTGTCTTGTCAAAACAGTTTTAACAGAGTTAATTCAATATCATTATCAAGTGATTTTAAGTTCCTTAAACTTCATAAAAATTGAAATTCATCAAACAATGTCAAAACAAAATTAATCCAGAATTAATTCAAATTTAATTTTTTTTTAAAATTATTTTTTTGTTATTTTTGTCTCGTCTTTTAATAAAATATTCATAATAAAATATATAATAAAACGAAACGTTGTGCTTATGATTTTAGCATTAAAATAAGTATTGTTTTTTTCCTTCAAAATAATCCATTATTCTCCTCAAAATCACTATTCATTAAAATGATTGAGAAATATGAAATTCGTGATATATCCTGATGCAGAGAATTCACAATGTAAGTGCATGACTGAAAATCATTCATATTTAATCGCCAAGAGTTCAAAACATTCAGTTTTGCTCAGCCATATCAAAATGAACAGTCACACTCATTTTCACTTAACATGCTACGCCAAATGTCGCCAACCATACCAAATTACTACTCGTCGGAGCCATTTCATATTAAGCTGACTTTGAATAACTCACTAGTATCAATAAGGGAAAAGAGTGCGTTTGCTCAATATTTTGGAATAAGATGTTAGAATTCAAAATTAAGACATGCATATTTATATCACGTATATAGAGTTGTATATATACTTAAAGCTATCATGCCTGATATTATTTTCATTACTTGGACAGAATAAACTTCCCATGAGTAGAAAATTAAATTTCATTTGTGGTAATTAATTAAATGGGAAAAAATAAATTTACACTCACAACCGCAACTATTTAACAAGTTATCTGACAATTTTGATATTAAAATACAAAACACAATTAAATTAAGTAAGAATGAGATTCTCAATTTCTTTTCAAAATATTTTATTCGGTTTTCTTGCTTTTAAATCCAGTGTTTTTTAAAATGCATTTATTTTCAGAGATTACCACATTACACAACATTTAATTAAAAACCTATTTTCACAGGTACCATAAACTGTTTTACCATCATTAATCTGTAAATAGGTTATTAATAATGGTATATAGTTTTATCATCTTATGAATGAGTTAGGTAAGCTCTTTAAGATATGTAAGTTAAACAGCTGGTATCATAACGAGCAGGTGGTGCTAAATCTTTAGTTTACAATATGCGTTACTATTTGAATTAAATTAAATATTTTACTAACTGGAAAATTTGAAAACTAAATTTAATTTAAAAAATCTTTAATGATAATTTTATGAGTCAAACAATCAGCTTGGACAAAGACTTTCTCATTCCAGTGAATTTTGATACTATTATTATAATTTTACAAAAAAAAAGTTTAAATTATATTTTACAAATTGAAAATTTAAATTTAAACTTACAACATGAAAAACTTGAAAAGTAAATTTTATTTTGGAAGAAATGGCTAACGATTACTTAACGAGGTAATTAAGCAGCATGGATAAAGACTATCTCAAGCCTTTAAATAATTAAACTATTATTATAATTTACACAGACAATTAAAAATAATTTCTAGCTTTTCTTGCACTCGTGAACCAAACTTGAACTTCAAAGTGTGCTATACTTAAAAAAAATACACCAAACCAGTGAGTTTATGTCTCCTCTGTATCATTTTAAGATTTATTTCATCTGTTAATTAGAGTTAAAACATATAAGTACAAATTTCAAATCTTTATTAAAAGGCAAGATATCAAGATTTAGATATGGATTATTCTTATACCTTGTAATGCTAAAAATGTATTTAGTTTGTCATTGTTATCATATTTTAAATCATTTTGCATTATTTAAAACACATTTTAAATATCATGAAAGAAAATATTGTTTAGATACATGCAATACGTTTTGATAATTTAATTTAATTTAATATTTATTTACGAAGTTACGAGTAAGCTTTTAGAAATTTGGACATAATTTGAAATAACACATGCTGCATATTGCTTATTGCTGTAATTTCAAATGACAAATAGAATATAAGTATTTGTTTTCAAATTTGCAAAAAAATCTTAATTAATTAAAAATGTGATTTTTGTCAAAAAATATTTACATGAATTTTTTATGCAGATATATAGATCTTCTAGAGTAGAGAAAAAGTACTTTAAGAATAAAAGAATTTGAAAAAAATTGTTAGGAACAAATCCCAGAATAAAAAAACTAAGTTTATAGTTTGATTTTTCTCAGACTAAAAGCTTATAAAAATGAAAAGAAAGTATTTTAATTCGTTTAAACTATTAAAATAACAAGCTATAAACAAAATGAGCTATAAACAATATGCAGGCTAACATAAGTTCAAATAACTTTTGCAAGAAAATTAAAAAATTATTTTTATTTCACCGTCAGTGGTAATGTTGAACATAATTATGCTTATTCCTCTAAAAACCATTTCAATATTAAGACTGATAAATTTTTCTAATGTTAAAGCATTTTAATACCAACGTCTACTAATAATTAATTGTTCACAACATTTTTGATCAAAAATGTTAAATTCAAAATCTTTATATAATTTTAATTTTAATGAAAATATCATAAATTTTATAAAATAATCAGTACTTATTAGCTACTGACACTATGAAGTCAAGTTCTACAACAATTAAAAAAAGCCGGTTAGAATCTACGAACATCACCTGCTACCGGTAACACACTTAGGTACTTAATGTTTTTATTTTTAGTCTCATCTTTATCATTGCTAACTTTAATATAAAACTGCAAACATTTCAAATTGTACACATCTGCATTAAGAATTCCGACTAAAAAAGCATAATAACAGATAATGAGTTTTTTTTATAAATAACATAAATAAATAATTTGCAATAGTGTTTGTCAAATATAGTATGAAAAATAAAACACAAACCAAAAATACATTACTTTACATTTAAAACTACCTTTCATAATATGGGTTTTTATAAATTTAAAATTTCAGTGGGATATATATATTTAAAAAAATCAAAATTATACAAAATATGCTATTATTCTTGTAAAACAAATTATTATATATTTCAAAAGCAATTTAGTTTCATTCTAAAAACGTCTATCTTTTTCTATCTTTTTAATAGTTAAGCTTTAACATCGTAACATCGCTAACTTCAATATCGCTTAAAATTCAAGCATTTCATATTATAAATTCATTTGCATTCGGCTTTCCGGATGCAAAATCATTGTAGCAGATAATGTTTTTTTCATTGTATTTGTCAAATAGAGCATGTAAAATAAAGATCTAGAAAACATTACTTTTAAACTAGAACTTGTGGAATGAAAAATAAACTGTAAAATGGAGAAAACAGGAAAAGGATATCGATTTCCTGTTCTGAGAGGCTTAGCGTATCATTACTTGTAATAGTTGTTTGTCATGGGACATATTCTAAATATCGTAAAATATAAAATAAGCTTGGCAAACAGTAAACATTTTGTCAGCAAATAAATGCATTATTTACATAATATTTTCTTTACGAATTATACAAATGAATATTTTGAAAAACAATGATATGCTTTTATAAAACTGCAAATAGCTTTGATCATGAGTGGCAAATGGCTATTACGTTATATATACATATAAATATATATATGCTGGTAAGTGGAAATACGTACGAATTCGCAACAGGCATTATATATTATATTTTGTGTTTTATATTCTGTATTTTCTTGAATTTTTATTTTCGATTTTATTTTGCATTTTTGGCTTAATTTGTCCTTTTTTGGCCATTTTTTGGTGCTCCTGACATTATTGTATTGATATATTTTGCTTTGAATATATTAATACACTAATAGAAAGCACTCTTTTTTTGCGGATACAATCGTGTGAGCTGAAGACGAGATTATATGTTTTCCTTTTCTTTTGGTGTTTAAATTTACTTTTTTCTTCTTTTATAATCTTATAATTCTTTCCATGTTTTCTCTCTCTCTTTATATATATATATATATATATATATATATATATATATATATATATATATATACAAAACAGAAATAATTTTAAGATATGCCTATTTTTAAATACTTTTGATGATAACTGTTGCAATTAAAGCGATTTTACAAAAAATACGTTTCGTAATATTTCTCAATGCTCAATAACGTAACTATTTAGTATTAAACGTAACTTCTATGCAAATTTTGTTTAAATTTACTGTTTATTTTTTTAACAGATATCTTAAGGTTAGTGAAGCAATGTGGATTCCATTAGTTATTTTTGCTTGAATTCAGTTTATTTTTTTCTCCACACACATTCCTAGTATGGTTAATTGAGAAAAAACGAAAATGGCAACTTTAAGAAAGAAGAAAAACTATAGTTGTCAAAGTAGAACACATAGTAAAATAGCAGAAAGTAAAAAATAGCAGTTTCAGTAATTTTTAAAGTAGCAGATCCAAAAATCTTCGAATTTTATTATTACTATAACACATACATTAAACATAATTTAAACATTTTTTTATCTAGTTAGTGTTAACTCTCAAAGACAATATTTGCATTATTAGAAGAGATTATTCAAGACAAAACTTCATTCAGAAACCTCATTCATATGTTGGTTTTACTCTACCTTCACTACACTGATTAAGGCTTAACTATAACGATCGATAGGTGTAGTTGCTTAATCAATAACCTTCTTACGATTGTGATTGCAATCGTCGTAATGAAGTCAAATACGTAAATGAAATAAGTTTCTAATTGGGACCGCTGTTCTAAGTTTGTTTTTAACTACTCTAAGTTAACTTTAGATGAAATATTTTCTTTACAGCAGATGAAACAATAATCGTATTATCCCAGCTTTCTTTTCTTAAAATGGCGGATTTGATAAGTTTATAGTAGGAAAATAGTTAATTTTAAAAACAAATTCTTGTTTTTATCAGAGTCACCAGATGGCGCGATTTTATATTTTAATCGGAGAACAGAATCTGCATACCACAAAACTCAATGGATGAAATTATGAAATGGACTATCATTTCAATCTGCTTGAAACTTTTAGATCCAAAACCAGAAAACCTGGGAAGAAAAAGTTTTTTTCTATTGCAAGACATGCCCTTAAAATTTTTTCACAGTATCTGTTCAACTGTTATAAATAATTAGAAATCGTCAGTCAAAGTTTGAACACCTTGTTTAAGTACATCGCAACATACATACAATCTTTGGCCCAATTTTTAGAAGCACTATACGATTCTATGTAAGATCTTAATTATCAGGTGATACTATATAGCATTATCATTTTACCGCAGCTGAAACCAGTTTACACGTTTTTATGTTCGTGCATCAATGGGTTAACATTGTAATGCAATACGTTAAAAATAAATATGAATAGGAAGTATATAAAAAGTATCCTGATTAAATTCCCATTACATGAATGTTTAAATATAAAAGTATTGCTTATAAACACGTGCAAAACATGTAATTATTAAAACACTACAGTCCCTCTAATCATTTGGTTGGATTATTATAATATATACTAATATAATACCTAATATTATAATTATTCTATATTTATGTAGTATATCGTCTAATTTATCCAGTCATCGAATTTATATTATATATTGTTTAATTTAACCAATTGATACACGAACGTAAGCAAGTGCAAACCAGTTTCAGTCACGTAAAAACATTAAAGCTGTATAGTATCACCCGATAAATAAGATTTTACATAGAATCTTAGAGTGCGTCCAATAATTTGGTCAAGGACAGTATGTACATCAAATACTTTAGATGTTCCGTAAACTAGTTGTTACCCCTTATAATTTTGATAAAAAAAATAAAATTTTGCAAATAATTTAAAAGAAAAAAAAATAAATAAATAAAAAAAAAATAATATATATATATATATATATATATATATATATATATATTGAGGTTTAATTTCTAATATTATTTTTAATATTCATATATAGTTATTTGAGTGTCATGTTTTTTTCTGTTTTTCTTTAGTAAGACATATAAGAATGCATTGCGAAAAAGAGACTATACTTATTGACTTGTTCTGTAATAATTTCTTCTGTATGAGTAGTCACATCTTCTTTAACCACTAAAGACATTTAATAATAGCGGAGAGAATGAAACCTCTCTTGAGTTTTCGAATGCTGGCGTGTTAATTAGGTTTTGAGTAAGGAATATTTTTCTTTTCTTAAAATACATTTTTCTTTTATATTATTTTTGATATTATTGACTCAAAAAATATATTTTCTATACTGACGGGGAATTTTGAGTGATAATTTTTACTGATTTCAATATTCAAAAAAAAAAAACGATAAAAATACAGTTACAACGGTTATTATTAAATGACTTGGAACTTTATGATAATAATGTTAAATTTAATTTACACAAAAATGCTATTTTCTTAATTTTAGCAGTCACGTGCATTATTAACGGAATTTAACTTTGGAAGGTTAAAAAATCATTTTCAATATATATTTCAATAAAGCAGTCTTGAGGCCGAGATAGCCTGGTTGGTAG
This sequence comes from Parasteatoda lunata, assembly GCA_949128135.1. Classification (NCBI taxonomy): domain Eukaryota; kingdom Metazoa; phylum Arthropoda; class Arachnida; order Araneae; family Theridiidae; genus Parasteatoda; species Parasteatoda lunata. Next base: position 9,525,180 of record OX421970.1, on the reverse strand, counting down.
GGCACTGGGCCGATGACCTAGAGGTCGTGGGTTTGATCCCCGCCTTACGAAGTTTCCCCGTGTAGTAAATGGTGGCTGACGCACGTTAAATCTGTCGTGTCTCAAAGTCCTCCCTGTTCCCATAACAAATCCAGTACCTTTGGTGGTATTGATCCAAGAGCTTCCTTATCTTCTGGATTGGGATAAAAATTACAAGGGTATGGAGTTGAACATGGGTCGTCGCAAACCCAGAAATGGGTCGGCTGTTCAAAGACGGTTATAAAATAAAATATAAAATATAGCAGTCTTGCATTCTCGAAAAACACGTACAAAACGCGCCTAAAAATGCATCATTTGAAAGTGATGTGATTTCTTAACGAAAGCTAACTTATTTTTGCGTTTTCTAATTAAATAGGGAGATTTCGCATTTTTGCATTAGCTTCCGTACGCTCCAGCACGAAAGATTGAAGCAACTGTGCATGCTCGTGTATATTTTAGATGTTAAGTATCTTTACGCTACAAAGACAAAGCTAAAAGCTCGCTGTTTATAGCTGTTAAATGTTGTTTTTAGTTTAAGCCTACCTTCGGAATAAAAACATGGCGATGGAATGTGAATTATAAAAAAAGTATTGATGAAATTTAGAAATGAATCGTGTGATCTTGCAATTTGCTCATTCAATAAATAAAAAATTTTATTGGTTGTTTTTTAACATTATGGTTGTCTAATTGAACTAGTTCTATTAGGAACTAGATATATTTTCACTATTTTGAAATTATAAATTATATTTATTCTAACTATACAGTTTAGTTAAAAGGAGTTAAATAATCAATTAGAATTTGATAATATTTTTTAAGTATTAATAATAATGATAATATAAATTATAATAAGCTGTAGTCTTTATCTCTGAATTCATTCTTTATTATTATTTATAGTTATTTGCTATTCTTCCCGATGGCTTTAAGTTATTAGATTAAACAAAACTTGATTTTAGAAGTTCGTCCTTTCAAAATGAAGATTAACAATTTCAGCATTAAGCTATTGCTCGAAACCAACTTCCAATGATCAAATGTTACCAAAATCAACAATTTTCTCCAGCACTTATCACATTCGGTAGGCTGCAAAAATCTATTTCTCCAGTACTTGCCGTAGGTATCTTAATACTTACATTAGTACAGTCCCCGGCCAAATTATTCGACGCTTTGTTGTTTTTTAATAATAATATGTTTTCCACGAGTTTATATGCAATACTTTTATATTTAAACATACATGGGTTTTTATTCAGTAGATTTTGTATATACTTCCTATTTGTATGTATTTTTAGCGTATTGCATTACAATGTTAACCAATTGATACACGAACATAAAAAAGTGCAAACCGGTTTCAGTCGCGTTCTCGCGTATGTCAGTTGTGGTCGTGTTTCTGTTGCTTTATGCCCTGTGTTTGTTTCGCTGTTTTATACTACGCAGTCATTTGTTTATTTTGTTTACAGTGTTTAAATAATCAATTGGAACATTTTAATCATGGATAAAAAAAGGGGATGTGAAAAAGAAAAAAAAAAACTGTAGTAAAGTCCCTCCTGAATACTGAAATATTTTCAAACAGCAAAATGGCACGAAGCTAGCGCACGGCGCATAAAGATGACATTGCCTCAGTGGACGAATTGAGTCCGAAACGAAAGAAAAAAAGTACGCAGAAACTTATAGTGGGTCTAATAATTTGGCCAGGAACTGTATGTATAGTGCATATTAAAACAGCACCAATTGATATAATATCAGTAATACCTACTAGCAGAGCCGTGGTGGCTCAGGGGATAGAGCGTTCGCCTCAAATCCCACCGATGGCTGGTCGATACGAATTCCGCACCGTCCACAGTGCTGACGTGAAATATCCCCAGTGGTAGACGGATCATGGGTTAGAGTCCCCTTGCCGTCCGGCTAAACATTGGGGTTTCGTGGTTTCCCTCACCATGTAACGCAATCGCGAGTTAGTTCCATTAAAAAATTCCTCCACGAAGGCAAATTTCTCCTAATACTTGATCCAGGAGTTACCTTGTCTTCTGGAATGGGTTAAAAAAAACAAGGCTACGGAGTTGAACATTTTACAGTCGTAAACCCTAAAGTGGGTCGACTGTTCAACGACGGTTATAAATATAACTATTAGCAAAATTTTTTTTTCCATTTTTTTCAGATTATTGTTTTTAAATTGAAAATCAAAGCTCTTTATGATCAAGATGTGCGTGTTTTCACTTAAAATACTACTTGTTATATCCGAATAGATAAACGCTTTTATATATTTGATAAAACTAATGACATCTTGTTTTATTTAAAACTACAAGGCTCAGCGGAGACAAATTAAATCTACGTCCAAACGAGCCACTGACATAGATAGTTAAACTTTATTTTGCTTCCAGCCTGCAGAGAGTGCAGTGCTGATGCGAATTATATTTTGGTAAGAACAGAGAGTGCTCCATTAACATCGGGCTAGCCACAAGAGGTTTTTAAGCCCCATTTTGCCCAAATGCTGATTAGTTTTGCTAAAAAGAATTATTCTTGAAGGTGAATGTGACCTTATTCTTTAAACAGGATTACTTCAAGACTTAGAAGATCTAAGACTAAGAAAATCTAAGACTAAGAAGATTCAAGACAAAGAAGATCTAAGACTAAAGATTCAAGACTAAGAAGTGTAAATTGAAAACAGCTTCATATTCACTGAGTGGTTTGGTGTTCAATGGTGGAAATCCGTGAAGTTTTAACCAAAATTATGAAGAAAATTTAGATTCGCGTAACTAATTATGATTTCATAGTTTACCATGATAGTAAAAAAACTGTTTTATAAACATTTTTATAAATTTAAATCTAACTTTAAAAATAACTTTAAAAAATGTTTTTAAAGTTTATCCCCTAAAAAATCCTTTTTAATTTTACATAACAAAAGTTTAAAATTACAATGAATTTGAATTTTAAGCGATTACATTTTACTTCAGAAAATACCTAATGAAAGTTTTAGAAGTAATATTAATTATATAAAATGCGTTTCTAAACATAAAAATATAATTTTATTTCTTAAAAAAAATATTTATATGGATAGATACGTTTTTTCAATGCAATTGCCTACATTGTCAATTGCATTCAAAGAAAGTATATTTTACATAAAGTCAGAAATAATAAAAATATAAGTATGTTTTGGAAATTTCAAATAAAAATATAATTCAAATATATTTTTTCCAATAATACTTATACACAACTGTTTCCATAACAGTAATGATATTCCTTTCTCGTTTCCATTCTCCCAATTCTTCTTTGATCATAAGCGTGAATAGGAAAATGTACGTTTTCCGCACTATACATGAAGTTCCCGCTGTTCGTTATACCATTCTCATTTTTTTTTTCGTAAGCTTCTTTTCGCAATTTTATTCTTCTGTAGATTTGGTCTACTATCATCAGCTAGCAATGTCAGTAATGACAAATGAAAACATAAGGCAAAAACCATCAAATAGTGAACACGAATTGTGTTTTAGGCTGAAGATATTTCCATACAGCAACACAGTGTTTCAGTTATAGTAAAGCATTCTGAATTCTCACACTGAATGAAAAATGATCCTACATTACAATAAATTGCTACAATGCAGCAGTTTTCTTTGGAAGTGCAGTTGTTGGAAATGTAATAATGGTATTTTATGAAAAAAAAAGTTGGGTGAAATGAAAGATCGTGCGAATTTTTACTGTAGCTTCAAACGTGCAGTTTAACGCTAAACCATTATCATACGTGCAAACTTTTAAGCATTTGGCGTAAAATTTTATTCCTATATTTAAAGTGGTAGTAAAATGTATGTTTTCCATATATTCATAGCATTTATGAATTTAATTTATAATCTTTTTGATCCACCACTATTTAAAAAAAATTAAGCATTAATACTAATATGTAATACTGTTGTGGTTGTCCGCATAAGCTTGTTCAAAATACAGCGTATGTTTCAGCCTAAAAATATATATAGTTTCTACCGTAAAATGCTTATTTTTTTTAAAAATAATATTTCGATAATGAGTCAAGTTGAACCATGTTCCCATTTAGCTCCGTGTAAAGTATATTCATCATTCATTATCAAATACTATCATATTTGATTATGTGCAATGAAGAAATTCCAAATGAAATTACGGTATAAAATAATAGCATTTAGAGTGCATCAATCATGTAATCAATTTTTATAGTAAAATATTGCACCGTAATTATTATAGTAATAGTTATTTAATTAGTGGGATTTCACGGTAATTATCACTGTAATTTAAGTAATTACGGATATCAGATATTTCGTCTAGTAAAATGTTCCGGTAAAAATGGATTTTACTACAATAATAACACGCTGATTGAGGTACATTTTACGTACGCCGTAATTTGATCTGGAATTTCTTTCAGTTTATGAGTTCAACATACTTTAATAGCAATTTAGTGTAAAAAACCTAATTACAAAATATTTAATTTGTAGTCAAGTGTTTTCTTTCTTCTTCTTCTTTTTTTTTTTTTTTTTTTTTTTGAAAAAGTATTTTTTTAAATATTAAAATATCTAAAGAAAATTTAAACATTTTGACATAAATATTAAAAAGAACAAAAATCATAAAAAAGTTTTTGAATATTATTTCAATTTCGTTTTTTTAGAGGTATTGATAATATGATTAAACGTAGCACAGTATTTAAGGTTGTAGCCAACTTTAGCGCATTTTATAACAAATACGTTAATATCACGATTATTCTTGATAACCACATAATTTATCAAATGCGACAATATCACGATCATTATCGATATAATAAGAAATATATTTCATAAATTTAGATGTAATAATTATTAAATATGATATCATTATCTGCATTGATACGTTTTCTTACGATAACGAAAATAATAACTAATTTAAAAATAATGTTAAATAATTAAATAGGCATATTGTTGATTGGTACATTGTTTAGTGAAACAGCGTTAGAGAGAACTTGAAAAAGCAGTTGCCATATGATTGCAATAACCGGGAATACCCAATTATTATTTGTATATAAGTAATTGGGTTAATTACGATTGGGTTCGGAACTGAGAATAATCGGTTATTGATGAACGATGTTTTTGTTGTATTGAAATAAAATACGGTGCATATTTTACGCAACCCTTATAATAAATAAAGTTATACCATATTTCTGCTCAAGTTCGACATTCGTATCGTGTAATTAAAAATGTATGATAATAAGAATACAATAAAAAAAGGGAGGTAGCAAACTTTTGTTATAATCAAATATGTTTAAACAAGCTGTAAAATTTATAAAAGTGCAGTTTAAGATTTGTATTTACAAAATATTTTTATTGAAGCACCATTTAAAATAGTAGGTTTATAACATTTTGTCTAAATATTTTCAAATTTTCAATTTTAAAAGACGAAGGATTAAAAATCGTTGTACATCTATTTCCCTCGTTACAAGTAAATTAATATGCTAATATTCTAAATGAATATGCTAATAATATAATAAGATGGTTTCTGCATAAGTAAATTCTATTTGAAGATTTTGAAAGTCTGATATTATAAATGTTATGAAATATCTTTTCTACGTATACGAAATTTGAAGGAAGTTTTATTTTGATATAATATAATCAATGAATAAAATGAGTACTTGAACTAATGATGTTTTCTCCATAAAGTAACTCAGTGTTTCAATTATATGAAAACATTATGTGTCATATTAGAAGAATAGATAAATAGTATCAGGGTGTTAGGTAGACGGATCATGGGTTAGAACCTCCTTGCCGCAGGGTTAACTGTGGAATGTTTTCGTGGTTTCTCTTTTCATGTAACACAAATGCGGGAAAATTCCATGGAAAAAGTATTCTACGAAGGCTGGTTTATCCAAATGTTTTAATAATTACAAGACTCTGGAGTTGAACACGACCGTTATAAAATTAAATAATGAAATAATGTTTAATTAATAGTTTAATTTAAAATCAACAAACATGGTATATTCTGCATCTTAATTTGTTTTCAAAATGATATAAATTCAGAATAACTTTTATTTAATGCAGTTTATTTAAATCTGGTTATTTGTATGAATTAAAATATATATATTTGAAATAAAACATGTGTATCTAATGCATCTGTTTATTTGTTGATTAGAGCAGTACTTAAAAACTAAAGCCAACACATAAGAAAAACTATAACGCGGAATTTGTTAAGTTAGTTTTTAGCTAGGCAATTTTCTATACAAGGTCAGGAAATCAATAAATATTATTTTAAAATTATTTTAAATTATTTGGGTTATTACATCACTATTTTAAGTGCAAAATATATTTATTTCAATAGACAGCATTTTTTAGAATGCATCACCACAATAATAGAATGCAACAATATTTTCATTTTTTTTTATTGTGGTGTTTTTAGCAATAAAATGTGTAGGTGATCATTTTAATAAAATTGAAAATCTTTGTAAAAGAAAAGTGCAATAGCATACTCGACCTCTTCTAAGAAAAAAATATGTTAATGGCTATACTTAAGATAAACTTTACAGTTTAATTCCTTTTAGTGTATTTTTAATGCAAAATTTATTCATAGCTTGACCTACTATCTAGTTAAAAAAAAACATATATATTTTTTACGAATTTGAATGTATTTTTTATAATATTATTACTATTAATTTCTTACCGAAATCCATTTTAAGTTTAGAGAAAATGACTAATGCTCTAAAACAAAATGGCAAAGAAAAGAACAATTTTTAATTTATCAACCTGATTTCCGGTATTAATTCTTTAATATCTCTATCAATAAGAATTTATATGTCATAAAAAAGTTTTTCTTTAACCATTTAATTAAATAGTTTACCTCCAAAACAGTTTAAGGAATAACACCAGTTTATTTAACAAAGTGCCGTGTAAACTGTTTGCTTACAATTTTTGTTTTTCATTTTATTTCTTTTCTCAATCTTCGTGAGCCTCTATCTTTAAATCTGTTGTTCTTCACAAGAAAATTCGCCAATTTTTCATTAGTGTAATGGAGGCATTTTCCCCAAAGAGGGTAAAGAAGTTTACTCTTCTTCTCATATAAAAATATTTCTTTCTTTATTTTTGAACCATCTAGGAGTTTATCTTTCTTTATTACCTCTTATTTAGATTCCTTTTCTTATTTTAAAGAGAGCGTCTTTCTAAGAATAGTGTAAAAATCAGTAACGTTGGCTAACATTTACTGCCAAAGGGATTTATTAATATGCATTCATTACTTAAAACTTTTTATTATCTGTGTATTTTGTATCTCATAACAGAAAGCAGGTGTTGAGGAATTTTGAAAAAAAAAAAGATTTTAGAGTATACTTTTTAGAACAACGCAACTATTGTCATTTTGTATGGTGCTTTAACCATTGTTTTAAGATTAAATACCTCTTTGTTAAAGATAAAAGACATTTATTAGCTATTATCAGTAAATTATTTTGTTTTTAAATATGAGTTTGATTAAATCAAAAAATTTTCAAAATACATTTTAGAAAGAGCAAATATTATACATAAAGAACGAATAAAACTACAACACATCATGAAAATTGAGGAGTAATACAGCTTCCTCTTTAAACGCTGATGTTAAAATTTTTATTTCAGATGAATAAAATCAAATCTGGTTTCTTAATCCTTATGAGTCCTTATGAAGTCTCACGGATGGCTTTTTGAGATAAAATCATCATAAGCCAGTTAAAAAATGGAGGTGACGGATTATAGTTACTATGGTTGTGATGCCCGAACAAAATCTAAATTAAGTAATTGAAGGTAGAATTCTTAATCTAACAACATATTGATTTTTTGTCGTGTGCTTCGAAAAAATTGAGATTAAAATCATTTAAAAACAAACAGTTCTACCAATTAATAAATTTTCCATTAAATTTTTTTTAATACTTCCAGCTTCATTTCTCAAATATTCTCAAATTCGAAAGCAAATTGTCTTATCAAAAATTTTCAACTAAAATATTATGATAAAATATTCTTTTTCAAATTTTAATTCCAAAAAAAACGGCAATTCTTTCTTGAAAAAAGTTATTTTTCATTTTGTGTAATCATATTACCTAACTTTATACATATATCTATTGTTTTCCTTATTTTTGCAAATAATTATCAACTAAATTTGTTTTTATCTAGAAGCTGACAGCATAACTTGCACATACTATGAAACAGTAAAGGGTAATAAATAATTTTTTTTCAACTGTGCCCGAGATATTTTTTTTACTCTCTGCACAAGTAATATTCCTCAAAAATTGACTACTTAAAGTGACAAAGAAACTATGTTTGCATATATAACTTTGCCATCTAAGTCGTGGAATTTTTACTGAGAGGAGAACACAGTGAAATATATTTAAGTACAATAAATAAACTCTATAAGTCCTATTCCAAGCTTGGAAATTATTATAGTATTTTTCCAATTAAGGAGTACGAAAATTTTTACCAAGAAAATTTTAACACTGAGCATTCTGTTAACGGTACTTAAGTTGAAACATAGAAAAATTATTAGATTTATTAGATTTATTTATTTATTTATTTAATAAAACTAGAAATAATTCCAAGTAAATATATTATTTTATTATTTTTATAGATATTGCGTAATACTAACTAATGAAATCAAATAAACAATCTTGTGTGCTAGTAGTAATTAAAGTTCAGTTAGAGCATGCCTTCAAAATCAAATGTTCCGAAATAAAATGAAATGATGATATTGAATTAATGTATTAGTAATAAAAAAATTTTTAATAAAATATTTTTACATACAGTACCGCTCAAAAGTATCAGTACACCTAGAAACTTATAAAAAAATGGCGAAATTCAAAGTGTCATAACTTCTTTAAAACTGATCAAAAATGCTTCTGCTTTAGCTCATTTTGAAGCTTAAAATCCCTACTTTTATGTACTTTAATTGTTTTTAATTAATATATTTTGCAACTATGTACAATTACACTCTAAACAATCATAGAAAATTGTATTAATTTTTTGTGAAGTTTGACGCGATGTACGGGCACAAAGGGGTTAGATATTGTTAATTTTTATTATACCATTGAAAAATTTGGACTTTTAGCTTTCATTTAAAAAGAAAATTCCAAAAAAGCATGTTTTTTGACGAAGTTATTGTCAAATAAAAAAAAAGTTTTTTTTTCAGAATTTAATGATTTTTCAGCAATTATAATGAATTTTAGTGTAATTATAATATGATATGAAAGTTTTTTAATTAAAATAAATTAAAATTTAATATTTCTCGATAATATTATTTCGTAATTTATTATAACAATTTTAACTTTTTTTTTTGGAAAATATAATAATGAAATATAATAATATAATATAATAATATAAAAGCGCGGGGAGGATATTTTGAAGAAAACAAAATATGATGTAAAATATTTTTTCATTATTACATTTTCGTTTTCAAATTTTGGAAAATATAATAATGAAATAAGAATCAACGTTTACAATTTAATATTTTGAAATTTATTTTTTCGTATTTTTCTCAGAAAAAATTAGAAAACGAAAATGTAATAATGAAAAAATAGTTTACATCATATTTTGTTTTCTTCAAAATATCCTCCCCGCGCTTTTATATTATTATATTATATTATTATATTTCATTATTATATTTTCCAAAAAAAAAAGTTAAAATTGTTATAATAAATTACGAAATAATATTATCGAGAAATATTAAATTTTAATTTATTTTAATTAAAAAATTTTCATATCATATTATAATTACACTAAAATTCATTATAATTGCTGAAAAATCATTAAATTCTGAAAAAAAAACTTTTTTTTTATTTGACAATAACTTCGTCAAAAAACATGCTTTTTTGGAATTTTCTTTTTAAATGAAAGCTAAAAGTCCAAATTTTTCAATGGTATAATAAAAATTAACAATATCTAACCCCTTTGTGCCCGTACATCGCGTCAAACTTCACAAAAAATTAATACAATTTTCTATGATTGTTTAGAGTGTATTTGTACATAGTTGCAAAATATATTAATTAAAAACAATTAGAGAACATAAAAGTAGAGATTTTAAGCTTCAAAATGAGCTAAAGCAGAAGCATTTTTGATCATTTTTAAAGAAGTTATGACACTTTGAATTTCGCCATTTTTTATAAGTTTCTAGGTGTACTGATACTTTTGAGCGGTACTGTATTTGTATACATATTATAACTATTTTAAAAACAAATATATGCATATTTGGAATTTACCTCAAAAGTTTAACAACATAAGAAATTTCGGCTGTATGTTTTAAAAATAAATTACTTTAAATTTACAACCCTCAATGAATAGAATATAATATTCTGTTGGATGTTTAGAAATGGCTGGTAAACTATTAAATGATTCATATATATATATATATATATATATATATATATATATATATATATATATATATATATATATAACGTCGTTGCCGAGTGGAACGATTAAAACAGGTCTTAGGCAGGGAAGGAGGGTACAAAATTTATTTATTTTATTAATTATTAGTCAGAGCAGTCATGACTGAGAGTGTGTACGAAAAGTTGCGCTCCTCGGTTATATGTCAGGGAAAATCTTGCAAAGTAAATCCGTAAAATGTTTCAAAAGGGAAAAGCGAAAAAGGGAAATTTTAGAAATTACAATTGGTTAATTAAATAGATCACGCCATTCCTACGAAGCTTAAAGAGAGAAATGTCTTTATTTAAATTTATGCATAGTTGGGCCAAAAATAGATTTAGAAACAGGATGTGGTTTTTTAAAAGTATGATGAAGTGCTTCGATTTGAAATTAATTAGTAATAAATTAGGAGTTGTTTTATAGCGGAGAAACTAACATAAAAATATTAATAGAAGCTTTTTATGTTACACACACACATATATATATATATCTATATATATTGTATCAACATATATAGAAAATATAATTTATTAAGAACATACAAGTTACTTATTTTTAATTAGTTTGAGGTAATCATAGTTAGATTAAAACATTTTCGAAGTATCTTTATAATCTATAGAAAGCTTGCTCCAGACGTTTTCTTTTTCAAAGATAAAAATGAATTAAGTTGCTTGTTTCAGCGGTATAAAAATTTGTTTAATTAATTTATACATATTCCAATTCCGATCATTTCTATTTTCCCTATTTTTCCTAGCCCTATTTTCATTTCCAATGCTTTTATTTCTTACTATACTGTAACTATTGACTACTGCCTATGCAATTTGGTGTTAGTTGTAACAGTCTCTTAAAATAATTACATTTTCCTAATTACTCTTGAAAACCCTTCACAGTAATTATGGAGAAACGGGCCTAATTGATAAGAGCTGCTACGCAATCTGCATTCTTACTTATGTGTTTATCAGAATTAGTATTCAAACCAAGAATGACATGCTGGACCAATTATGTCATTTTGCAAACCTTAAAGTAACATAATTTATTACTTAAATGTCGGTTTCGATATAATTATTGGACTTATTACAGAACGCAGAAACACTCTTCGAGTTATTTGACGGTGACTCTTTAATAGCATTATGTATACTAAGGTAATCAATTATTAAAGAAAGACATATTTGTTGGTTTCACACAAAATAAATAACTGGTTTTGCTGAGTTGTGTAAAATGTCTTAGAATGTATTTTTAGAATTTTCCTTTCATTTTCATTTCATGTTTTTAAAAAAATATTTTATGCTACTTTTAATTCGATGAAACTGTAACAATTTATCTTCCAAAAATTATTCATTTTAGCAAAATAGGCAATGGAATTTTTTTTAATTATCATTGAGTCACCTATTTTTAAAATAAGTCTTTTTCATGTAGAGACTAAAAAACATAAAGAAAAATCACAGAATAAAGATTATAGACATAGAATTTTTCGTTGCTTTTAAATATATTGAGAATTTCAAATATGAACAGATAAGATATTTAGGAATTATAAGTAAAGTTAAAAAATTCTTGAACAAAAGAAAAATAATTCAAAATAGCTCATTTTAAAATTAAGAGAAATGCAATAATGTATATGCAACCTGCAGTTTAAAAACTTCGCAATTTTTAATCTTTATTTAAAGATTGAAAATGCATAATGTAATAATATTTCATATTTTGAGATAAGTAAACGTCCAAAGAAAAAAAAAATTAAAACAAATAAAATGATCTCAATTTATTTAAAAATATAAAATTATTTTTCAAAAAACAATTTTGTAAACAATTTTTAAATATTTTTTTAATATTAAGTAATTTTTGTATTTTAAACAATATTTCTTATTTTATTTCAAATCAAAAAATGTTGCCTGTAAATAAGCCAGTGACATACTGGATCTATTAAGAACTAATCGAATTTGACAGCCAATACAATAATAAATAAGCTCTCTTAAGTACAAAGCCCTATTTCATAGAAAAATATTCTTTACGACCGATTAAGTCATATTTCTCTGACCTTTTTTACGTAAACCATTATAGCAAATCATCAGCAATAAATATTTAAAAAAAATTTTATTGATTTCTAGCATCGAAATTTAAATTTTGTAACTTTTGTTAATTTATGAATATTGTTAATGCCCAGTTCATAATATGTTTGCATATAATTTCTATTTTTGAAGAAGAAGAATTAAAGTTACGCATATTCATTAAATATTCAATGTCCGAATTAGGCATGATTTTCAAAAGAGCTAAAGAAAGAGCAAAAAACTACTTAAAGAAAAGAGCATTATATTTATAAAACTTAAATTCCGCAAAGTTAAAGCACCTTGAGACAAATTTATAGAATTTTGACATAAACTGTCAAGAACTTATGTATTTTTCTTTCACAATATTAAATCTTCTTCCCCACGGAGCAGAAAAATAGAAATTGTCTTTTTCTTCTTTGGAGAAAATGAATTTTTGAATAACTTAAATATGTATTTGTACTGAAATGCCCCGTCAGGTGGAAATATATTCAAAATATTTTTGTTATTATTTGTTGTACTGTGTTGCATTTCTACGAAAAATACTGATTTATGTTTCTGTCTTTTTTATTGATTTTGAAAATGTCTTTTTTTAAGGAAATGCGTGCATTAATTCATGCATAAACATTTGTCTAAATGTTTACACATTTACTGTAAAAGATGTACTATATAGTATTGTAAAAAGATAGTAAGTACTATATAGTATTGTAAAAATTTCCTATAAAATATTTGAGGAATAAGAATTTATAAAGTACTAGAATAGTTTAATGTCTCAAATACTGAACTATATAAAAAGCAAAATAATAAAATATTTATTTTGTAAAATAATTGGATAGAGTAATATAAGAATTCGAATTTATCTAATAAAGAATGCATTTGGCATATTATATATAAATAATCAGAAATCTTTAGAATATTAGACTACAATGAATTTATTGAACTTAAATTTTTACACTTTCGGTATTTTCATTAAATGATGGATAAAATGCATTACATAGCAATATAACGTATAATAGATAGTGAAGTACTATTAAAAAAATATTCGAGGAGTAAGAATTTATGAATATTTATTTAAAAATATTTTACTGGTCGTTTTTAATTAAACCTTTTGTTCGTTTGCTTTTATTATTTCCATCTCCGTTATTATTAATTTTTTATTAATTAATGGAGAGTATGATTTATACAAGATAAATAATTCTTTTTAAGTACCATCGATAATTTTTTATGAAACACAAAATTTTTTTTTCTTCTAACTTTGAGAAAAACTTTTTTTTTTAATTTTAGAACAATTTAAATGTGCATAAGTACTCTAATGCCCAGTCAAAGGAAAATATCTGGCTTGAATGTATTTTTATTTTAATTAATAGAAGTTGTTGAAGTATGCTGTTATTGCATTTATTAAAAAAGAAAATTTTATATTATCTATTTTCTTTTGATGTTAAGGAACATAACAAAAAAATTAAACATAAACTATTTAATGAACAACTTATTAAATAATAAAGAAATTGCTTTTTTTAACGATAAAAATGTTAAGTTTAAGAGACTGTACAGTCCGCAAAAAAAAAGATATCACCCTGAATAACTTTCGTTCTAATGATCGGATTTTCACGAACTAAGTGTCACTCTTAATGGTTCTTGGGGGTGACCTCAAATAGGCTAATTAATTAGTGCTAACTATTAATTAAGTTACGAAATAAGACACAAAAACGTACTTTCTCTGAATAAACATATATTTTTTTTTACATATTTGGAATCCAGACACTTGAATTAGGGGGGGGGGTGACAAAATTTTGAAAAATCTGGGTAGTAAATAGGGTCGCAATAAAGGTTTATATATTTGGCGATAGTCCAGAAAACCGCCAAAAAAAGTCGGCAGCGCAAATTAATATTTTAAGATAACCCATTGACTAATTCAAAAGAAGAATGCTTAATTTTACTAGGTTGCTAAGCAACCAAGCTCTGACAGTAAAAAAAATGAAATAATGTTCTGTGATTGCTCGGAAAGGTTTAATTAATAGTTAATAGAAATATCTCGAAGTTTCTAGGCAATAGACAAGTTTTAAGCTGATTTCTGTCCAAAAAGCAAAATTTTCTTTATTTTAATTTCCTTTGAAAATAAAATGTGAATCGATTTATAAATTATTTATGATTTTCTAAGTTTTTAGAATTTAAATACGTGAACTTTTTATATGATATTATTTAGATTATGTTGTTTTTGCTATATTTATTTGAGGATTTCATATTAAAAACAAATTAACATAACTTATTATGACTATATACAAAATTTTAGGGATAATCATTTTTACAGCTTTAATCGAGTCTTATAGGCAGGAAAGTTTGAAGAAAAAAAAGTGCTTGAAAAATAAAATGTATATTGTATAGTAATTCTAATGCACATTCACAGGTTTTTCTATAATTTACGATATTTCTTTTTTCTATAACTCAAGGAATTGCTGAATGTTTAGTGGTATTTTAAAAACATTGAAATATGTTACGTTTAAGAATAAGATATTGAAATAATATGTTGCATATTGTATGATTCATTGATTAAAAAATCGCTTCAATCTGCTAGATATTTAGATTACAAGGTTTTCTTTGGATAAAGATGATATGATTAGCAAATAGCATCTCATGCTTCGATACATTCAGAAACTTACGTTCGTAAATTCACCATAAAATATCGCACAGCATATTCTGCAATTACGATAAGCTGCATCTACCACCAAATACTGATACTATGATTATTTTTGTTTTTTATATATATCTGATATGATACTCTCTTTTTAAACAGATCTTGTAAGTTCCTTAAGATACTGAAATGGAGGCACGAAAACTTAAAAGATAAAATATTTAATTTCATTAACTCAGAATATCTGGTCCCAAAATTTTAATTTTAAAGTTAAATATAACTTTTACAATATTGATGCTCTAATGTTTTTAAAGATCACATAAATCCTGTTAAAATATGAAAAAGCATATGTTTATTTTAACGAGTGTAAAATCCTTATCAAAATAATGATCAAGACCCAAATTTAAAACAGTAGAGTTGATGATAAAAACTCAACTGGCTTCAAAAAATATGAAGAGGGAAGTAAAAGTCGACATGTTTCGAGCGTTCAAATATAATCGCCCATTCTCAAAACTTGTCAAGCTTGAATAACTTGTCACTTTCATTATTGGACGCTCAAAACATGTCTATTTTTATTGTCATCTATTATTTTTAAATCTATGAAGTTTCTATATTTTCGATTCAGCTTCTTAGGATCATCTATTTAGTTACACAGCATATTAAATTATTTCACTCGATATTAAAATAAGTTTTACTTAAGTTATAGGCACAGGTTCTTAGATTAAAAAAATAATAATTCACTACTTTGTAAAATAATCAATGCAGTAAAAAAATTTTTTGCTGCAAGCCTTAACATTTTAATTTAAAGACATAAAAAAATTCCGTTTGCAATTGAAATTTCAAAAGTCGAATGTAAAAATGGTATGTCCCAGGAGCACCAGGAGTTGAAATTAAATAGTTACGAGGACAACTATTATTATATAATAGTTTCAAGGACAACTAAGTTAGCGTTTCCGTCCTACTCGAAATTGTTTGAAAAGGTATTTTTTATATACGATTCCAAAGTTTATTCTACATATATTTTAGGGTATACTTTCGGAGTATTTTGATCGAGTTTATTATTACACCCTTATTTGCTAAAAATTATTAAATAATATGCTTAAAATAAATTATTCAAGCTACATGATTTAATTCATTTATAGTAAAATAGTAAACGGGGCTTCTATCGCATATCCTTAACCTTGATACCGCTATCATTAAATAAATGGAATAAGCTTAGATATATAATAAAAGTTAATTTTTTCTTCCTTTTAATTTTCAAGGAATAATATGTTTCTATCAAACAGATATCATTCTGGAAATAAAGCAATTATTAAAATCAGATGATTCTAAAATTCGCACGGCTTCGGAATATTCTTACAAATTTCAATTTTTAGTATTTTCTGCTTAGGAAAAGAAGGCATTGTTCCTGATAACAAATTATACTACAATAATATTTTGGGAATCGTGCTAATGTAAAAAATAATATAGTTTAGTATGCTATCCGGAAAAAAGTGTACATGGAATCATAAAGAAAGAATCATTTAAGATACTGAGATATTTTAAGACGCTTAAAAATTTTGGCTACGTATTTGACAGCTTTTTATGTTCGGTATCTTTATACTCTTTGTAGTGACTTATAAAACATCAACACTATTTTAGATAATCTATGTTGAAGTCACAAGAAACAAAACAAAAAAAAAAAAAAACAAAAAAAAAAAAGACAATCAATGATTTATATTCTTTTTTCGAAAAAAATAGTATGCTTAGTAAATAATCAGCTTTTTTGCATTAAATAATTTTAAACAGCGGAATGTTTTTAACTTCTTAACAAAGTTTTATTCTTAGCTAGCAGACAATAATTCTTTTAAAAAAAACTTGACTATAATTTAAAAAGGAACTTTACTTTAACCTAAATTAAAGTACTAAAAAAATTGATTAGTATATTAATGAAGAAATAATAAACGTAGTAGGGTAAAGAAGAAGATTTTTAAAAATGCTAAAATTTAATTGAATAGTTGGTAAAATAGTTCTGCGAAACACTTCCGGGCGGGTGATTAAAGAATTACTTTTAAGATTAACACAATATATGAGCAATTCTACAAATAAACGCCAATAAGGTGGCCAAAAAAATTTTTTTGGAGGGGGGAGGGGCACACTATTTCTACATGAATTTTCTTCTTTTTTACACCCTAAAAAGGCAAGAAAAAATCGTGAACATGAAATTTTTTCTTTGTGACATACTTTAAATGTTACATACTCTTTCTGACATACTCAGATAAATCTGAGCCATTTATTCAGATAAAGCGATTTTTACATAAATATAATATTATTATAATGTCTCTCTAAAATGTATTTATAGAGATTTCATACTATAAGATTATATTTTAGTATAAAAAACAAAAATAAAAAAATTTAATCAAAGTTCGTGAATTGAAAAAAATCGGGAAAAAATTAAAATTGGTATTTTCACATTTAAAGTATGTCACAAAGAAAAAATGTCATGTTCAATATTTTTCTTGCTTTTTTAGGGTGTAAAAATGAAGAAAATTCATGTAGAAATAGCGTGCCCCCCCCAAAAAAAAACTATTTTTTTTTTGGCCGCCTAATTTGCGTTTATTTGTAGAATTGCTCATATGAGCAATTCCAAATATAAACGCAAATTTTTATACTAAAATATAATCTTATAGTCTGAAGTCTCTATAAATACATTTTAAAGCGACATTATAATAATATTATATTTATGTGAAAATCGTTTTATCTGAATAAATAGCTCAGATTTATCAGAGATTGTCAGAAAGAGTATGTCACATTTAAAGTATGTCACAAAGAAATGATTTCATGTTAACGATTTTTTCTTGCCTTTTTAGGGTGTAAAAAAGAAGAAAATTCATGTAGAAATAGTGCGCCCCCCCCCTCGAAAAAAAAATTTTTTTTGGCCGCCTAATTGGATTTTTTTTGTAGAATTGATCATATAAGATGTTGAGAAATTTCCGATGATGTGAGATATGCTTAAACATGTTTACTACGTATTTTTATTAATATTTATAAAAAATATATTCAAGAAACTGATACATATTTTATTCCAAATTTATTCATACGTATGTATATTATTGTAATTGTATCAGTTATTGAGAAAAAAAAACTAAAAAATAAAAAATAATCACATTAAATAAGCACAATCTGGTGTATAAACATATTCTATCAGAAGCATGCTTTTATAACACTCGACATATATAAACTCGTTGAATAAAATGTTTTTTATTCAATAAAATGTTTTATTCAAATTTCTTTACTCAATTTAAAATAGACTTTTAGAGGGCTAAAAAAGAAGCATCGTATTTTATAGTTTTAAAAAAATAAAAATAAAAAGATTAGCAAACGATTATTAGCGAAAAAAATATGAATGAAATTTTACGACACGCGCGCTAAATCAAGTTCTTCGTAAGTTTATCACATTTTAATATTAATCGCCCCATTTAATTATTTCTTCTTTGTCGCCAAATTATTTTTTTTAAATAATTAATTTTAATTTTTCTAATCTTCTAATAAATAAAAACAGTTGAAACTTTAGATTTTTCAATTGAAAAATATGTAGATTAATATGGTATAAAAAAATCCATACCTTATAATTCAAAATTTTTCCATCCTCACTTTAATTAAATAATAAAAAAAAATTAATAATAATTAAAAATTATTTTTTTCATGAAATTATCCTTGGGAAAATGCGTTTTATTAGTGGATGCAATATTTTTTTTTAATTGCTTCATTCGTTTTTAAAATATGACTGAAAACGCAAAAAGTGAAATTAACATTAAGGTGTCTAAACTTTGAATCGCTGTCCTGACCAAACTATGGGGACCACATTTCCCAGATTGCGGCAGATTGTATTTTGAAGATAGGGAATCCAAATACGTAAAAAAATTATATGTTTATTCAGAGAAAGTACGTTCTTGTGTCTAATTTCGTAACTTAATTAATAGTTAGCACTAATTAATTAGCATATTTGAGGTCACCCCCAAGAACCGTGAAAATCCGATCATTATAACGAAATTTATTCAGGGTGTTATCTTTTTTTTTTTTTTGCGGACTGTACATCATCTTCTGCAAGGTAATTTTGAATAAAAATATCTGAAAAACTGATCAAAATGTTTCTCCTCGGTTACATTTTTAGTGATTTTAATCAAACTTAGTATTTTAAAACCAAAAACTATATTTATGTTACGTGATATAACTAGAGTTGAAGGATTATAGAAGCAGAAATAACGAGACTTCTATCATATAAACAGCAACTATTCATTTGTATTCAAAATTTATCAGGCAAGCTTACAGATTGTATTAACAAATAAATTGCTTGATACAAGATGATAGAATTTTTTTTTATGCATTAACGAATAAATTTAATATTATTAAAATTTAAGCAAAGACTTGTTTACGAACGATGTTTACGAATGCTAGGGACGATGTTTACGAACAGCTCATGTTTAATGTAGGATTTTTATTAAGCCTAAAAGTGTAACCAGGGTAATTTTCTCCCTCCTTTGAAACTTTAAAAATTGATTCTTCTCTATACATTTATTTATGCAGTAAAAAAACGTTGATTAATCTGATGAAATTATGCGAGTTTATACTGTATTGCAAGCGTCATTGAAAATATCTAAGTTAAGAATGTATATAAAATATCTAATCTGGTTAATGCAAGGAAAAACAGTTATTGTTTTTGTTTATTTATTTATTATTATTTTGTAAATCTTAATGGAATATTTACTTTGAAAGTTAGTAGTGTAGCAAGCAAAAATGTCTCTGTATAACAAAGACTTTTTTGAATTAGATTTAATAGCCTATTATAACACTGGAAAGCGAATGTTTATTTATTTTCTGTTGAATGAGATATTTTAAATGATATTTTCACGTCGCTGATTTCAGATATGTTGTCAATAAGTGCCAATAAGTATATTTCCTTTTACCTTCAGCGATTTTTCTTCTTTCTCAAAACATTAATGCATTTCGTTCCCTTATATATGTTAAATCATTTAAATTAGGAATACTAACTTCTGCTTGATGTATCTTCCACATTTACTTCCCCTTTTATTACAAGATTTGGATTGAAAAGTATTGATTTCAAACTGCTGTTTCTCTGTAACCAAGACTCTAATAAAATTTTCCTCTACGTATATATTTTCATATGTCTTCATATTTCAAATTCTAACGATGTTGCATACAAAACAAACATCAAACCTGAAACGGTATATGAAACCTTTTTAAGCTTGCTACCTAGAAACAGAAGAAGATAAATTGGAATTTAAAATACGCCAAAGCAGCTGGAACTTGAAATGGCCCTTCAACTATTTAATACTTTAAATTAAATAAATAATCCCAAGAATCTGAAACGGTAAGATATTACTTGATTAAAAACACTATTTGCTTCATAAATATACAAATTGGAATTAACAGTCGACATTTTTTAATGCTCAAAAACTGTCGCCCATTTTCAAGATTTGTCAGAGCTAGTCTTGAAAATTGGCTCTTGTTTTTGAGTGCTTGAAAATTTCGACTGTTATTTTCAATTTGTATATAGTTGGTACTTCATTTTTTTAAATGTGTGTATCAACTCATACTTTATATCTCTGAAAATAATTGATACAAAAAATCTTTAGATTTAGAAGAGCCTATCATAAGTTTCGGGTCAAAATAATCACGGATATGGAAAGTCGACAAACAATATGTTTTTCTGGTCACTAAATCAAACATTAAGAATACCAAACATCTGTCCTAGAAGATTTGTTTATTCTCGAACTTACGTAGATATGAAAAGATTAATTTAGTAATAATGATAAATTGTTTTTTTTTTTTTTTTTTCAATATAATGTTTCAATTTACCCCTAAGTAATACATCAGCTTGTAGTTTCAATAAACCTCCCAGTATTTATTTATGATATTCAAAAAATAAATAAAATTAATAAATGGAGAAATATATATATCTTTAATCGATAAAGTATTTTAATAAAACAATAAATTTAACTGCACTTATTATTACATAATGCAAATATTAAGAATACGTTAATATCTTTCTATAAGCTAAAGAATATTTTAAATGGCATTTTTAGTTTTTTTTGTCAAATAAGCAAGTTTGAATATGTTATCTATAACTGGGTGTCGCATAAATTTTGTGACAAGCTTCTAGAGGGCACATCATCAGGAATAAAACTGCATAAAAACCCATTCCAAGAAATGTCATATGATGCAGTATATGATTAACAGCTTATATTTCTTACTATGAACTGATTCTTCGTGTGCTTTTGAACAGGTCATAATAGGAAAGTTCTCCTAGCCGCGTACGACGACATTTACGGGCATGGATTCCTATGCTATTTTAGTCCTGATAACTGTAGCTCCTATAGAAGTTTTTCGCGACATTTGCGCAACTCCCTGTTATACACATAAAGTTTTGAAGCTTGTACATTTTCACATGAAATAGACTAAAAATGCCGTTTGAGAAAAATCTGTAGCATTAGGTGCAAACCTAATTTCACATTTGAAATCCCCCTATCCGAATTAGGGGAGATTAAGTATTTGTATAAATGAAACGAAATATTTGTTCCGTAGTGTAAACAAGAAGAAAACTAAATTATTTTGCTTCTGGGAGGTATTATCAAACTTTGATTAGAAAACTTTTAATAAAAGCTTTCAACAAAAATGTGTTACAACAATTATTTTCACATCTAAGCAACAATTATATCAATATATATTTATATATTTATAAGTCTTCCCAAGAATTTATATCCGGTTATTGGGAATTCTCATGCTTCTGCATGATCTTATTACTTTTTACTTTTTTTTAGTCAAGAATGAAAAAAAAAAAATCGTAAAAGTGATTAATTACCGTGATAAAGCTGTATGAAACTTGATGTATATTTTAATTAAATTTTTCAATAAAGTTATCACTCATCATAAAAATCGATTTGAAGCATATTTTTCTTTTTATTAGTGATCAATCATTTTTTTTAATTTTTTTTAAAAAATAAATATAAAAAACTGTATGATTGTATCTGTAGCACATTATCCATAGTGAATTTACTTTTAATAGAATGTGAATATAATCTTCCCTGAATAAAAAAGAAAAATCTCATTCATTATTGACATCAAAGATATATCTTTGCTCCTGTCTATTATAATGATGAGGACACAAAAAAAATTGAGACAATATTCGGCTATGCGCCTATTGTTCTATCTGTATCGACCCTTACATGAGACGACAAAGAAGGAAGAAATAGCGAAAGTGGCATGCAAAAAGACTGAGTCTGCTGATATATTCTCTCTTATCTCTCTGTACGTACTCTCTTTTATTAGCTTTATTAAATATACATAAACTGAAAGAATCGATCTTAGTGAAAGATTTAATGGTTAGTTTGAGCGATCGCTGAAATCTGACAGCAATATTGCGGGAAATGACATGCTTTTTTTCATGTGAAATTGCCTTCGTTTCTTTAATATGTCACAATGAATCTGGAAATCTGCCATATCATTGTTTTTTTTTATGCATTAGAAGAAAAAAATGCGACTTGTTTTGGATATTTATATCTTTTCTTTGTTATTTGACATGCTTTTTTAAACAATGTTAAAATAGTTTAGTGTTGATAGAATTTGTGGTTTTTAAGGTTTTAGTTAAAAGCTTTAACAGACATAAATGATCATTAATCCTTTTTTTTTTGTTTAAAAAAGTTTCTCATATTAGTTTTAAATTCCATAGGGTTCACAAATATACAATAATAGAGAAAATCAATATTTTGTTTGAAAAATTTAATGGATAGTTTAAGTAACCATCAAAAAAATCTTTTTTTGAAATATGCCGGATCATTTCTGTGACTTTTTTGTGCAAAGAAAGGTAAAATACGAAATGCTTTGGTTGTTTATTTTTATCATCTTTCTTTGTTATTTATTTTATGTTTTAAATCATGTAAAACTATTTTGGTATTGATATAGTGTTTAGTTTATTAGGTTTTAGTTACGCAAAGAAAATGGTTTAGTATATTCAAAATATGCATAGATAATTCAATAAAGATCTATGCTAAAACTTAGTTTTAAATTCAGTATTATGAGCTTTATTAAATCTAAATGAAAAGAGAAAATCAATCTTGGTGAATGATTTAAGTAATAGTTTGACCAATCGATGAAATATGATAGCAATATTGTAAGGAAATGACATGTTTTTTCTTATAAAAATTGTTTTCGTTTTTTTCAATGAGTTGCTGTCATTTCATTGCTGCTTTTTTTGTAAAAAAATATGAATAATTTTTGCATTTCTTCTTCTGATGAGTCTATGTCATTTGTTATAAACAATTTAAAAGTTGTTTAATAAAAATATAGAATTTTTATTATTATTATTATTTTTTATCTATAATTGACATAAAGGACTGAAAAAGATGAAATATACATTGATCTTAAAATTACGTATACTATACTGCTTTTTTTACTTTGTTTCAAGCCCTCTGTATTTCTTTAAAGTTAGGACGATAAATCCTAGACGGATAAAAATACAAGTTAAACCTCAACCTTCAACCTCAATGATTCCCTCCTTCTATTGTAAAAAAAAATCCAACAAATTTGTTTACAACCACAGAACTTTTTCAGTTGTATTTAATTTAATGGATTTGAGGGTTTATTACCGAATTTCCAGCCGACATATAATAGAATATTTTACAAAAAAAAAAAAAAAAATTCTAATTGTATTCTGTTACGCTGTAAATAACTTTAAAAAAAAACAATCTGTTCTTTGCTTTATTAGAAATTATATCTTAATTTGTCAAGAAAAATGTAAATAAGAATACGATGCTTGTTTTCATTTAATTTTCATTGATCGGATTTATATATTGTAAAATACTAATGTATTGTTTTATCATATGGATGTCCATAAAATACTTTTGGTTCTATGAAAATGAAATAACGAGTGCCCCAAAAATTGCCGACATTTATACTATGATAGCATTATCGAACATACTGTGCTCTGTTTAGGAAACCAATTGATGGTTTTAAAAAAGGAGAACTGAGGAAGTTTCACAATTAATTATAAAATTCGTAAATATATGGCGCTGATAAATAAGAAAAAATTCTAATTGTATGCTATAACAAATATAGCTTATTTAATTTCAAAATGAGCTCTATTTGCAGCAAGGACTACACCTGGTGACGCAAATGCAAATGAAATATTACATTTGCAATGGTGAGACACATAAGAGTTTTCAATTTTCATTGCTATGTGCCAACTGTTAAAGAACCTCATAAATAATTTATTTTTTGATTCGAGCAGAAAATGATTTTTTAGATTCCTAAATAATACGCATATACACGAAAAATTTTAATCCCATTTAGTTTTTTTTTTATTTTTTTTATATTGTTTTTAAAATTATAGATATTTTTTAGGATACCCTTTAGTTAATGAAATAAATGAAAACATCAACTGCTCTTGGTTTTTAATGGTTTTGTTTACATTTAAAAAAATAATTGCCGACCGGCCTGTGTAGGGGATAGGGAACTGCCCTTGCATCAGAAAGTTTCTGGGTTCGGATCCCGGGCAAGGCATGGATGTTCTCTCCTTCTCTGTACTATCTGTCCTTACTGTGGGAGCAACGTTGTCCCACCTAATATAATGCCCCTGAAAGAGTGGCTAACAAATCTGCCCTTCAGGTGCTTGTATGACCTAGGTCATTATCCAGGTGGGCATTGGGAAAAAAGAGGAATTTAAAAAACAAATAGTGCTCTCAAACCGAATCAAGTTTTTTTTTTCTATTTTAATAAACACATTTATTTTCTAGCAAAAAAAAAGAAGCTATATGCTTGGGAATCTATATAAATCACACACTGCCTGTCTAATTTGTACTATTTGTACTAAGATCATTAAAAAAATCTTTTTAAAATGTATTTTCTTGAAAATAGGCGTCAATATTTCCCAAACAGAAGAAAGCCTTTTGAAAAATTCTCTTTTTCAGATTGCATTGAGTATAAATAACAGATTTTTACAATGAGATGTCTCATACTCTGAATCTTACGGTCTTTTATATCCGAACTTTACAATTTATTTCTCTATTCGATCGATACTCGAGTCACTTTTTGTTCCGCTATTATCTTCTTTCTTCCGATATTCTCTTGTGGAGTACTTCTTCTGAGTCCAAAGTTCAAGTTTTCTCTCCAAACTGCTGCAGGTATTGGAAATAAAATAAATAAAAGGGAGTTTTTGAGGCTGCATAACTGATACAGATCGTAACGGTGACTTCTAGGTTATTTTTTTTTATCATTTTTTTCCTTTGTTTAGAATATAATACTGACTTTACTTTTTTTCAGACTTATTCCATCGGATTTAGATTGCGATGGAATGCATGGAATTACCTAAATGCATGAGAAATAAACCAGGTTTCTTTTTTTATGCTAAAACTAGTGTCTGAAATCAGAAACATCCCTGTATTGGAAAAAGATAAAAAAAAAATGTGTATATATAAATTTTGAGTATAAAATATGGATAATGTAATGGATGCTTTCAAATTCCTTAATCAATTACCTTTTTCTTATCTATTTTTTTTTTCTAAAATGAAACATTTGCGCGTCGCTTTTTTGCGCATTTTTTCAATAAAATTTGGAATTGAAAATTTAATTGAAGTGATTTTATTCGCATAATCTCACCAGGTGAATACCTGCGTACTGCAATGTGTAAAATGGATGCTCAAATTCTTCGTTTTTGAAGAAACCATTTACTGATTTATCCTCCGAACAAAACTATCGTCTAAGTGACAAAATAGCTTTCGTCACTTCTTTAAGGAAACAAATTTCATCAAAATTAAAAAAAAGTACTTCGTCATTGTTTTTCAAACAAAATAAAAACTGGTTATGCCCTAATATCATCTAACTTAACCAATAATAATTTTTTCGTAGGCTTTTTTGTAAATGGATTAATGTCGCCGAAACAATGCAAGAATGCAGATAGGAGAGGAAGATAAATTACCACCATGTTCGAAGTGGGATTCGAACCAGTGATCTTCCTAGGTCGAGGGCAACTCCCTGAACACCATACATTCTGGTCAGCTTCTGTCACATTATTATATATTTTGTAAGACATACACATAGAATATATATATATATACGTATATCAAGTCAAGTTATCTCACGAAGTTAAGTCCACATTTTATTTGAGAATGAACCATCGAGTAATAAAAGTGGGATATTTTTATTTAAACTTAGAATGGTAAAATTTCTAAATTCTAAATTAAAACTCTCTAATTATTTGACGCATGGTTAACGTGAGATTTCAATTAAGATTTAAATCAAAGTGTGGCTGAATACACAAGTGGGCGACCTTTGTGCTGAAATACAAACTAAGGCAAACAACGTTAAAGAGCACAAACGTTTATTACTCAAGTAAGTATATTTTTTTGGGCTTAGTTTAATTATTGAATTATATGAAGTCTGAGATAAAAAAATTGGAAAAAAAATTACTTTGTCCACAGTTGCAAACTTAAAATACTGTCCAATCACTCAAAATCAGACATTCATTCTTTTTATAATATCACATATTATCGATTTCCTATACTACGTGGGTAAAATCAATAAAGGACACCAAAGTATCTATTACAGAGATTGGAAACTACAAACCAGCTAAATGAAAATTTAGTTTTGGTATTTAATGGCTTTAATTACTTTGATTTATAAAAAACTGTATAGAATCGCCAAGCATTTTAACACTTGAGATAATACAAACATTTATTAATTAACATTTATTAAACATTTATTAATACAAACATTTATTTTAACATTTTATTAATTGAACTGAAAATTATATTCTTTGTGGTAACCTTTTTTAATTATGTAACCCTTCAAATTCCAACTTTAAATGATCAGATCAAAATGAAAATTAACTACGTTCTAGAATACGTGATTAAAATTATTATCAATTCCTATTACCGAGTTTTGTGTCACACAGATTAGACATAATTTAAACCAGCTTAATGACTATTCAGTATTTGATTATAGTTGCTATATTTTTTTAAGAAAAGAAAAATTCCTCTCTATTTATCAGATTGATTTATTTGAACGAAATCTCTCCGTGGCATATCATTTTTCATCTTGAAATTGCTAAATCGAAATCGAATTAAATTTCTGAGCGAGGATGTGATTTGAATATAAAATGACCGAGTTTCATTCAGACAGTCTTTTCAAGGGAGATTTAGTTTTCATCTATGCAACTTTCCATGATGTACTCTGCAATTTCGAGATAATAACAGTAAAGTGGATTTGCCAAAGTTGATTTGGATTCAGAATATAGAAATTGCTTCTCTCTCTCTCTGAAATGATCATTTAATGGCTTTCGATCGTTGAATTCTCGTAATATGTCTATAGGCATTTCTTTCTTTTTTTAAAGTCATAAGCTAAACGTCGTGCAAGCTGTCAGTTTCAAATTGTTTGGAAGATGTCTTATTCAGTAAAAATTTAAATTATGACACATTTATTATTTTACTTTCCCTTTTATGTTTGGAAATTTAGTTATATAGTTTGATCATGATAAAAAAAAACTATGATATAGTCCTTTTGCACTTATAGATTGCACTTTAAAAAATTTTCCTCAAGACTACGGTCAGCGACAGACAAAACGGACCCCAATCATTGACTATAAAAATAAATGTATGCCAGTAAACTATCATGGCCATAAAAATATATATCTGCTTGTAATTCATTTTCTTTTAAACTACGAAGACACTTATCGTAAATTAACGTTATGCTTGTGGGACTTACATGCCTTGATGTTGCTAAAAACTCAGACAATTTGTTTGACAAACCAATGCAATCTTTAAGAAATAGTATAGTGCTGCCATCTATGTGCCTACGAGTGAAAGAGTCGGTGCTCATTGTCCGTAGTCACAAATGAATATGGATGGTAAAAGAAATGTTCGTTGGAATCAGCAGAGCTCAAACCTGTAAACGTTGTGTCATTAGCCTAAAGTTGTAGTAGTTAAGGAAAAAGTCGCACTGAGTTCAAAATAAAATACGATATCACCCTGAATAACATTCATTCCAATGATTGGACTTACTAAGCATCAATCTTAATGGTTCCTGTTAGTAAATTCAAATATGCAAATTAATGAGTACTAACTATTAATTAAATTTCAATATCGGACAGAAGAACGTACTTTCTATGAATAAACATGATTTTTTTTTTTGCATATTTAGATTCCTGATTCTCAAATCAAACAAACAAACAAAATTTCGGAAAGATTTGATGATAAATTGGGAAAGCTAGGAAGCCACATATATTTAGCCCAGAAAACAGCCGAATTATGTCGCCGCCACAAATGAGTAATTTAAGATAACCATAGACAATTCAAGAGAGCAATACCTAATTTTACTCCGTTGCTAAGCAACCAAGTTACGACAAGAAAATAGAATCAAATAACCTTTTGCTAATGCTCTGTGAGGTTTGTTTATTAATAGTTAATAGAAAAATATCTCGAGGTTTCATCGAGGCATCACGAGGTTAATAGAAAAATTTCTCGAGGTTGGACATTTTTGAGCTGATTTCTGACCAAAAAGGAAAATTTGTTCTCTTTTCAATCTCCTCACCCTTTGAAAAAAAAAATTATAGTTTTATAAATTATTTAGGATTGTCCAGCTCCTAGAATTTGAGCGCATGAATATTTTATCTGACTCAATTTGTGCTTTTTACATTGTTTTTACTTTATTTACATGAGGGTTTCGCACTAAAATCAAATATGCACAACTTATTATAATTATATACAACATTTTAGAAACAATAATTTTCACAGCTTTGATCGAGTCTTCAAGAAAGTTTAAAGAAACAAAAAATGCGCCTGAAAAAATTAGAAGTTATGGTAATTCGAATGCATATTCATAAGGTTTGATATAATTTGCGATATTTCTTTTTTCTATAACTGAAAAAATTGATGAATCTTAAACGCATTTTAAAAACATTGCAATATGTATGTCTGAGAATATCAGAGTGTATCAATATGCTGTATATTGTAGGATTTATTGTTTAAAAAAAACGTTTTATTTTGCCAAACATTTAACTTGCATGGTTTTCGTTGGATTGAGATGATTTCCAAATAGCATCCAGATATTTCGATACATTCTGAATCTTATTTTCGCAAATTCATCATAAATTGACGCTTTACATGTTCTTCAATTACAATCAGTTAAATTTATTACCAAATATCGCTACTGTGATTTCGTTGTGTTTTTCTTAATTTACAAACTTGTCAACATATCAACATATATCAGATAGCAAAAAAAAAAAAAAAAACATGGCTTATAACTTGAAATTTTTCATCCAGTGTTAAATTAAACAACAAAAAAATTATATATAATTATTAAAAATTTGCTTTTGCATTAAAATTACCTTAAGGTAAACGAGTTTCATGAGTAGGGGAAATTTTTTTTTTTGTAATTTACGCAACTCCTTTAAAGATATAACCAAAAACGCAAAAAGAGGAACTAACATTAATTAAGGGGATCACACTTATTACCGCTCTTCTGACTAAACCATTAGGAACACAGTTTCCGAATTGAGGAACATGTTTATTTGAAGAAAGTGTGTTTTTGTTTCTGATTTCGGAATTTAATTATTAGTTGGCACTTACCAATTAGCACATTTGAAGTTCCCACCAGGAACCATTAAGATTGACATTTATTATGTCAAAATCCGATCATTAGAACGAAAGTTATTAAAGGGCGATATCTTTTTTATTTTGAGTGCTGTACATCCCGAATTGAGTTAGAAATCTTAATTTACCGTATAAATTATCGGACCGTTTTATTACAATTACGGGCTAAGTTCATTTTTTCAAAGAAGTGGGCTGGCCATATGCATTAGCAGCGATTGATTTATTCACGCATACAGACTTGAGCAGACAAAATGGGTAGTAAAAAACTAGTCCGATTATCTCAGAGCCGTGACCTTATTTTCAATAAACACCTTTGAAATGAATTGGAATGAAGATTATGTAGAGAGCCAAATCGACGTTTCTCACTACCATCACTCACATCAGCTGCGATTGAGCTCCAAAAATCAATCCTATGTCTACCATTAACAAAAATCTCATAAGACATGCATGGGCTATCATCAATGCGAAAGAGGGACTAACATTATATTAAAAGAAGGCTATGCCACTGAGCGCCTGAATACTTTTGTTAGATGGAGCATTCACCTTCCAATGAGGTGAAACAAGTTCGAATCTTAAAGATAGCTGGTCGATACGAATTCAGCATACGGCCAACACCGACCACAGAGCTGACGTGAAACATCCTCAGTGGTAGGCGGATCATGGGCTAGAGTCCCGACCCCTAACCATCAGACTAACAGTGGGAGGTTCGCGTGGTCTTCCTCTCCCTGTAACACAAATGCGGGTTAATTCCCCTAAAAAGTCCTCCACGAAAGCAAACTTTCTCCCAATACTTGATCCAGGAGTTCCCTTGTCTTCTAGATTAGGTTCAATATTACGAGAATTCGGAGTTGAACATTAGTAGTCGTGAACCCAAATTTGGGTCGGCTCATCAACGACTAATCTTCTATATATATAAAAATGAATGCGTGTCTGTCTGTATGTATGTCCTTTATAGACTCCTAAACCATTCGACAGAAAGCGATGAAATTTTCCATACAGATAGTTTTAAGCACGAGGTAGGTCACAGTCAACATTAGAACATTCTGCGACAATTCATTCTTGCATGATGAGCGAAAAACGAAATGGAATTTTCTGATTGATTAAGCGTTAGCCATTGCTTTAAAATTAGCAATTCAATTTTCACATATTTTAAAGACAACATCACTGATAATTGCTAGCATATAGCTCTGTTTGAACAAAAATAGTTTATTGCACGTATTTAAATATTTAATTATATTATATTCGCTATGTCAGATGAATCCAATAAACATTACGAAGTAGCCCGCGTTATTTACGTCATCAAATTTATACTCTGTCTGATGCTACTTTATTTATATTATTTCCTTTAAAAGTGTTTCTAAACTATACTTGTTTGAAATCAACAGTAATGAAATAGAAAAAAAATATTTATGTATTCAAAAGCGAACATTAATGGGAAAGTGGTACTAATTTGTTTAGGATAAACATAAAAATTCGATGCCAATAAGGCTTAATTACGTCAATGATGTTTAATTAATTAAAGTAATATATGCATATTGAAATAAAAGAAATAAGCTATGTACAGGAAAGAAAAAGAAACGGAGTAAAGGTATTTATTTGTCTAGAAAAACCGTGAGAAATCGTCTTACTATCATTGACGACAATAATGCTTAATTAATGTTGGTAATATGTATTTATTGAAATAAAAAAAGTAACCTCTGTACTAAAAAGCAAAAATAAGGAGAAAAGCGCTCTGGGTAACCGTAAAAAATCTGCATATTATTAATGACACTAATGGTCAATTAATATTGATAATTTGTATCCATTGAAATAATATAAAATAAGCTAAGGGCTAAAAAGCCATGCCCATAGAAAAAATACTAATGGGAAATTCGCTTAAGAAAATATTAAAATATAGCCATTCACAGATGACACTTAATTCATATGTATCCCTGACGGTAATATGTACTACTGGTATTATGGTAATTGGCGATTTAGTTTTGATAAGAAATCTGCAAAGAGTTTTCCGTACTTTCAGAATATACTTTTTTCCAGTGGTAGCTAAGATAGTGTATTAATATTTTATTGAATTGAATTTAGAATAACTTTTTTCCATTTCTGCTTTTAATCAAGTTAATTAAAGGTCAGTAAATTAAAGGTCAGATAGAGAAATAGTCATGCTCCAAAATCCATATAAAGTTCTGTTTTTTCTTTTTTTCTTTTTTTTTAATTAATGCGGCTTTATTGGCGGTCACTGACAAACAGAAATGTTGAAGGGTTATGTAATAAGTACCAAATATACTTATATAGGTACAAAATATATTGATATATTTGGTGATTATTAAAACTGCACCAATCAATTTTAATACCTATACTTAGGAATTAAGTGTTTTACGCCTCCTCGAAAGGGATATGTACCTCAGAAAATCACTTAATAGTGGTAAATTTTAACTATCATGAATCGGTCACGAGTAATAGCATCATGCCAAGAGATGCTAAATACATTTTATCTTTATTCTATTGGTATGAATTACAAACAAAAAGCTCATCTTAGTTCAGTAACGTAAGGCCACCAACATATAACATTAAGCAACACAGATTACAACATATAACATTAAGTAAAGTAAAAAAAAATATATTTTAGGTATGTTTAGTGGAAGAACCAGATAAGTGCCATTTTCAGAAAGAAAAAAGAACGCATCGAATTATTTTATTACCAATTTATTAGAAGTTGGGACTAATAATTCTTTGCTTTATTTACCACTGCCTAATCTATGTGAATCTATTTAATCTATAAAAATGAATGTTTCTCTGTGTGTTTGTGTATCCTTCACAGACTCCTAAATCATTCAAATGAAATTGACGTAAACTTAGAATACATATAGTTTGAAGCACGATGAAGGTCACTGTCGATATTATAACATTCTACGACAAACCGTTCGAATTGGATGTGCGGAAAACGAAATGGAATTTTCTGATTGGCTAAACGGTTGTCATTGTCTTAAATTTAACTATATACAATTCAGTTTTGTCACATATTTTAAGAATAATACCAGTGACAATACCTAGCTTATAGCTCAATTTGATAAAAAATAGTTTATTGCACTTATTTAAATATAGAATTATTTTATATTCGCTATGTCAGATAAATTCAATGAGCAACATGATGTGGTAACACGCGAGGGTTTCGCCAGCAAATTTATACTTTTAAAGTTGTCTGATACCACAAATTTCTTTTTATTTATATTTCTTTTAAAACATTTTTCTAAAAAAAATTTAAATTTAAATCAAAGGTATTTGAATAGAAAAAAAATATGTATGCATTTAAGGGGAAAATTAATGGGAATGTTGTATTTATTTATTTAGCTGAAACAGAAAAAATCGCCACATTGTTATTGATGCCAATAATGCTTAATTAATTTAAATAATATATGCATACTGGAATAAAAGAAATAAGCTTTTTTACTAGAAAGCAAAAGTACTGGAGTTAATCTATTTATTTGTCTAAAAGAAGCGTAAGAAATCGTCATATTATCAATGACGGCAATGATGCTTAATTAATGTTGGTAATTTGTTAATCAACATAACAAACTAATCAAAATTATAGCAAAAAAATAAGGAAAGTGATACTTATTCATTTTGATTCCACATCTTATTACTGACATTAATGTTTTATTAATATTGATAATATGTATGAATTTAAGTAAAATAATATAGGCTATGCGCTAAAAAGCAAAGTTAAAGGAGAAAAGGTCAATAAAAAATGCGCTTAGGAAAACCGTAGAAATTCACCATTCACAGATGACGCTTAATTCATGTGTATCCCTGACGGTAATATGTACTATACTAATTGGTGCAGTTTTGATAAGAATTCTACAATGGGTTTTCCATGATTTCAGAAAATATCTTTCCTGTGGCAGCAAAGCCAGTTTATTAATATTCTAATGAATGAGAACAAAAGAACTTCCACTACTAAATATTTTAATAGTAAATTACACGTTAGATAGAGAAATGACCATTCTCCAAAATCCCCATCCAGTTCTAATAAGAATTCAATTGTTTTTTTCTTAAATTTCGGCTTTAGTTGGCTGTCACTGACAAATATATTTATCACAAAACGTAAATGTTGAAGGGTTGTGTAATAAGTACCAAATATGCTAATGAAGTTTATGAAATATTATAATGATATATTTCGTTATGATTAAAACAGAACCAATACTAAGCCGTTTAAATACCGATACTTTAGAACGGCCCTTCAAAAAGGATATGTATCGGAGAAAATTATTTGATAATGGTACATTTTGACTGTTATCGGTTTAGCCGCGAGTAATAGCATCACGTGTAGTGATGCTAAATATATTTTCTCGTTATTCTAATGGGATGAATTACAAAAAACACGTTTTACTTACTTCAATAAAGTAAAGCCGCCGTAAATGGCAGCAAATAATATTTAATAAAAAAATGAAAATATTTTCGTGAAATTAATTGAAAAACTTAGTGGAAGAAGCAGGTAAGTGACATTTTCAGAATGAAAAAAAGTTGTATCCGAGTTGTTTAATAGAAGACGGGACTAATAATTCTTCCCTTTATTGTTCCTAATTTTAAATAAAACCTAACTACCTAAAAATAAAGCCTTATTGCCTAATTTAAAATAAAAAATCATGTTATCATACTAGAATTTATGTGATTCGTTTTGTTATGTCACTTACTTGGTTCTTCTAATAAAAGCTCTTTAATTGTGTCGCTATGTGCTTTTCAGTTATGAGCATGATTTCGTAGTGTTTTTCTACAGTGATTTATTGATACTTTACTTATTTTTATTCACATCGTGCGAAGAACGGACATTCAGCTAGTATGAAATATAAAATAAAAACTTTTGTCCAGATAGTGTATAAGTTTCTTAATCATTATTATGCAAAACTTCTGAACGTATGTTTGCATAATTTATTCAACATAGCTAAACACATTTTATCATCAAATTCAACATACATTTAACAATTTTCAAAGGTATTTGCTTTTTAATTCAGAATAACTAAAATTAGTTCATTAAAATTAATCGTATGTTACATGGAATTAAAATAGAAATACTTAAAATTAATAATATTTAAAAACTAAACATAATTGGGAACTTAGAGCTTAACCGAGATTTTTTTGAAAAATATATTAATGATTTTTAGCTACTTTTTCTTTGAAATAGAAAGTTTTAGTCCACACTTATATTTTGCGTATTAGCTTCAAGTCCTTCTTTTAGCGTATTCAGCACCTGTAAATCTCACTTCAAAAATTTTAATATCATGGTACAAAAAAGAACCTCTAAGGAACTCTTTGTTTAAAATAAGTTCGAGAATTTTCTCAGCTAGAGTTAATAAAAGTACTTTTGGCAGTCAGTCTTTCTTTTGTTATATTTTCTTTTTATAAAAGCACGGAATTTCGTGAAGCGGTGAAATGAGTACTTCAGTAAGTGCTGCGTCAAAGCACAGCTGTTTGAAAAGAAGAAGAAAAAAAATGAAGCC
The DNA here is from genome assembly GCA_949128135.1 of Parasteatoda lunata. NCBI lineage: Eukaryota > Metazoa > Arthropoda > Arachnida > Araneae > Theridiidae > Parasteatoda > Parasteatoda lunata. The sequence goes on along the minus strand of OX421970.1, from coordinate 9,490,014 downwards.
TTTTTTTCACTTTTTCGTTTGCAAAGTTCGAGGAAGATTGTTATTCTGTTACAGTATGGTTTATTCTTATTAAAATACTTTGTTTTAGAAATGATAATTTGCGTTCAAAATAATTACAGAAAATGTTGCATTTTATTTACTTAAGTTGGAAGTGGTATAAGCCTAAGCGTTTTTTTTTTCAATTAATTATGTATCTAACTCACTATTATATCTTAAAGTTTTGAGGAAAAATAGATAACTGTAGGACATACATTAGCATACATTATGAGAACTTAAATATGGGAACATTATGATGTTTATTTTACAACTGAAAATATACCTGCATATTATAATGCGTTTGTATGAGTAGTTTTCCAAATCAATCCGACAAGAAGATTTTATTTTATGACATAATCGTCGTTGAACTGCCAACCCAGTTATTGAGTTTACGGCTACTAATAGCCTGGAAATTTCGAATCCAATCCAGAAGACAAGGAAACTCCAGGATCAAGTATTGGGAGTGGGTTGGTCCAGTTACATTTGCGTTTAATTAGAAAAATCATTATTGATTCTCACTTTTATGAGGTAAGATATGCCATATTTCAATCATTTAAGAATCAAGCAGTCATTTTGCTTTTATTGAGAACGCATTACTTAAAATTTGTGAAAATACCATGTTTTGTCCCTATTTCATTTCACCTTTATGTATTACTATATATGTATCAGCTGTTATTCACCTTTAAATATCACTAACTAACTACAAGAAATATAATATGATTTTTCCAGGTATTCCAGGCATTAAAATTAAGCCCGTCAATAGTTTAGAAGACACTACTGGTAAGTAAAATTTCTAGATATATTTACAACTTAACGAACATAATGTGTCTTTGCAATATTTTTGAATCTGATATAATTTTGAAATACATTCTTTTAAAATAATAGCATCAAATAATAGCATAACTAATTAACATTAAATATTTGTGTAAATAAAAATTCGGGAAACAAAAATGCTTTTTAGTAAAAACATAACTTTCAATGTTCACTACAAAATAAATAAAATTAAAGATTTAACGTTTAAAAAATAACTTTGTATTCTAGCAGCATTAATTGTATTTCATATACCAGTTGTGGCTTCCTCCGTAGGTCACATCAGTTGACAAAAACTGTCGAGTTTAATTTCTTCATTTATAACCAAGAAGAAAAACTGCAGATCGACAGTTATAGGGTTAATTCAATTTATTTCCTATTTTGCAAGCGATCGCTAACAATTTATTGATACAAATTGAAAAATTAAGGAAAAGGATATTACATCAAACTGATTGGATTATCTTAAATTCGTCTAATGTATTCTTCGGGAGCCGCGATGGCTCAGGGGATAGAGCGTTCGCCTTCCAATGAGGCGAACCGGGTTCGAATCCCAGTCGATACGAATTCCGCATCCGGCTTGCACTGACCACAGTGCTGACGTGAAATATCCTCAGTGGTAGACGGATCATTGGTTAGAGTCCCCTTGCCGTCAGGCTAACCGTGGGAGGTTCTCGTGGTCTTCCTTTCCATGTAACGCAAATGCGGGTTAGCTCCATCAAAAAGTCCTCCACGAAGGCAAATTTCTCCCAATACTCGATCCAGGAGTTCCCTTGTCTTCTGGATTGGGTTCAAAATTACAAGGCTACGGAGTTGAACATTAGTAGCCGTAAACCCATTAAGTTGGGTCGGCTGTTCAACGACGGTTATAAAATAAAATAAAATGTATTCTTCGGAGCCGCGATGGCTCAGGGGATAGAGCGTTCGCCTTCCAATGAGGCGAACCGGGTTCGAATCCCAGTCGATACGAATTCCGCATCCGGCTTGCACTGACCACAGTGCTGACGTGAAATATCCTCAGTGGTAGACGGATCATGGGTTAGAGTCCCCTTGCCGTCAGGCTAATCGTGGGAGGTTCTCGTGGTCTTCCTCTCCATGTAACGCAAATGCGGGTTAGCTCCATCAAAAAAGTCCTCCACGAAGGCAAATTTCTCCCAATACTCGATCCAGGAGTTCCCTTGTCCTCTGGATTGGGTTCAAAATTACAAGGCTACGGAGTTGAACATTAGTAGCCGTAAACCCATTAAGTTGGGTCGGCTGTTCAACGACGGTTATAAAATAAAATGTATTCTTCGGCAAATTCATTGTTATTATTTATGTATATAATACTAATTATGTATTTTTATGTTTGATTCTACTTAGTCTATATTCTGTATACAAAAAAAGTATTTCTGATTATTGAAAATATGCTTCATGATTTCATTTATTTAACCTCAATAATCTTAATATGAGCAATATAATATATTGAAAATACTATATGTTACAAACACCACTATGTAAACAGTACAAAATAAAACAAAAAGTACAACAAAATGTAAGTAAATACAAAAAAACATTGCATCGAAAAAATACAAGATAGCAATTCAAAATACCTCATAACGATGTACGAACAATCAAAAATGCAAGTAACTACACAAAACATGTAAACATACAGTACAAGATATGAGCAAGTATGAAAATATAATACAGTGAGAAAAAGTGTCTGTTCAAAACTTTCATAATTTGGTAAAAATTATCTTGTTTCTATCACAATGAAAACTCGGTAATTTTTGATGAAGCACTTTGCTAATTATTTTCGTAAAATTAACAATAAACGTGTGATAAAATTTTTTAAATATGATAAAATTAAGTACTTTTTATCACGATACTATAGAGCTTGACATAGAAATTATATATTTAGTGAAATTTACTTTTTAGTTTTGTATATTGGTAATGTCATGGCAATGAGAATTACAATTTTTCAAACCAAAATTTTTGTGTTAACTATTAACATATGGGAAGGAAATGTATTGTAAACTGAATGGTTTAAATATCGTATATTTCGGTTTTAATAACCAGAGTTATGTTTGTTTGTTTTTTGAACCAGAAAGGCTATTCCCACAAAGTACATTAGATTTACCAAAACTTTATTTTCCGTTTCATTTATCAATGTTAGTTTCATCTAAACATTTCCTCATATTATTTAATTTACAAGGTATTGGCTATAGTAAAAAAATATAATTGTTTCTACATATAACAACAAAAATCAATATCACACTATAATTTTTTTTAAAATTTTAAAGTAATAAAAATTCTAACGTAATTCTTCTTAAACAAAGATTTGTTTGCAATAATAGAACGTCAAAATGAAGTTATTAATAAAGATCATGCAAAATAATTGCGAATTCAAGTAAATGCTTAGTTTTTGTCTCACTAAATAGACATACATTTTTCATGAAGTAGAAAAAAAAATGAATGTGTAGAATAAAATTATGTTCAGAAATAATTTATATTCTTAATATATGTTGTTCACACCTTAATTCTAAAATTCATTTGCATAATATTAATTACTTCAATGCATCGTGGAAATAACTTTCTATTCAAAGAGTGTGTAATCTAAATAAATGAAATAACTCCGTCGCTTAATAAATTTTTGACAATGCTATATATTTAAGAAGACAACTATATTCAGATTTCACGCTAGAATGCATTACAAGTTGAATAATTAAAAGGGAAATTAAGCGTAAGGAAATGTCTTCTTATGTTTCTACTGACTAAAAGTGAAAACATTTAATCGCTGTCTCATATTTCGGAGTTTCAAAATGGCTTTGGCTGAAAACTTAGCAAAGCATTTACTTTAAAGTTGTCATTTTAATAAAAGCATTAACTAAGTAATTAATATAATATCTTTAATTCTACATGCATTGAAATGGTTTTAAAAAAATCATAAAGTCAATTATTCATTTAATTCATGATTATGGTTATTATAATCACCCTTTAAGTTGATGTTAAAAACAATCACTGAATTAATACCACAATTACATTTCTATTCTATTAGTTTAACACCAATAAAAAGTAAGAGATTAAATTTTTTTAAAATTCAATTTACACAGTTCTCTCATTAGAAACTTAGCAATTACAAATCCATTTTTTTCTTAAAAGTTTTACGTTAACATAGACTGAATGATTGCATTAAAAATTATATTAAAAATATTTTATTGTTTGTATATTTTGTGAATATGTAATAAATAAGTTTGAAATGTATACGTACTGGTCTTTTCAATCATCACTACAACAACTTAAAATATTACTTAAACATTACTGAACAATAACATTAAACATTACTTTCAAAATAATTAAAGGCAGAATTCTATAGCAGATAAATTAAGTAGATTTTTTTCACGTGAAGAGCCAGGTGAAGGAATCAAGTCGCTGTGTACATGCGTTAACCTTTTACCTGCCGATGTTCCCAAATGGGAACATTTTTTTGTGAATTTTTTTACTAACCTAATTATTTGTTTAGATTTGTCATATTTTCTGAAAGGACACAGAACAGTATTAATTTATTTTAGATGTTCTTAATTTTTGGAAAATTGTTCAATTTTTTTATAGAATTAAAGCCAAATTTACAGAATTTCTGAACTTAGAATTTTCTTAAGTTTTTCAGTCTCTAATTTTAAAAAAAGTAATAGAAAAAACATTTTATTGGCGTTATTTAGTAGCCAGGAGACATATATTTCGTTTTAACTTAACAAAATATTTCCAATTATTATTTCTAGGGAGTTATTTCCGTAAAAATTAAAATGTTCCCATTTGGGAACATCAGCGTTTGGAGTTTAGTATTTGAGGGCGTTTTTCGTAACTCGCAAAATTTGAGTGCGATTCCTCTTTTTCTCTTACAATTATTTTTGTGAAAGCAAACAACACCTGTCCACAAGTCCATGTTTTTTGTTGTGGACAGGGGCTTGGTCCTTTCATTCACATGTTCAAAGGACATCTGTTATCAGCTTGTCTTTCACACCCTTATTCTATGTAATTCGTTCGCTCTATTGTTAGTCAATCACGGTTTCTCGGTTGGAAATCTTCATGCTTTCTACCGTATTCAATTTTTAAGAATTGCATATGTGTTTCAAATTCCTTAGAAATGTATCGCGTGACTAACTGGGAGGTAAAGACAGGGGACATTCGATGAGTGGTCTCATTTCAGCATTTCATTTCACGACTCGACGCAGGTGCGATCTGTTTCTTTTACCGAGTTTCATACGTATCAACGATTGTGTTTTTAGAGTACTATTAGACTCTGAATGAAATAGTTTTCATCTGTTTAGTGTTTTTTAAATTAATATTCCGTATAAACTACCATCTAGAGATGCCTCGCAAGTTTTTAACGTTAGAAGCTGCGTTAGACTATTTTCATAGCATATCCGATAGCGAACTCGATGACGCACAGGAGCCTAATCTTTGTAGTTTGCCACCTGATGGAGACGCAAATCTGAGCGATGATGAGCATATAAACGATGAAGCCTTAAATGAATGTCATCCTCAAGATGTCTGCGGCCAGGTTGACCTGATGCTTAGCAAAAGTAATAAAGATAGAAATTCAAATAGTTGAGATGACGAGCTTCATGATTCAGGAGATCAAAAGGAAAGCACACCCTCATGCTCGGCTCCAAAAGCAAAGAAACGAAAACAAGAACCCTATCCCAGATGGAAAAAAAAGGCAACGTTTGAAGAAAATCTTCACAGAGAAAACCTCGAAAAATTGACTGAAAAATTTCCCGAGCTTCAGACAATGGATCCTCTGCAGTTATTTTTCAAAATTCTTCCTTTGGATTATATGCAACATCTAGCTGATATGACAACGTTGTATGCTCTGCAAAAGGGAGAGACTCTAACTGTTACCAGTAAGGATAATCAGCAGTTCCTTGGTTTGCTTATTTTAAGTGGATATCACACCGTACCGTCAGAAGACTTGTATTGGAGTATTTCTGAGGACACGTCTATTCAAATATTCTCGAATATAATGAGCAGGTTACGCTATCGCCAACTAAAAAAATATTTTCATCGAGTGGATAACAACAAAGATGTAAAATCAGGTGATAAGCTCGCAAAGATTGCTCCCATATATGATGAATTATGTAAAAATTTAATTCAGTTCAGCGTTTTTCATGATAAACTTAGTATTGATGAATCAATGGTACCGTATTACGGACATCATTCTTTTAAGACGTTTATACGAGGAAAGCCAATCAGATTTGGATGATATGCTCATCAAATGGATATCCATACAAGATGGAAATTTATTCTGGAAAACAGAATGGTGCTAAGGCAGACACTCCACTTGGATCTAGAGTCGTCATGGACATGCTGTCTGTTGTGGAACATCCTGAACAGCACGAGGGTTTTTTTGATAATTTTTTCGCATCATACAATTTGATGAATCAACTGAATTCTCTGAAGATAAGAGCTGTTGGAACTATTCAAGAAAATAGGACTGGAGAGTGTCCTCTTCGATCCGCCAAGGATATGAAAAAAAACAGAGAGAGGGACATATGACTACCGTTCCAATGGAAATATTTTGGTCTGCCGCTAGAATGATAGCTCTGTGGTAACGGTTGCTTCAAATTATGCTACACACGAGCCAATCTCTAAAGCACAGAGATACTCAAGAATAGAAAGGAAAAGAGTTGACATTCCTCAGCCGGCTCTGATTCAGCGATACAATGAAGGGATGGGCGGCGTGGATCTATTAGACCGATTATTAGGAAGTTACCGTACACAGCTTAGGAGCAAAAAAATGGTGGTGGAACTTATTTTCCAATGCTTTGAATATCGGAGTAGTTGCGAGCTGGTTGATTCACTGTGAGATCAATAAAAGCACTAAAAGCGAGTTGTCGCACCTCTAATTCCGCCGCAACAACAAAATGGCCTTACTAAACTCTCAGATGAAGGTGTCAAGCAAACCTGGTCCTCGGCCACATCTTCCTGTCCTAAATAGAAAAACGGATAAACATTATCTTGTCTCCTTCACTCAGGGACGTTGCGCGGTTTGCAAAAAGAACGTGCGAAAGCAGTGCGTTGCCTGCGAAAAGCGGCTCCATTCATCTTGCTTCCCCCAATACGATGGACAATAGGGAAAAAATGTCATCCAGAAGAAAAAAGTAAAATGGTATGTAAAAGAAACAAAAAATATTAACATTTTTTCATGCATTTTCAATAAATAACCTTCTGAGAAAAATCACCCCATTTACTTCATTCCAAACGCCGATGTTCCCAAATGGGAACATAGTGAAAACCCTACTTAGAAATTTTTTTTTGCCAAAATATGTTTAGATTAGCTATACTAGAGGTAAAATGAGTCATTTAAGCAAAAAATTAAAAGTAATAATTAAAAATTTGAATTACGGCAGTTAAAAGATTAAGTATTTACTTAAGTTTATTGACTTTGAAAGTTTTCAATGTAATTTTTGAACATCCTGTGTAACATCCATGCATTATGTGTAAACTTATTCTGTTATGTTCTACTTAATTCTTTGGTCGTGGACTATTGTTTGAGGCTAGGAATAAAGCTTTGTTTAAAAATGATGTAGTTGCCATAATTGCCATAATATAGTTGCCTCTTGTGAGCTCCTACATCGTACAGATGAGAACTAGAAGCTAATTCTAGGGTCCACATATTTCATATAAATTTAATATATTTTATTACTCGTAACTAGTTTAATTTATTCCAACAATTTAGCTAGGAATAAAAAAGTCACACAATTTATACACGATTACAATTCATGAAATCAAATAGCCGTCATTTAGTGAAATGTATGTTAGTTTACCTATTCCCGAATAATTCAAGTTCTAATTCTTTTGGATAGTCATTTGATTTATTCGAAAAAGAAAAAACAAAAAGAAAAAGAAGGAAAAAAATCAAGCAGACGCTTTGGAGGTGGCCAGGAATGTGTTACACTTATCAGGGCGCATTTACTACAACCACTGGACTTGTCATTTTTCGAACACTTTAAACTGTACTTTATTATTCAAGCAGTTGAAACGTGCTTGCATAACTTGTACAAATAATTAATTTTCAGTTCTTATTGAAAAAATATTGTTACCAAAAATTTTTTTTTATATAAGTAGCTGAATAACAATATTTCATTATTAAAATACCTCATTATTAAAATATTTCAAATGTAACTATCAGTGATTTGTAACTGATAAAAATTCAAATTCGAAAATTGGTAAGAGTTTGGTAACTCTCCTCCAATTCTGGTTAATAAAACCAAAATATACGATATTTAAACTATTCATTTGTTAATTATTTCGTTCACATGTTCCGGTTTACAGGAAATTCTGGTTTTAAAATTACAATACATAAAGTAAAAAATACAAAATTGAAAAGAAAATTTAAGCAAATAAATAGTTTTTATGCCACGCCTTAAGTATCATATTAAAATCACCGAATATTTTGCCACATTTATCAAATCACATTCATTCAAACCATATTTTCTATACATCTTTTAAAAATCATTACCAAAGCACTCCGGTAATTACTAACGAGCATTTTATTATTCCCGTAGGGCTGGAAACTCGGAAAATTTTACAATATTCTGGTCATACATCATACATTGTTTCTCAGTGTTTAAACACTAATTTTCATATTAATAATATAAGAATTTATATAAGACTTTTATTACTCGTAAAGCCCGTAAATGACTTCTTTTTTTTTTCCTTTTCTGTAATTATAATTTTTTGATAGTAAAAATTCCTATTCTTTAAATTAATTAGAATTATTTTTAAATGTTTCTGGTAATAAAGTAAAATAACGAATTCTAAATTTAAAAGATATACGACAATCATTTTCATTAATAAATAAAAGGTTGTAGCTTCTGTCAGAAATAAATTTCATTATTAGTAAATAATATGTGTTGTATTGTTCTTTATTATATACGCTTTCTTTACTATGATTTGTCAGATTTCGATAGTATTTCGAACTTTTCAGCACATAAATATTAATTTGTGATACCCAATATTGTACATTTTTGCTTTATTTCTTAATTAGAATTCTAGAATTCTAGTTTTAATAAGAATTTTAACATTCTGCATAATAAAAAATTTTATTTAACTTTTTATTCGTTGGTCATTGTTTCTGAAAAATGTGTTAAAATTCCGTTCATAATAATCTTAACTTAGAATTTTTCAATGTAAAATGCTAAAAACATAATTTTTCTTGAAAAATTTTTAAAATTTAAGAGCAAGAATTATTATAATTTAAAAAATATATAGATATATGGTGTCGTGAGATTTCTCTAAAAAAAATAGACGCTATTTCTACAATAACAGAATTATTTCCGAAATAATACCTAAAGTTTTTGTGAAAATAATCATGTATACCAGGTGTTGGTGAATATTTCTCTTTCTTGATCTGTTGCGGTAACTACAACCGCAAAGGCGTCAAAGGGATTTTAAGCTAGCATTTTTTTTTTTAATAAAACCAGGTAGAGGTTTGCCGGAGGGAGCTACGATTTACGCCCTTTGAGTTGGTCCCATTCTGCGATGTTATTTATTTATTATTTTTTTTTAAAGTTTCTCGTAGGCTTCTATCCGAGAGTCGCTAAGACTTGGTGATTATTCTTGAAAAAGACAAAAAAAAATCTATTGTGAGCTGGGCATTTTTTGTTCATTATTTTATAAAATCGGAAAAAAGAAAACAAAAAAGCGCACTCGTACTGTATTGTACTACGCAGCTTCAAGTAATTTACTTTAATTTTTAATTCTATGACAATGTGATAGCTTTAAATAACTGACAAATATAAAAATATAATACAATAATAAAAATACCTCGAAACCTTTTCGTTTTTTTATTTCTGTGTTATTTGTGTTATTTATTTGTTAATGAATATATTTTTTTAATATATTTTAAGATACATTTTGAAAAGATATAAAAGCAGTTACCGCTATCCCAATAGGGGCTGTGGGCTTCTTGTTTAAGAAACTATGGTTTAAATTGCTATTTTTAATTAAAGCGATAGTATTGTAAAACACCATTTTGTGAAATATAAAATTAGAATAATGTAAATTTATATTTTAATAAGAGGCATAAATGATAATTCCAAAACAAGGTTATTGAATAAACACTACTTTGAGTCAGTTGTTTATCCTGATGATTAGTTTACTTTACTGATTATTGTTGTTTTCTGATAATAGCTTACCACAAATGCTTTATTAATGCAACTAACAAATTCCCCATCTTTGTTCTGAAAGTTTGAACATCATGTTTGACACAAATCTTATTTTGAGCAGTCACGCAACTTTACTTTCGGGACATTACAAAGTTCATGATTCATACAACACGCAAGATATTTTTTCTGTTCTGTTTGGAGTGTAAACATTTAAAATGAATATACATCGCTTCAATCAATAGGAATTTATAAAAGCATTGAAAAAGTAGACCTAGTTTTAAAAGTTGCTTGATCTAATTAGTTTTTATTATGGAAATAAAATCAAAATCGCATGCAAAATTTTCTTTCGTAATATATATTAATCATTCGTAAAATTCTATTGTGCTATTTATGTGCTATTATTTATTTAATCGTGAGGGTTTTATGAAATATAACGGAATTTAATTCATTGGTCCTAACAAAATCCTTGAGTGTTTCACCGTAGTTTAATTATTAGGTTGCTAAAAGTAAGCAAGATTTATTTATTTCTTATTTGAATATATGTAGGTTGTAAGCTAGATTTTATTTCATTTAAAATCTGGTTACTTAATCGTGTAAAAGAGCTTCGAACAATCTATCGATGTTTTTGAATTCCATACACTATATTATAAATGTTTAAAGAATCTACAAGAAAGCGCAATATTCTGCCGTTTTCTACTGTAAACTATTACTTATCTAAAATAAGTAAATAAGTTTTCATTTTTACAGAAAAAAAACAAGGAACATAACACTTTTATTTACCACAAAAAAATTTGTCCCATAATACCACCATAGCAACCGTTGATATAAATTCTAACTTATAACTTACATATACTCAAATAACAAAGAAATGAAATCTTACAACTTGCATATATATCTTTATATATCAAAGAAATTAGTTTAGTTAACTTTTAACATAGGTGACAAACTTGCAAAATCTCTAAATTGGTTGTTAAACTAGTAAATTACGATAAAAAAAGTTATTTATAGAATAATTTGAAAATATAATTTTCGACAATAACTAATAGTAAACATGAAACTAATATAATTTAGTGAAATAAAAGTAGTAGTTCTAAAACGTACGATACGCCAGGTCATAAATAATAAAGCTCATCAAGTGGCTTATGATGCAATTTCATAGTGAAGCTGAAAATACCGCTGGTTGCCTCCGAGTAAAAAGTTTTAGTGTATATTAAAGCCAAAAATTGTGGCAAGAACTTTATACCAAAGTCATATAAAACAAAGGATAGTTCCTGGCGTAGTGAAAAATAGTTCTTTTACACTATTGGGCGTAATTCGTTTACTCTACTACCGGTAAAGTAGCTGCCGTCATTTTTGTTATTCGATACCGCTAAAATGTTTAATTATAGAAAGTTAAGTTACACATGAGTCAGTAAAGTTATTTTTAACAAGACAATAAAAATTGAGAATCATTACTTTAGGATAAATATAAAAACTATTCCTAAAAATATAATTAGTTTGTAAATCAATTATATAATTAGTACATAGGGAATATTAAGATGAATTTGAAATAGGCTTAACAGAACTGAAGAGGATAGAAATTATAAATTATAAATTGTTACTCATATAAGAATATACAGACATATTTCAACGGCTAACTATCGATTCAGTAAATGTATTGCAGCATTAAAAACAACCGCAATTTCTCGCCAAATTATATTCGAATGTAAGCAATCAAGAGATGGTATTCAAAGTTTTGCAAGTGAAAATAATTCTCGTTGGTGTGAGAATCAGAGACTATATTGTAAGTTTATTCAATTTTAAGTGTTGAGATTTGAATTTTACCAAATCGTAAACGAACGATCAATTAGGCGTTAAAAGGAGTTCTATTGGGTGTTCTGGAATAAAGTATTCCATTACACGATATTTTCCGTTATTCACAAATCATATTTGGATAGATAAACATCTACATATTCGGTCAAAACACAGTTTTTATAGTGTGCAATGCGTAAAAAAAGTAAATAAATAAATAAAGTAAAATAAATGTGGACCACCTTGAAAAGCTATTGATCTAATCTTTTGTTCTTCACGTTCCAACACTCGATTTTAATGGTTCGAGATAGTGACCTCAATTGTGCCAATTAATTAATGCAGACGCTATGTTAAGTTATGAAATCAGATACAATAACGTACTTTCTCTGCATGAGCATACTTTTTTTCCGGCTATTTCTGCTTTTCAATCTAGAATATGGGGGATAAGCGAAATCTGGGAAATATTGTCCCAATGATTTAGTAAGGAGAGCGGTTCAAAGTTTGCATCAATTAGTGTTAATTTTTATTTTTTTGCTTTCTTCGCCATATCTGTAGAACTTTTTAACCGAATTGAAATTTTATCCAATTTTATGAAGTCGTTTATACGAATCTACTTTCTTATAGAAAATATTTATTATTTTGTATAATTTTATTTAATAATAATCGAAAACATTTTGAATTGTAAGGTATACATGTTTATACATCACTTTATAAAATGCAATTTTAAATAATCAAACTACAAATTAGGATAAAGCCAGGCGAATAATTGCTGAGAAATCAAATTTTAAAAATGTGACTCTTTTTAAAAATTGGATTATTTACTTTAGTTATGTTTTTATTTTATTTCCCCTTACTTAGAGTATCCAGAGCTTCACGCAATAGTAGGAGGTGCAGTGTCTCTACCATGCAACCTGAGCCCTCCCTCAAACGACGACACAATCTCCTTAGTTTTATGGTATAGGTTAGATCTACCCAATCCAATATACACACTCGATGCCCGAAGTACCCCAACGGCAGACACAGCAAAACATTTTTCCAGCAAAGTTCTGGGTTCAAGAGCTTATTTTAACGTATCAAGGAGAAGTCTAGCTCATTTAAGGCTCAACCCTATCGAAGAAGATGATGCAGGGGAGTACAGATGCAGAGTGGATTTCAAAAGAGGTCGCACTCTCAGCAGATTGGTAAAATTGAATGTTATAGGTAAGTAAAATATATTCCTGAAAAATTAGGGTTAAAAGCACATACAATCGAAGAACTTTTATTTTTCGCTGTAAATTCAAAATTTACTGGGAAATTTTATGGAAGAAAAAAAGTATCCTAAACCGATTAGGGGAAAATAATGAGATAGGAAATAATATACTGTAAAATGCATTTTTGAAATGTTATGTAAAGAAGTACGGGAAATGCAAGAGTACTAGCACTTTTTGTAGTACTTTTTGTGGCAAATTTAACGTTTGTCGTTAAATTTTAAGTTTAAAGAACGGTCATAACAGATCAGTAAACCTGAATATAATTTATAAAAATATACTCTGCAAACCGAAAATTTACTGTCAAATATATGGAAAATCAGTTCACAAGCACATTTTGATGTAAAATTAATATTTACCGTAAAAATTTATGTTTGAGATGTCATGCTGAAAATATCTTTCAAATGAAAAATACTCGAAGTATATTGTTAAAGGTATTAAAACCTAGCTTAGAAGTTCTTATATACTGCAACGTTTTGGTCGAAACAATAAAATCAGTAAGGGACCCTTCAGCCAAATAGAATATTTGAAACCATGTACCCTTTTAAAAAGCTTAAAATTATCCTTGTCTTGTGTCTTAGTAAAATATGGACGGTTTTAAAATCAGTAATCAGCATTTATATTTGCATTTAAAACATCCTTATGCCGTAGTGAATATGACGATAGCTATCATAATCCTCTATTGACGTTTAAATTAAGGATACCGTGTACTTTACCGTAAAAAAAAAGAATAGATTTTTTGAGACTACATTTTAAAGTTATATATTTACCTTGTAAGCTTCCTAAAGTTTTTTGCAGGATGCGTAGACATTTAGAAAGTAAACGCCGGAATATGAATTTAAATTCAAATAAAGCTATTTCTTACAGCAAAAGGTTATGGCAAAAAAAATTATTAAAAAAACACATTTTTTAAAAAATATTTAGAAACTTTCAATGCCACAGATAAATATCTCAAAAAAATTGTGATCTCTAAAAGTGTCTCTAAATAACGTCACCTTGGTCTTGGCTGCACTAGATGCGGCTGTTATGTGTTTACATAGCAGAAGTATTATTGTTTTAACATAAACTGTATACTAACTAGTAATGTTTTTAAATTACTAACTAGTCATGTTTTTACATACGAAACTAATGTTTTGAAATCAATTTTATCATAAAGTTATTATATATTCCTTGCAGTTTTTCTCTAGGATATCCAGCTCAACAATTGTAAGATTTTAAAGCGCCAAGAAATAACTACTTCTCATTTCGAGCATTTTTGAAATGTCCTATTTATAGTAATTTATTTTTATTTAATTATTTTTATTTAATACAGATATAATTAGTTTTTAATGCAGTTATTTTTTTATTTATAAATTTTTACATTATAAAAACATATATTTTCTGTATTTATAGTTTTTATTTAAGTATCGATAAAACTACATTTTGCACTGGTGCAATTTTGCACCGGTGAGGGAGACTATGCATACTTATTTAAAGTATTGAAATGCTGAAATGTTTAAATTGTTTGCTTAGTATAGTAAACCCGCATTTTATATTTGTGAATTATGTGATTCATTATTGTTTTAATAAGTACCATTCTTTTAAATTAGAATATCGTGCCAACGTTTAGAAAATTCACTAATAGCAGTATCAAAAAAACAAAAAAAATGGTTTCCCAGCTAAACGATTTTATGTTGCCCGATAAACGCTAAAATGACATTCAGATTTTCTCCGAAACTTTTTTATTTTTACATAAAAACAAACTAAAATATAATATACTATTGCGGTCAAACTTATTATTCTCCTTGGTATTAAATGTCCTACATAGTGGTAAATTTTTTTCTGATTCAAAATTACAATTTTAACTAATATTTCAGATGCTACCTTTTTTTCAGTGCCAGTTAAGAAGATTTTCATAAAAGGAAAGAATAATAGTACTTATTCAGGATTAATTGGTCCTTTTACAGAAGGCTTTAGTTTGACCTTAATTTGTGTAGCAAAAGGAGGTATGTATTTTACTGAACAATTTCGTAGTACATAATGTGTTCTATAATAACTGTCCTTAAAATGTTTTTAAAATTCTTGACACAGTATATAAAAAAATAAAAAAATTTCTTAAAAAAAGAAAAAGAAAAAGCTATTGATCTCCAATGAAAAACTACATTAAAACGAGATTAAAATTATCAAAACTGGTTTGATTGAATGTCGAAATAAAAGGGAAAAGCGATTATTAAAAAAATGTCAAATTTTCATCAAGTTACTAAACTGGCTTTTTTGTTTCACAAGTTGCCTTTCTTACTAGTAATTCATTAATTTTCAAAAGCGTTTATGTTTCTTATAATGCTTTGATTTTAAATTTCGAATATTAATTGTTGGTTTTTTGTCAACTATAATTTGTCAACTATAACTCTATTAAAACTATATACCCTTCTGTAATTAAAGATCTAATAAAGATGTAATAATAAAGACGTAATTAAAGATGTAATAAAAATCAGTTCGGAAAGTATATCAAGAAAGCTGCTTGAAACGTGAAATTTAACTCTGTTTTAATGCAAAATAAAAATCTGTTTCTATAAGCCTTAAAAATCTGCTTAATCCACTTTGTCTAAAAATGAGTTTGACTGTAATAGAAGATTCACTTAAAAAATTACACAACATTTAAAAAGTTTTCATTATAAAGAATTCGTGTTCGAAATGTATGCTTATAATACTTTGAAACTTTTATAGCTGTTAAATCTCCATTTTTTTCACAAAAAATTTTTTTAAATTGTTTTTTTTTTTTTTTTTTTTTTTTTTTTTTTTACCATTTCAGGTCATCCAACGCCTGTGTTGACATGGCGTAAAGGCTCACGAATTATTGCTGGTTCTATAACTGTAGAAGGACCAGGCATTATTCAAAATGAAATAAGCTTTAATCGCCTTAGAAGAGAAGATTTATTAACTGTTCTAACATGCCAAGCATCAAATAATAACGTTACGGGTCCACTCTATACGTCTGTCACACTCGACTTAAATTGTAAGTATCAATGCCAACAAAGACATACATTTTCTTAGAAGCAATGAGCGATTTTATTTTATTATATAAACGTCGTTGAGCAGCCGACGTAATTTTTGAGTTTACGACTAATAATGCTCAACTCCGTAGCCTAGTAATTTTGAACCTAAGGCAGAAAACAAGGAAACTCCAGAATCAAGCATTGGGAGAAATTTGCCTTCGTAGAGGACTTTCTGATAGAACTTACCCGCACTTGCGTTACGCGGAGAAGAAAACCACTAAAATCTCCAACGGTTTACCTGACGCAAGGGGACTCTTGCCCTACTTCTTTTGGAGGCGAGCGCTCTTTTCTCTGAGACACCACGGCTCAATAATGAGTAACTGTAATGAAAAATAATTTTATTTGTGCTAGGTTATTGACTTTAACTGTTTGACTTCAAAATTCCGCCGTATATTGCACCAATAATCAGTTTATTACATACAATTTTGAGCAATTGAACAATACTTTGGTACTTTCATTCTGAACATAAAGCACAAAATATAGCACCTCAAATAAACGTTTTAAAGACCCCTAAAATCCGAGGAAGGTTGCACCAGCATTTGATATTTTTAAAATGCCGAAAAATGGAGCAAGTGCGCATCTAAATTTGTATGTAATTAGCCAAAATATAATTAAAGTTTTAATTGTTGATCAACATTGTTTTTTTTTATATCTATTTTATGACTTTTCTCTGAATTGATCTTTTTTTTTATCTATTAGTTTTTGATATTTCATTCTTTAAAACATGAACTGACGAAATAAAAACCGGTACCACAATTTCATAAGAAATTTTTCACAATGTAGCTTCGCTGTTTTTATGCAAAAGATTTAAGCCTTACAAAACAAAAATACCTTTTACAAAATACTTCACAAAATAAATTCAAAGCAAAAGTTTAGTTAAGCGATATAAATAAACAAATAAAACAATATGAATTGAAATATATATTTATAGGTAGATTATTATATTAAAAACTAAATTGATTTTATGCAAATCTATATGAACTTTCAACCTTTGTTACTCCTTTGAAAACTCAGTTATTGTTTTGTTAAAAGAATTTATATATTTCTTTGGAAATGGGACGAACTTTAGGGAGTCATATGTTTACTGAGGATTTAATCCTTTTTATCTTACATGCTTAATTGATTATTCTAGTTTTTTTTTTATATCTTAGAATAATCTGATACTTAGTAACTGAGAAAACCACAACCTCATTTTTGGTTTGTTTGAAAACCAAAATGTAACTTTATTCATTTGTCAAAGGTCAGTGGACGGAAACGTCAGCTCTAGAAGTCAATATATTTTTGTGAGATATATCTATGTGTTTATTTTCTTTTTCTTTTCAAAATGTTTGATCTTTCTTTTGAGCAAAAATTTATGACAGTGTGAAGGAAGAAAATAGAAACGCAGAAATGAACTACGAAATAACTCTTCCTTTCAACTATCTAAAATAAATAATGATAACTTTGTTAGTGCCAAAAGAGTTCTAAATTTTAGCAGACAATAAAACTGCTTCTATTTTTCAAACTAAAACAAAAAAAAACACTTAATATTTGATATTATACATAGTCAATAAAATATTCAAGATTTTTTTTTATCCCAGAATAATTTTCGTAAGTTGATGTCAAAGTTTTTGTGTGGATTTGTATAATTTGTGTAACTTGACGTCAAAGTTGAAATGTATTTTTTTGTATCATATCGGAACTTAGTTTATCCACTTTTAGTATTTATAAAATAGTAGTTGAAATATTTTACGATAAAATCATTTTTTTCATTTTTGTGATACATACTTATAATGTATTTTTTTAATAAAAATATCAAATTTTCTTACTTGTTTTTTGGTTTTTCTATTACTTCTAACTTTAATTCAATAAATTTTATACCTCGTATTGTTTTTTTTTTTTTTTTAAATTTTATCTATCTATCTATTTATTTTATTTGTAAATCAAATAACTCATAAAAGTGAGAAAGGTTAAAGCCTCATCTTACTTAGAAATATGAAACTAGATAATTAAAATTATCAAATTAATATTTTTTATTACGAATCTGTTTGAAATTTTTGAAAAATATCTGTATCGTCCTTAATTAAACAAATTCAATATTATTTCGTTCACAAGTTTCGATCGAATTTATTTAATTTGGGTAATTTTACACGGAAAAATCGTCCTTTAAATCATCATCTTATTTTCAAAAAGACGAAAAGAAAAAAAAATAAACTTTAATTTTTTCAATCAGATATATAAATAAAATCAAAAAACAGATTATATAAATATTCTCAAGTTTATAAATATTAAACAAGACATTATAAAATATGAAAATAAGAAAACAAAAGTAAACTTTTTTTATAGGACATAAAATATTTTTCTTATCATGGTTGTGAATAAGTATATAAAGAAAATATCATTTTTAACAAAATAATAGAACGTTTCCAGTCACTTAGGATAAATTATCAAAATTTGCATCTAGATTGATAAGTAGTAATACACGTAACGATCCTAATCAATAAAAAAAAACAATGTTGAATGATTTTATTTGTTTTGAAATAGAGAAATCTTCTTTTGCTTTCTAGGTAAAAATGGAAGATAGAGCAATATGTTTTGAGCTCTCAAACAAGATACTTCTTGTCAAAATGCAAACACGTGAATGATGGAATAAAAAACATTCTAGAAAAAGTTAAAGAACTATTTCTGTGATAAGATATAAAATAAATTAATAAGGGGGGATCACAGTAGCCGGAAGATGTAGTTTAAGGCATAATCCACTCCATGAGAGGTTGGACAACGTTGTACTAATTAAAAGAACAAACACTGATATGAAAGTAAAAAGGCTCAAAGCCATCAAGAAGAGCTGATATTTTAAGAGTAGAAATAATTTCGGTGTTTGGTGTAGTTTTCTTGGCGAGGAGCATGGCGTCCAAACATAATGACCTTTCTTCCATTTCAACCATGAAGCAAAAGAAGCTTTTTTAAGAAAAGTTATTTCATTTACATTTATAATTTATGCTTGAAACCCTATAAGTACATTTAGTATATATTATTTTCATTTGTCGTGAGATTGCATGTCGAAAATGTTGACCATAGTCAAAAATTTATTCTTTTTCCTAAACGAGTGAAACCTCTGAGTGTACAGATCACTACAGTGCCCACCACACTGAAGGCTGGTGAACGAGTGGAGGTGAGTTGCCAAAGTGAAGGTTCCAGGCCACCTGCAAGAATATCTTGGAGGAAGGGATTAGAAAGAGTTGATCATTTAGCAATACAAAATATATTTGGTAGCATTTCAGTGAGTACCCTAAGTTTTGTACCTAGTGGAGATGACAACAATAAAAAGTTAACTTGCGAAGCTCAAAATCCAAAACTTCCAGAAAGTGCCTTACAAGACAGTTGGACGCTCAATGTACTATGTAAGTAAATATTTTCTAAAGGAAAATCAATCATTTAAATATAAAATATTTTTTATTTATTTATAGAATGGTGTAAAAATGATGTGCAATTTTTAAAATATTTAAGAGAAATTTTTAAAAGAAAACAAAAGAAATAGGAGAAAATTTTATGTAATTGTAACATAATAAATAATATTTATACTTTTAAAACTACATAAAAATTAATGTGTATTTAATTTTAAAAAAATAATTAAAAAAATAAGTGAATTTTTTTTTTCTTGAAAAACTAAAATTTTATGATAACTATAATTATTTTTCAAAAGCTACACAGAGGGAAAAATTGATCAAAACTACCAAAATGTGATTGAATTTTACTATCATTATTATTTATTTAATTTTACGAAAACTACACTGAGAAAAAATTTGATCAAAAACTACTATAATGTAATTAAATTTACAATGATTTTGGCTTTATGGGAACATAAAAATGCTCGGTATTTTTACCGAAGTACTATATTAATGATTTTGGTTAAATTTACCATGAAATATAGTGTTATAATGCATGATAAAATTTAGTACATGTGGCGAAAATCGGAAATTTTCTCATGATTTCTTAGAGAATGGTATGAAAACCATTCATTCGGTAAAATTTACATTTTAGATTTGTATTTTGAACTAAATACTTGTTAATAAGAATTATAGTTGTGAGAATTAAAATTTCCGCTAAGCAGTTAGCATATGAACGAAAAATTACCGAAGAAACTGTTTATAAAAACCATATATTTTGAATCCAAAATTATGACTTTCTTTACTAGAAATGCCATTTGCCATTCAGTACTGTAATTTTAATAGAATTTTTCCCCGTGTAATCTAAATGTTATACAAATATATGATTAGTTATTTTATAGCATCATTATCATTA
The DNA here is from genome assembly GCA_949128135.1 of Parasteatoda lunata. NCBI lineage: Eukaryota > Metazoa > Arthropoda > Arachnida > Araneae > Theridiidae > Parasteatoda > Parasteatoda lunata. The sequence goes on along the minus strand of OX421970.1, from coordinate 9,469,668 downwards.
GTTTTAATTTCTTGATATAAGTTCGTACAACAAATTTGAATTATCTTAGAATTAGAGTTTTATTGGAAATACCATAGGAATTTGGATTATGAATAGCATACGATCTTGAGCATATGAACTTTCATTATCGAAACTTAACATGATAGAATGGTATTGATTAGAAATAAGAGAATCATTAATCAAATTATGCACTATAAATAAACAAATAAAGGTAAAATAAATAAGAATTCCACTGTGTGAATTTTAAATCTTAGATAATTAAACTGTAAATTATTAACTTCAAAAATAAATATATGATTAAAAATTCCACAAAGCTGTTTTTAAATATAACAAATTTGTGTATCATGGAAAGTCTTAAAGGGAAAAATCAATACATTTTCCTACAGAAAATAGTTTTGGAGATTCTTGTTTTATTTCTAGAGTAATACAAGTCAAATCACAATTTGAATCCAGAAGAAGAAAACATTTTGGAAATAAAACGGGGATTTTTTTTTAATGGAATCGTCGATAGAAATCTGTACGAAAGCCGAAAAAAAATCTATGTTTTTTATTTCATGTTTGCATTTCTTTCAAATTTCATCACAGCAATTTTATATGTTTTCCGAGTTGTGATATATCCGGTAAAAAGGGAACATAAAAACATGTTATTTTGACAGATTTTTAAATCTTGTTTCAGAATGAGGAGCAGTTTCCATTCCCTTTTTTCTTGATTGAATTTCAATACGAAATGTATTAAATATTTAATCTATCAACTTTCGACATTTGTTAGAATCGTTATCTTTAACTAATTATACTTTTAGCATTAATTACTTTAACTACTGATTGTTGGCAACATTTTCCAAAGAAGCGACCTGAAGTCCCCCCAGCTTCAGATAGATGAGTACCAGATCGTTTTAAACGTGGCTTGTGTGCAATGGCTAACCACCTTGCCACCATCAAGCCGTTGGTCACGAAACTCCATGACTTCCGTGGCTAAACATTAACTATTTAGTACTTGATTAAAACATCCTTCACTTCAAAAATATATAAATAGGAAATGACAGTCGACCTGTTTCAAGGGCACAAAAACAGTTTTGGGATTATTTATTGAATGAATTATTTAGGTTTGCTAACATAAGGAACTTGTTGAAATTTTCCAAATTTTTATGAGGAAATAACAGCTATGCAAAATATTTTGGCTATATGTGGAGCTTTTAAATACCAGGTTATCTATGCTTGCATGAAACAAGATAACGCGTAAATCAAATTAGATATTTCTCATATTTTTATTCGCTTAATTTCTATATTTTAAATATATTCACACGCAACAACATGATGATCTTTTTAAAGTAAGAAATTACAAAAAATCGACATTGTTTTTATTTATCAATTTTTTTTTTAATTGATAAGAAATTTCTAAAAAGGGACTGAAATTCACAACTGTCATGTTTTCTTTTCTTCATAAAATTATCCCTTGGGAAATTGAATTTATTTCATTAAAATCTTTAATTGGATAATTCCTTTCCTTTTTTTTAACTAATTTCTTAATTTCCATCACATGTTCTTTTAACAATTGCTTTTCATTTAATTCCGTTCACTTATTCCTTCTTTAATTCCTTTTCCTAGATCCACCCCACCTGTCACTTGTGTTTGGGGCAAGTGTCCAGTATGAGCACATTCGAGAAGGAAGTGACGTGTACTTCGAATGCAACATTCAAGCAAATCCTCCAGTTACCGAAGTCAAATGGCTATTTCAAGGACGACTCCTACTTCATGATTCGCTTAGAGGCGTTAATATACGTAACCATTCGCTGCTACTTCATAATGTAAGTCGGAGACATAGAGGGACCTATCAGTGTCAAGCTATAAATGCACAAGGCCGTGGTCGAAGTGAAGAAGTTATGCTCAGAATTCAGTGTGAGTAGATTTTAATTATAAAGGCTTATCAAACCTTTAGCTGATTATTAAGATAAATTACCTTGGAATTTTGCGTCTGACCGACAGAGATATTAATTGCCTGTTATTGAATATGTCAGCATGGCATCATTAATTTTATGCGCTAAATTCAATTATGCTAATCAGCTTTCTCCTTAGATTTTCATAAAACTGGAAATTTAAATTTTCTCACACAATAAGTTAATCAGATACACAAACAATTTAAAAAAACATGAGTGTTTTTAGTTACCGAAAAAATAATGCAATATTATTAATTGTACATTTGTTTACTTATTGTGATCCAATTAGAACAAAAATATAACTCGAATTCAATTCTTATTATACTGTAAACTGAGTATTGCTAATAATTGGAAGATTTTTCTTCCTTTCTGATAATTTTTTCTCGTATTTTTTTTATAGTTTTAAAATGATAAATCTCAATACTGATTGAATGTAACTGCATGTAATTAGGAATCTGTATGTTTTAAAAGAATCTATCACCTCACTAAATGAGCTACTACTCTTACATAAATAACAATCCAATGAAATATCTGAAAGAAAGTCTCTTCAGAGAAATTACAGAGGGGAAACCGATAATTTCTGAATCTTTGGTGCGAATAAACTCGGTTACATGCGCTTAAAAAAACATATGTAAATAACTTTTCACTCTCTAGTTTTACAGAATATAATTTATCCGTAATTAATTTAATCAGTATTTTTACTTGTGGATGTCCAAAATTGGTTCTTTCTGTTAGAAGAAATAATTCTTTAAGGTGTTTATTAAGAAATTTTACATTAAGCTAATTCTTTTAACGTGACAGAGCAATAATATTACTCTAAAATTATTTACAGTAAATTACATTTTAACTGTCAGAGTTTAATGTTTGTTTAGATCTGCTTCCCACGCGTTGAGAACACCACAGAACTAATAACAGTTTGAGAATTTTTCACATTGTTTCAATCACGTTTGAGAAAAATAAACCGACTCTTTAAGGAACGATTTAGTTCAGTTTTCGACTTGTGTAACTCAGCGATTCCATATTCCTAATACACAACTGTTTTAGTCAAGAATCAGTTTTAAAATAGAAGAGAATTTTTGATAAAAAAAATTATATGAGCTATGAACTGATTTACGGGAGGACATTCGGGCCATGAGCCCAGGAACCCCTGCTGTTGGTTCACCCCAGCCCAAATTATCTGTTTCATCTAGTTGAGCCTTTAACTTGCAAGGACCCTTAACGTTTTTAAATTTTGTTAATAATAGTTTATGTTAAAATTATTTCTAGTTAAAGTGAACTTGGAAGATAGTGATTTTTGAAGTTAATATAAATCATTCAAAAACATTTTTAGAATGCTATATATGCTTTACTAGGTACTTAGTACAGGTATCATGTTCCCTAATTTTTTTTTTTCCTTTTCACCAACAATTCTTACTCTATCAATTAAATTCCAGTATTTTTTCATAGTTTGGTGACATTAAATTTTGAATTTACTGCTGTCTAAAAAATTATGTTATTATTGTGATTAAAAACCATGTATGTTAACAGGCACTTGTCGACTCTACCTAGGGGGCTCATAAGTGGCTTTGTGCTTAGAGCTGTATATCGACCCCTGCATATAATTAAATGCTAAGTAAAAATTAATTTCTCTATAATTTTCAGATGCTCCTGCATGCAGCGACCGTCAGCGTCGGAATTATGGAGTAGCGAAAAACGAGCAAATAAATGTGACTTGCTCAGTGGAATCTGATCCTCAAGACGTGCTGTTTTGGTGGATATTTAACAATACATTTTCAGAAACTAAGGAAATAAGGACTTTTCAAAGAAGTGCCTCAGAATTGAAAAGTGTTGTCAAATTTGTTCCAAAATCGAAATTGGACTACGGTGCTCTTTACTGTTATGCCAAAAACACAGTTGGAAATATGAGAGAACCTTGTGTTTTTAACATAGTGCCTACAGGTAAATATAATACAATTCGTAGTTTAAATACTTTTCGCAATATATAACCTATACTTGTTAGACTAATTTAAAGAATTGTAATTTAAATATCAATTCATAAATTTCGTAATTTGTGTATTTTAAGTTACTTAAGTTTAGATGTAAATTCTTAACTTAAATACTCCTCAAGTAATTTTAAAATCCTTGCTTTTTTAGCATGAATATAAACGTGCAAACGTGAAACGAAAATATAATAAATCTAATTTAGAATAATTTAATAGATCAATCATGCCCGCAAGCCGGCTGCAGACTTACGGAGTCAAGGATATGAAGGCTCCACAATTTCGAAGCCGACGGCGTATGTTAAAATTCGTCGTAAGACTTCCGGGTTACTTACTTCGGATTGATTTTTATACCTGAGTTTGAAAAAGGGAACCACCAAATATTATTATTCTTGTAATGATTACAAAATAACGCGTTCTTTCAACTTAAATTTCAATGAAACCAACAACATATGAATGAGGAACCTGCATGCGTTGGATAATCGCAGAATGTTGGTTATTTTAAATATTCTATATCTTAAAACTCTCTAAGATCAATTCAGAATTTAAAAATCTAACTAGAATTTAAAAAAAAAAAACTTTACTTAAAATTAGCCTAAAACGAAACTAACTTCACGTGACCCAAAATAAGGCGGGGTTTGCTTATGACGTCAAAGTATAGTATCTCAGCAAACAGGAGGAGTTAAACCAAAGCTTCCTATCGAGAAAAGTGCTACAAAGGCGTTTGAATTTGCATTGCATTTTTAAAAAAAAAATTTTCTTTCATGTTTATATCATATATATAGTTTAAATATGCATGAAGTGTATATCAGTTTGCATCCTTCCCCTTGAGAAAATTTTTGTGGGCACCTTTCAGCATAATGAAGTAAAATTGAGGAATGAAAATATAAATGTCGAAACTACTTTTTCTTCAATAACTTGTGAAATAAATTCAATTTTCTTTATTTATACTGATTCATTTTTATTTATATTTGTCGATATATAAAAGTCTGAAATGTTTTGAAAGTTTTTATTTAATGAGTTGATCCCAATTAGAGGGAATGGAATAAATGGTATATGACCTAGAATTGAGGAATATGACCTAGAATGGTATATGACCTTTTGAGGAAAATAAAATTTTTTTGAAAAATTCTTTTTTATTATTAACTTCTAAAATATTTTCTTGAATTTTTTTTGAAGAAATATAAAAAAATGCTAAACCCTTATTATTTTTTATTTTAACTTTGATAAATTTTTCTTCTAGATAGAATTAATTAATTATTTTTTAACTAAAAACCCTTCAGCATAATGTAATAAAATTGAGGAAGAAAAAAATAAATGTCGAATCTACTTTTTTTTCAATTACTTTTGAAATAAATTCATTTTTCTTTATTTATACTGATTTATTTATATTTATATTTGTCTATATGTAAAAGTCTGAACTGTTTTGAAAGTTTTTATTTAATGAGTTGATCCCAATTAGAGGGAATGGTATATGGCCTGGAATTATAAGTTTTTAGGTAAATAAAATATTTAAAAAATTCTTTTTTATTTATAAATTCTAAAATATTTTCTTGCATTATTTTTTTCATGAAAAGGACGGAATGGAAGACATGTAAATAATGCTAAACCCCTTTCAATTTTTATTTTAACTTTGATTATTTTTTCGTCTAGATAAAATTATTTTTTAACTTTAAAAAAAAACCTGTACACCACTGTTCTCTAAGAAAAAAATCATTTCATTTTAAAGAATAAAATAAAGAAAGAAAGTGATCTGAACAGCATTTCATAAACATTTTAATTCGGTATAATGAATTATTCATTCTGAGAAGCTTATCAATCAGAAAAACAATCTAATAGAATTAAATTATAATTAAATAAGTTGCTGTAAAATGCTCTTAGCAATAATGCAGTAGTTGCAGACAATTTGCGAGTTTTTTTTTCCATCGCGTTTGATGGCTTTGCACCAAATTTGTCTTTCTTCTCCTTTTGGTACACTAAAAAATAATTTATTTGGCGTGTATAATCTAGAAGTATCGCAACATGGTACAATGCAACACTTGTAGTTTTTGCTTGGAGCCACTTTTCAGAATTTACGGCGCGGTACATACTTTCGCCGTTTTGAAACATGAAGGGAGTCGTGGCTGTACTATATTGTGACGTTATCAGAGCAGATGGGAACCCTAGCAGCGATTTAGGAGGCGGGTCTAATTGAGCGATTTTAACTATTAATAACAAACTAGTAACTAGTTATCGCACAGGTCATAAATTAGTGTCTATCTTCATAAAATGGCATGATGTTTCATTTTAAAACACAAAAAAAAAAGCACGCAGGTTCCTCATTTGGGAGACTCCTCAAGCATATTATGCCCTGCAAGATACAACCCAAGAAATAACTAATGGTGATATTTAACATAAGTATAGCCAAATAAGGGACAACACTCAAAACATGGCAAATCTTACATTTTATCTATGTTGTGATATTATTTTTCTATCGATTTATGTTAAATTCACAACCAGATGGAATTTAAAAATTACAGAAAATTCTAATGAATGGTAAAATTACGCATAAATTAAAATATAAATCAGATTAACAAAGCTCCCTAGAATATTAAGCCTGTTCACATTTCGCCTCGAAAGCATAACCTAAGCCAAGGGATCCACCGGACGTTTTCTAAATTTCTTCCGGTTTCAATAAGCTCGTTATTGTTTACATTCAGTCAAGCATTAATACACGCCGACATTATTTTCCAGACTAGATAGTACTCTAGACCAGTGGCACTCACATTTTTTTGGCTATAAAACCCTAGCCGATTAATCTATTTTCTATTGGTGGAACTCCAAATTTATAAAAAGAATTCATTTGGAGCTATGAATGCACTAACCAAAGAAAGACTTCTAATTATTTAAAAAAAAAAAATTATGTGAGGAATTCGTCGTTAGTTCTCTCAGAGAAAAAAGTTATAGTAAAATTATTCTATTGTAAGGTAATGGCATTTCTGGTACAAAAAAACCATAATTCAAATCAAGAACCAAAATCAAAATAGAAAATATATGGTATTTAAATTATTTAATTCGTAATTTATCCGTTCATATGGCAACTGTTTACGATAAACTCTAGTTTTCAAAATTATAGTACTTATTACCACATATGTAATAAAAATAAAAGATAAAAGCAACTAAAAAATAAAAGCAAATTTAACCTAATTAATGGTTTTCTTATGCTATGTTCTAAGGTATAATAAAATTGTCGAATTTCACCACATTTACCAAATTTTATCCCATGTTATAAAACCATTTTTTATAGTGTATTTGAAAAATTACTAGGAGGCTTTGCCCCCTGCTCGCTGGCGCTCCCCAACCACCGGAACTGCTTTCGCAGTTCATTTCAGATTGCTTCGCAATCCAATGCTTGCTTTGCTCGCTCATTGGATACGTTCTTAACGTCTAGCTTTTGTATACTTTTTTGAATACTGAAGTTCCGAAAACTTTTCACTGTAGAAAATTCTAAACCAGTACATTTCAATGTTAATATGAAATTGCAATTGTTAATTTGGGCATTTGGCGATACAACACTTATAGAATTGAAGGAATTGTTACGTCAAGCTCTCAGGTATCATAATTTTGATTTATGTTGCTAAGTTAACTTTAGAAAAATTCTATGGCTGGCAACGGCATTTTTATTTTTTAAGTTGTTTATTTTTATTTTTGCCGCAGCTGAATTGAACAACCTGATAATGCTCACTCTGGTTATTGTTTCCGTTTTTAAAAGCGCTATATGTTGAGCCACCTCAGCTAGATTTGGCATGTGACATTTTTTAGATGCAATCATTGGTCGATTTTCTAACGTTGCCATTCGGGAAGTTGTAATGTGGCTTTTTTTTGGTGCCGTGTAAGAGAAATATATATACAGATTACCAAAATATCAGTTAATAAATTTAGTTTTGGTAATAATTATATTATTCTTACCAAATAATTTTAGCAAAATTATTACCAAAATCTAAATACCGGAAAAATTTTCACATGAAGTTGGTTATCGCAAATTAATATTTTTATGAGGAAAAATCAAAAAAGCGATCGAAATCAGACAAATCACATTATAGGAGGAAGGCGTATATAATAAAGAATATGACAAGATTTGAACACTCGAGGAAACAAATAGGAGTTGAAGGACAATTATTAGGAACACCTTCAAATTTTAAATTCGGATTAAGATTTTATAATTTTATTTTGATGTAAGTTACGTTCAGAACTGTGATTTGTCATATTTCCGATGATTTATTTTACATATATATATATATATATATATATATATATATATATATATATATATATATATATGTATATATATATATATATATATATATATATGTATATATATATATATATATATATATATATATATATATATATATATATATATATATATATATATATATATATATATATATATATATATATATATATATATATATATATATATATATATATATATATATATATATATATATATATATATATATATATATATATATATATATATATATATATGTATATATATATATATATATATATATATATATATATATATATATATATATATATATATATATATATATATATATATATGTATATATATATATATATATAAAATATCATAATATTTATATAATATTAAAAAATAAAATAAAAAACAAATTTATAAATTTTACGAAAATGTTTTTTTACTTAAATATTTATATCTTAACATTTGCAATTTCTTAACATTTTCGGTACGAGGACCCCATAATATTCACAAAAACTGTGGGACTCATAAGCATTGTGCAGATTTTGACAAGCATATGTGAAACTATTAGATATCATGATGGGTTACCAAATTTTTCCACTTTTTATATTACCATAATATATTATTAATTTTACTAAAATCATTCCCAAAGTATTTTGGTAAAAAATATCAAACTAGCAGAGACAGTGTAAATTTGACCACATTTTGGTAGTTTTGACCTCACTCTTTCTTTCGCACTGCAATAATCGACATAAAATTAGGTTTAACGTCAGTTAAATTTACTGTTGAATTACCTACATTTATTTTTTGTTGCATGGATGAACATGAATGAAATAAGCTGAGCTATTACTTTTGACACAGAATTTTTATAAACGTTCAGAAAAACAAGACCACTTGGAATGTCCCCCCAAGGCACCCATGGTATCGGTGTTCTTAACCTGGAGGCTCCCTGGCCCAAGGTTTTAATAGACAGGTACAAACTATCCTTGCCCGCTTTCGCAGTGGTAACCTTAAATCAATGAAATTTTCGGAAGGATCCAAGAACTTTGAAACTTGTACCAACTGTTCTTCAGACCAGGCCTCGCCTGACCACATCCTCGCGTGCCTGGGGCTCACCAAACAGGATTTATCATATGATCCATTGACGGTGTTGGATTTTTTGAGGGTGTATATGGACATGGACCTGCTCTAGCACTGCTGGCCAATGGGGGCGTGCAACAACAACAACACGGTTATTAGAGAAGTAACTTTGGAATTTTCTTAGCTGAAAATTTCGATCAGAAATACTAATGAAATTTTTATTAATGACAATACTTTTCATAATTTATTCATTGTATTGTTATTAAAAAGTGAAAAAACTGCCTAATTAAGAATATATATTTTATAAAATCAAAAATTTTATTCAAAATTTTTCAATTTTTCAGTGGCATCTTATTTAAACAACGTCATATGTAAATATTAAATAAAATTCTGGATTACTAAATATAATTACAGACCTCTAAAATATTTATTGGTTTAATAATTCTTAACTTTCTGAATTCCTGTCTCTGTGACCCGTGAACGGCACCCTATGGCTCCACAGAAAATTTTTGAGAACCGATGTTTTAAACTATCTAACTGAAGCTGGTGTGTTTTAAGAGTAGGTCGAACTCTGATCCTTTATCATGACAACTTAGTATCTTAACCATAGTGTAATCGCGGTTTTATGTTTTAACACAAATGTAAATAATTTGAAATTGTACAAATCGGTAAAAAAAAATTTTTTTGAACTATTTATTTAAAAAGAAGACTGAAATTTATTCTCATTTAATGACATTTGATTTTCATTTTTAACTGGCGTTGAATTGCCGACCAGTTCTGAGTTTGCGACTATCAATGTTCAACTCCGTAGCCTTGTAATTTTGTACCCGATTCAGAAAACAAGGGAACTCCTGGATCAAGTATTGGCAGAAATTTGCCTTCGTGGAGGACTTTTTGATGTAACTAACCCACATTTGCGGAAAATGGAGAGGAAAACCACGAGAACCTCCCACGGTTAGCCTGCTGGCAAAGGGATTCTAACTCATGATCCGTTTCCCACTAAGGATATTTCACGTAAGCACTGTGGTGATGGCAAGCCGGATGCGGATTCGTAACGACCAGCCATTGATGGGATTCGAACCCTGTTCACTTCATTGGAAGGCAACCGCTCTATTCCCTGAGCCACTGTGGCTCGCCACTGAGGATATGTCTTAAATACTGTAAAGCTTGTTATTTTAAAACATTTTTTTTTTATTTTGTACAATAAGTGAATTTTCTCATTAGGCCCACCAGAGTCCCTACAGAACTGTACTATAACAAACCAGTCCTTTAACTCATTATCTTTATCGTGTGAAGTGGGGGATGACGGCGGAATGAAGCAGACCTTTCATCTAGAAATCTACAGTATGAAGAGAGAGCAATTACTTGCTAACGTCACATCAAATGATTATCCCAGCTTTATAGTGAGAGGTCTTCCCCCGGGAACAACATTCATTATTGTGGTGTATTCATCTAACTCAAAAGGCCGCAGCTCATCAGTAGCTCTGACAGCGTCGACGCTATACTCTGCAGAGAAACAAACAGGTAAATGCTCATTTATTTAAATTTTAAAGCTTTTATAACTCGTCTTAAAAAGCTGGAAAGGAAGACATTATATTTTGACAGTTTTTTATTAAGTAAAAAAATCTTTTTTTTTAAATACATATAAATTTTGCAATTGATAACGTCAATCAAAATTTTATAATTCACAGCGCAATCAATATTTTAAATCTAGCTGTTTCAATGTTATTTTTTAAAACTTATCGTGTCGACGCTATTCTTCAGAAAAACAAACACATAAATGCACATTTATTTGAATTGTGTAGAATAGAATAATTAAATCTTGATAGCTTTTCATAAGAAATTTAATCTGTATTTTTTTATTTTATAAAGCTTTTACAATTAATAGCGTCAATGTTATTTGTTATGAGGTATTACGTCGAAACTGTTTTCTGCAGAGAAAGAAACAGATAAATACAAATGTTTCTTTCAGAGTATAATACGTATAGATAATAATAATAATTACAACTCTCTGAATCGGTTGCGTGACAAAATGCTCTTTTTATCACGCGTAAAAAATTCCGGATCAATTTATGGTATGAATTTCTGGCACTTTGGTACATTATCCGTAAAATTTATTTTCACCGTAAAATACTTACCCGTGATTTTTAAATGAAGTAATATTAGAATGATTTTACGGTAAATATTACTGTAAAATTCAAGGTATAAAATGTATCAAAATGAAAAGTACCTAGGATCATTTAAAAGGGTTTTCTTTAGAAAAAATGAAAATGCATCAAAATTAAAAATACTAACTAATCCCTTGAATTATTTAAAATTTTTTTTTTCTTTTTAAAATAATATATGTGATGCTTTTTCAGATTAAATTTGTAGTTTTAGAGGAGTGTTGTTAAGGAAAGAACATCATAAAATCATAACACTAAAATGTAACTTAATTAATAGCAGGGGAGGAATTTAGAAGCACATAGTACGTTACACCTTAAAATCTTGCGTTACATCCAACGTTACATCAATGAGAACGGATCAGCTTTGACTACAAATGTATAGATCTCTTACATTTGTTGGGAAGTATATAACTTAATATATAGATCTCGTAAGAATAGTTATTAAGTTTTAATATCATTCCTTTTCATCATACCCTAATGAAACATGAATTAATTACAATTTATAATACATCATTTCTAAGAAATTGTTTTTAAATTATTACTGATTAAAAATAAAACATAATTTTATAGATTCCTTATTTTCGGCTAATGACAATTTCTAATTTTTGATACATCGATATCTTTTGAATCACATTTATACAATATTAACATTCATTAAGTAGCTGTATAAATGCTAAAATGAAATATATATGGCACGTATGATGTAGATTGGTTTGCTAAAAATATGTATAAAATCAATCGTTCATCCTTTATCTCAAATCTGTAACATTTTTCATGTGATTTGTATTTTTATTTATTTTAAAGCTCTATTTATTTCCTATTTCGCAACCTATTACATGCATGTGTCTTTTTAAAAAAAAATATTCATCATTATTTTAAAGAAATTTCAGCAAATAGAATGTTTTCAAGATTTATATTTTTTTCGGAGTAATTTTTTCCTTGCTTTATTTCCGACTTAAAATATGCAATTTTTTTAAAGTTTATTTACCATAAAGGATTTAAGTCCAAGGAATGTCGTCAAATGTGCCGTCTTCCAGATGAATTCTATTTTTTAACTTCATAGTTTTTTTTAACTCTTCTATCTTTAAGAAAATGAGCATTTCTAAACTGTCAGTTTTTCCCCTGAAAATAAATAAAATTACGACAGTGTAGTTTTTAACGAGTGTAAATAAAAACAGCCACTACAGCAAGGGAGATTTAGAAGTATATTTTAACTACATTTGCATATGCAAAGTAGAGCGAAGCTCAGATGTAAGCCGCAAAAAGGATAAGTAAATCGAGAATGTGGTAGAAAAAATACAAACAGAGCATAAGAAAATTTATTTTCTGACTCACGTATTTTGTAGGTTGCTGCAAAAAAGAAAAAGAAATATCCGGGTTACTCTACGATCCCTAGAGTAAACAGTGTTTAACACATAGTTTATGGAATGCTAAAAAAATAAGATGTTGATTAAAAAAAAAATTATATATATATATATTTTAAATTTAATAACAGTAAATCTTAAACTTAGTTTTAGCAGTTTAAAATGTCTGTTCCATTCTTTAGGTAAGTAGCTCCCAAATGGTGATCAGCGGAATCCAACGGCTCCGTGGGTTCCGAGATTTAGGACTTTCTTTAAACCATCTATAATTTTCAAAAAAAATTTTATTTAAATAAATTATTAATTAACTGTCCATTATGTATTTAATAGTTTCTTAACTATAATAAAATTATTTAATTAGAATATTTGTGAAAATAGAATAGTCAAAACAATGGATTTTCGAACAACAATATGATAAATGAATAATGAAAAGGATATGCATTTATGAAACCTTGCCCTATTATTTTGCATGGCATAAAAATAAAAATTTCGGCAATGTTGAAGTATTACCTGATTAAAAACTTCATTCGATTCAAAAATACATAAACATAAAATTACAGTCGAACCGTTTCAAGCACCCAAAATTAGACCCAAAAATAATTTCAGGATTTGCCAGAAATGAATAATAAGAAACAAAGGTAGTTTAAAATAAAAATCATAAAGTTGCCAACGAAAAATGGAAATAAAGGTTCAAAACAAAACTAGAAAAACTAATACAGTAGCTGTGGGAGAAGAAAAATGATTAAAATAGAAAAATAAATACCACAGTAGCCGAGAGTGGTAAATTAGGGAAATCCCGCCATGGAGAGGCGGTGAGGAACTAATGTCGTTTTAAAACACTTTCTTATATTAGACTGTTTTTTTTATTATTACTTATTTAACGAGGAAATGTGCTACTCTGCTAACAGTTCTCACTATTTATTTCTGTCCTTTTTTGTTTTTATTTTAATGGAACCCATATTTCTGCTCATTTATTTTCAAATCATGCAGACAATTAATTTAAATTTATAAAAAAGAAGAAAAGAAAAAAAATATTGTAGGTACTCCTCCAGACCTGTGAATAAACTGTTTGATATAAACCCAATTTTAAGGCTTATATTGATAAAACCGAATGATGATCAGTTTCATTCCTTCATTTATTCACTAAATATTTTCAAAATATTGAATAAAATTTTGACCACTGCAAATTTTTGAAAAAATAATAATAATAGTGTTTTGTTAATTAATATGTTCAACAATTGCTAATGATATTTAGTCATTAAATGTCGGGGTTCCACTAAAATAATGTCAATCATTTAGGGTTCCACAGCTGGAAAAAATTGAGAACCACTTCCTTAGACCAGTGTTCCCCAACCATTTTATCTCTACGAACCAACCTTTGATAATTTAAATTTTAGATTTTTTGATTTAATAGCTTTGATTGTATTTAAACATGCCTTCAAAATACAATACAATTTCATGCATGGTATTGGGTGACGTCTCTCTCAGCTCACTGTTAACTTCTCGTTCGTTGAAGTAGTACAAACCCAAAGTACATCACAGTAAATAAAATGGAAATAATTTAATGTTCATTGGACAACCAATTACTATTTGATCCACGGACTGGGGGTTAGAGACTGCTTTAGACCATATATAAAAAAGAAGCTTGCATACTTAAAAAACTAAACTAAAACTAAGCTAAAAATATATTTACAAAAATAATTTAATGTCTCATTGTGAATCTTATCGAACCTACTACGTGGAGTGGCGTTTATGGAGATATGTTTAAATAAAATAATTCCAAATATTATTGTGACGAGTATGAAAATTTATTTTTACATACTTTAATTTCAACATCGTTTAAAGCAAATAAATATGAAACAATATAGTATGATTGCATAAAAAATATACATTCGGATTAAAAATAATCGTATATGCTTATAAAAAAATAATATACTTTTAAATTTACAAAGCGAAACATGTTAAACATTTATATATTATTTATAATGTTTGCGTTTATTTAAAAAAATAATTTTTATAGTGGTGAGAGCAAAAAAAGTTTTCTTGCCATATTTTTGACCATATAAAACCTACAAAAATGAGTTATGTAAGACCGCATTTAGCATCGTTACAAATGAATTTAAGAAAATAAAATAAAAAATACTTTGAAAATCAAAATAATTAAGCCAATAATTGAAACCCAGTCTTATGTATTAAACCTACGCGCTTCAGAATTTTTATTTTTATTATTTTTTTAAATTTCAAAAAATTAAAATGGCAGACGTGATTTTTGAATAAACTAAAATATTACTTAAAAATTTCTATAATAAAAATATACTTACTTATCTTTTTAAATATAGTGATATTTTTTTGCTTAAAGGAATTTATATCTCTCTCAGTGAAAATTCTGAAAGTAATATTTTTTTAAAAATATATTTATAATTCTGAAATATTCAGAAAACAAAATAATAGAAAGAAATTATTTTTATACTTGATATACATTGTTAAAAATGCCGATTAAAACATTTTTATAATTTCCTTACAGAAGAAGAAAATAAAAGCATCATAAGTGCAGTTCTTTTGGTGTCGTTGGCAGCTTTAGGAACCTTAGCACTTCTCGCCATAGCTGCTGTAGTAGCCGTGTTTAGAAATAAAACCAGGAATGTTCCGAGAGAAGGTAGGGATACATACAATTCAGTATTACTTAAAATTATCGCAATACACAGTTTTTTTAAAATTTAATTATAAATTTATAATAATTTTAAAATATTATTGGAATAAAAAATTCTAAAGATTTAATGTATTTCTTATTAATTATTGGAACTATTAATTTTTGGCAAATATTATTTAATATACTGAAAAATAACGCATCTCTTTCTTGAAAACTGATAAGTTCCTCTCAAAGATAGATCGTAGATTAATCATTTAAATCATTTTAGGGATCATTTAGATAAAATTATCGTTACAACGCTGTTTATTATTTATGTCAGAATTTTGGATTAATTTGAACCTCCCATCTCAAATCGTGAACAAGAACGATTTTTTTTTACAATTATATAAAATTACTTACTTATCTCATTTACTCTCAACCCACAATTATCAATGTTATTTCGCCTTTTTTGTAAACGTAATACAAAAGAAAGAACTTTTTATTTCAATTAAAATTCCTATTTTTGTCCCGATATTTTGCATGTTAACATCGTCTTCCTTGAATTCTATTAGCATGTTGTATGGTCAACCCTTAGTTAGCATTGCGTATTGTTTTTACATTTATCAAAACTGGATTTCATTTGCTTAGGAGTTTAGATGAAAAAAAAAATGCTTTTCTTATTTTAGCGCAAAGTACTGGGCAAGAAATGATTGAGAAGTAAGTGAAACATTTTATTACCCATAACTTACTGGTATTCTTGAATATTCCATTAATATTATTATTCTAAAACACTGAACAAGATTCAGGACTAAGTACACATATTTGTAAAAAATGATTAAAAAATCAATGGCTAATTTCTTTTAAAATATATTATGAAAATGGCCACAAAAGCACATAGTTTTTAATTATTTTTGAATGCGCGTTCATTTATATTTATCATCAATTTGGATTTTTTGAATATTAAATGAAGAAAATTAAACTTCTTAATTAATATTTAAATATCACGGCTAGAAACTAAACATGCGGTATAATTGATTTTCTGTACCATTATACTATCATTACAATACGTAATAACATGGCGATGAACATAAAAAAATACAATGCGGGACTAAAGTTAGAAAAATATAATGATATTCTTCATTTTCTTTTAATAGAAAATTGTCTAAAAATTTATTTCGCTATTCTGATTTTTGGCAAAAGTGATATATTTTAATTAAATTTAATGTATCTCGCATAGCCATTATTTAGCATTACATAAACTGAGACTTCACGTTTTTAACAAATTAAATATGGCAATGGTATATCTCACAGCAACAAAAAGAGAAAATGTAATTATTTAAATTTCTTTATTCACTTCATTCGATGTATAAAGAAGATAAATCTAGGAGTTTAAATTAAAAATAAAACACAAAAATAATGGCAATTTTCCAATTCCTCGGAGAAAAAAAAATCAGATGGCAATTACATATATTTTTCTTCAGCCTTTGAAAGAATATCGATAAGAGGCTTCATCTTTTCTGCGTCATTAATCTTGAAAAAAGTATTTCCCCGAATCAATTTAATTGACTGGCTTGCATTATTACTTTTTCATAAACTTCGTGATTTGCAATTGATTTTAAAATAAGCTTCAAATAGCTTTTACGTATTGTTTGTAAGTTTTAACTTTCATAAAATAAGGTAAGAAAATTATTTAAAGAAAAATATTCAATTTAAAATTATTATTGTTTAAACGTGTAGTATTTTGAATCATTGAAGAAGGTTTTTTGTACCCAATTTTGTTTTATATTTAATTAGTAACTATAGGTCATACAGAAACCAACAGTCAACATAGAAAATTGCAAAAAAATAACCAGTGATCAACAAATTATGAATTAAAAAAAAAAAAAAAAAAACAGCTAACCTCTATAAGTAAAAAAATACCCTTTTCGAGCAGTTAGCAATATGAATATAGATAAAAATAATTATTGATGTCGACTTTATTAGCAATAAAAAAATAATTAGCGATGAACTTAAATCGTAGGAAAAAAATAACTAGTAGTGCAAAATAACTGATAGTGGATTTAATTAGTAATAAAAAATAACCAGTGACCGACTAGAGTTAAAAAATAACTAGCATAAATAGTGGGAAAAAATGATCATGGATAATATAGCTAAAATTAAACAATAACCAGTGCCCCATAAAGATAAATAAAAACTAAAAGTTTGAGCAACTAAATATTACTTTTAAATACACTAATATTACATTTAAAATAAACAATTTTAAATGTAATATTAGTTATAATATAATAGATATCTGAACACGCAAAATGTCAAAAGTTACAATAATAATAATTTTTGATCGAGAATTTATTTATGGTATATTATTTTGTAATTTCTAATATCATCATTAGCAAAATATTACGACAGCAATGGATTGTCATAGTCTAATTATGACTGGACAATAATGTCTTTCTTTATAAAGCTCGTAAACTGGTCATATTTTTCTTTTATTAATATCTGAACAGTGTATGTTGCTCCATAAATGTGTGATATAAAATAGTCAATTTAGTTCTATATGTTTGTCACATAGTGATTACATTGATATGAAGACTTTTCCTGTAATTTTGAATAATATATATATAAATATTATGAATTATCAATGATACCAACAGCTAGTAGTTATTCATAACAAATTGTTCATTACTAATCTCTGTAGGGTATTCGGTTGAATGATGTTAATTGAGTTTCGAATGTTTGGCACTTATTATGTGATGAATATTATTTTGAATGAACATGGATTTCCTGGAAATAAATTCTTTCGAAAGCAAATCACTACTGCTTAAAGAAATGCTACAATTTTAGTTTCACGTTTCTTATTATCAATACTAACAGTTAGTTATCCTCCATATTGATATTCTATGTTGGGTATTGAGTGACCCTGTTAAATCTATCGAGTGGGAAAAGCATCATATAATAAAAAGAATTTTTTTATTTTATGTTGAAATTGATGCCATTTAAATTGTATTAGGAAATTAGCTTCCTTAGTTTTATACTAAACATTTTTAAATTCTAATTTGTTTTTGGAATTATTTACCTAAAAGATGCTCAAATTTGTTTGAAATATTCATATAACTTCTGAAATGATAATAATTTGTTCCACTTATCGTATGTATGCGTCTCTGAGTCATTAATGTGAAGTAATTCTGACTTTTCAGGAATCCTAAGTCACCAAAGCCTGCTTTTGAAGATGGTAATCCATATGTTTATCATACCAGAGAAGTAACAACAGGTAAATAAATGATAAAGAAAACATTAGGATATCAATAAAAAGGGTATCTTAAATAAGACTGACTTTTTTTAAAAAATTTTTTTTAGAATTTATTACTGCAAAAGAGATAACGCAAGAAGAAAAGAAAAATAATAATCTTTGTAGCAAATGTATATGGCAAGGCATAATAATATTTCTTTGACCCATGCCCGTAGTTCTTTGTTTCTTCGTTTTAGTTCAAACATTTTCCTTTGAATTTTAAGTCACTTTTAATGTTTTTTTTGCTATTTTAATATATATATATATATATATATATATTGCTGCTTTAAATTTTTTTTAAATCGTCAATTTAACTTAATTGCCCTATGATTCAAAAAAACAAAAACTTTTCATGAAGTTTTTCTTTTTAATCAAGCAATTACGATTTTTATTTTCATTATAGAAATATAAAGATAAATAAGAAAGAATTATTTTTAATGTATCCCTAATTTATTGTTTTTATAAATATATATTCTCTTGATACAAATAAAAAGTGACCGAATCTGCAGAAGACGCTTATCATTCATTTTTAAACCAGAAACAAACTACTTTTTCCAATAAATTTGAAGCTCTACTCAGTGTAATTCAATATACATAAAATCTGAACGTACTTTACTTGTTTATATTTTGCAAAAGAAAAGCTTTAAAGACCCCTTAATGAATAATTCCATTAAACAGGCATGATGCCAATTTTTTTTCGGAAACTTTAAATACATTATACTGTGCAACAGTGAAACAATCCGTTTCTTTTCCATTACCATGATTAATAAGATGAAGAAAGACGTCTGAATACGCCTATTCAATGTTGGTTGTTAAAATTTATATATCGTACATTTTTTCGGAAACCATCATTATATAATGTTTCAGCTATTTTCCCGTTTTGGTTGGTTTCATCCCTTTACTTGTCCCTTTGATATTTTTCTTACATTAAAATTCTCTTAGACTTTTCTTCTTTTTTCTCCTTTCATTGCTAAAGAATTTGAATTCTATCATTTGAATTCAATTATTTTAATTGCAATCTAAAAAGTAAAAAATATATTCTGGTAGAGTTGTATCTAAAAACAGGAAATTTAAAACCTCCAGTGAATGTATTTTTTCTCCTTCGTCCAATGATATTGATTAGATCTATTTGCATTTAAAATTTAAAATTTTTTTGTTGTAATGATGTAACGCATGCTCGATTTGAATAACAAAATCTAGGGTAGTATTAGAGTTATTAAAATTACCTATACATTTAGCAATTTTAAAGTTTTTCTTTAGCTCTTTTATAATTATTCTGAATAATTATAAAAGAAAACGAAAAGTAAAAACATTATCAAAATTTAAAGAAACAAAACATAGCAAGACAAAAATAAAAGCTTCACAGCCAGTTTAATTAAAGGAGGAAATTAGAAGGCGATTATTTAAAACACATCTTAGTTACACAAGGTAATTAAACTGTTTTTTATGCCTTTTACTTTCCTTTCCTTACAAAAAAAAATTCTTGATTAAATAACACCGTTGGTAATTCCTCTATTAAATATTAATTTGTGATCTATAATGCATAAATTTTGTCATTTAATTAAAAAATAAACAAAATTTTGTTTGTAAAAATGTTTAGCTCTTAATTTATTTGAGAAAAGAAATTCAGCAGTTAATACCGATACTTATCAGCAGTTTTAACATATATTATTAACAGCTATAGCATATATTATTAGCTTCTAAAGCATATATTATTAGCATTTACAGTATTATACCATTAACAGATATAGCACTTGTGTGAAGCACTTGTGAAACTTGAAGAAAAATTATTACGAGTCTCAGGAAGTAACTGTAATTATTAACTATAAGATAATTTCAATATGATTTTCATACGAATATTTATATAATCTCAGGGATTTAGATTTGGCAAAAGCGTATCTAATTGGTATTGACAACTAAACACGCTATTGTCAATTCTAAATTTGTACAAGTTAGTATTGAAAATACGGGATTGCGCTGGTATGTTAATAGAGTATATTTTAAATATATTTCAACTATGATTTTTGAATAATTCAAAAAATTAAATGGTAATTCTAGAACATTTTTAATTATGTTGCAGTGACTAATATCTCTCTGAATTTTGGTATGCAAATCCAACGTGTCATATAAAATTGTTATTAAAAAAAAAATTAAAAAAAAATAAAAAGATTTTTTAAACGCAAATAAGTCCTAACGCTAGATGATAATTTAAATTCAAAATTAACATCTGGAAATCTTGAAAGTATAAATAATGTCTATAAAGCAATTTGAATTGAAATTTGCTTCAGAAAACATAAACCTTGTTGTTAAATAAATATTTGCTTTAATACATATTTCGGTTAAAACTATGCATTGGAAAGTTCTTGTTGATTCTATTTTAATATGCATGAATATATTTTACTATTTTTTTATTTGAATAATGATTCTGATTATAAGTAATCAGCATGCATGTTATTTCAAAATGCTGTTTGTACTTTAAAAGAATTTCAATTAGTTGCAACTTCATAATGATTATACGCACTTCTTTTATTCATAGAATACGTCCATTTAACTCCAAAATCTGCATCCGAATGTCTCTACGAAAGTCTAATGGATGGAAAACCTTCATCTTTTGAAACTGTTTTGTGCAAAGCTCATGTTTTAAATGACGAGGTATTAAAATTAATTACATTTCAAGAGACTTTCGAAAGACTTCTGCCTCAGATGATAACAGTTTAGATTTACTATTCAAATTACATGTTATATATTGTTTCATGCTGAAATCTTTGTCACATTAAGAAAATTAAGTTATTTAAAGTAAATACTAACTAAATAAGCCAAAAATATGTGATGGAATTTTACACGGAGAAATTACCATGCTGTATAATAGTAAAAAAATAATAATAAATAAGCATAATTTTGCTAATCCAAACAAAAATATTTAAACTATTCATTTAGTAAGGTTTCTGTTCATGTGGTAATGGTTAACCGGAAATTCTGGTTTTCAAAACTATAGTTCTTATTACCACACATTTAATAAAAAAAATACAAAACTGAAATTTAAATTTCACCGAATAAATTCTTTTTGTGATTTGATCAAAGGCCATGATAAAATTTAAAAAAAAATCTTACCATATTAACCACATTTCATCCCTTGTTATAAAACCTTAATATATTATTAATCAAACAAAAATTATTACCAAAGCACTTCGGTAAATATTGCCGAGGTTTTTGGTTTTTCCAGACAACCAGAAACACTGGTAAATTTTGCTGCATTCTGGTGTTTTAAATATACATTTTTTCTCAGTGATAAAAATTTTTTTTAAATTTTTTTTTCTTTTGCTGTGATGATAAGCAATAAGCAAACTAAATTTTAAGTATAGTAGTGTATTTTGAGATAACAGAACGGAAAAAAATCAATAAAGGATATTAAACTTAAAATATTGTTAGTATGTTAAATAACATCTTATTTAGTTGTTATTTTAACATATACTTAAAAAATAGTCAAATATTCATAAATAAGAGGGTATTCAAACTGATAACTGTGAGAATCACCGTTTATTAACTGCTTCCTCTTAATACGATTAAACAACTTGAATTATGTCGCACCAACTAAACCCACCTAAATAAGCTGCTTAATTCCTTGCAGATTGGTGCATATTAGAACCGAAAGGGCTAATTTGTCAATCTTATGACCGCCAGAACGGGGATATGAGGCCCAGCTTTGACACCACATTACCACCATTTCCTTCACTACATGACCAGTTTCCAGTACCGTGAGCTCCCCAATTTGCGACCCTGGACTGTTAGAATACGGTACTCTCCTTCACGCGTAGATGACAGCAACAGAAAGCTGCTAAACTAACTCCAATGTCCAGTTAAAGCTTTTTCTACAGTTTTGAAATCATGTTAATTGTAAATGGTTTCAAAACACTATAAGTAGAAAATGTCCTTTACCGTAAAATTTACGATCAATTGGAGGAACAGAAGGCTGCAGGTTACTTTAAAATAATTTTAGAATCAAAATTCTAGTAGTGTAATACTAATACTAATCTGAAAGTTGAAAACCGAACCTATAATCTTCATTATTTATAATTAAATTATAGGGGAGAGTGGGGTCAATTGTAAAATTTTTTTACTTAACTATTTTTAACTATCAAAAAATCCAATATATTATTACTATTAATTGACAGACGAGTAAAGTAGACTATCCTCTACTAGAAAAAAAAATACCTTATTTTAAATGTTATTATATTAGTTATTAACAATTTTTGACAGTCGTACACTTGTTACAATTGTCCCAACTTACGGGGTCAATTGTAACAGATCATAAATTCAACTAAAACATAGTTAATTATACATATTATCATAGTTGTGATATATTTTTTTATTGTTAAAAATAGTAGTGATACTTTAGGAGTAAAAATAATAATGAGCAGAGACCTAAAGGGTTAAACTTTTAACTTTAAGGGGTTAAATATTTTAATTTATGCTGTGAAAGGTGAAAACTCTTAATCGCAAAAAAATATATAATAATAAAGCAAAGGTCAACAATAAAAACAGAAATCTGAATGAGAAAAACCTCATTAAAACTCAATAAGTAAAGTTAAATTAACCTAATATTTTAATGAAAATTGTAAAAATTTATTAAGATTTAAACAAAATGATTTTCTTTATATATTTCCGTAGGGTATAGAAGTTGTAATACCAGTGATAGAGCGGTGACGACATCGAACATCGCTCGAAGAAAACCGGACAACTTCGGAGCATCATTTTATCATCATTCGAAATCCAAAATATGCAACATTTTTCTCTACTTAAGCCGTACAGAAAACCCCAAAGAATAGAATGTTATGTCAAAACGTCAGAAAATAAAGGATGGCAGAGGTTAAGTAAAAAGGCCCAGATTGAGGAAAACAACAAAGCAGTAGTACCACATTAAAATATTTTTCGTAAGTATTTACTAACATAATAACAAGCATATCCATTCTCTTAAGGGAAAATATAAGTCAGGAGTTCAACTCCACTTAGGAGTTAATATTCCACTTTTAAAATGGGCAATGACTCCAAAAATGCAAGACAGCAGTGATTAATCGATAGGGCGAATAATGTACCAGTGAATTCGACAGGCAACCCAGAAAGCACGTGGTGACCCGCTCAGCTAGTGTCTGGCAAGCGCGAGATGTTGCTGCCTCAGTAGAGGACTGCTCATTTCACGATGCAGAAGGAGTCGTTGGTATTAGATTGAAAATGTAAGGGTGTTGCTGCATACTTTTAAACGTTTTTAATGCTAGGCCAGTAAAAGGGCTAATTTACGTTTTATATTTCATGAATTGCTACTATTCATACAAAATTAATAAAACAATTTCAAAAATTCATTAAAACTGAAAAAGCCATTTAACGAATCCTAATTACGTTTTTACACATTTCGAATGTTTTAATCGTTATTATTTGATTAAGTCATACTGTTTTATTGTCGTGCGATTTTTTTTCTTCTTAAAATTATTACACTCCCAGGAAAAATATTTTTACCTAGAAGGATTTTATTGCCAGCTTGAACATACGGTGCAAGTTTGACCATAGTATTGTGCAATTATGCTTTAAAAAGAGCACAAAAAATCGTTCAGTCTTACACCAGATAAAATTATCATCACATTTAAACTAAATTATTTTTTAAATATCCTCTAAAATTTCTAACTATGGACGATAATTTTGAGAGTGTAATCCATACCTGAATTGCCGGGAGTAAACTGGCGCACGTAAATATCGTTCATCTGGAATTACCGAATTATTATATTGTAGAACTCTCTTACCGAGTTTCAATTTAAAAATTCAGTTAATAACGCATGCATATAAAATTTTAATATGTTGTTTTTTTTTTCTCTTCCTTTATAGCTCATGAATTTTGTTTGATAAGAGTGAGCGTATGAGTTCTACCATACACTGATTAACTATTTAAATTAACTAATATAACTCTAAATACTATCAACTGTAAAGTAAAGTAAGGGCACGGTTTGAAACTGTAAAGGTAATTAAACGGTAGAGCATTTCTAATTTTCGTAAGGCAATATTTGCAATAATTGTACGGTTAGAGAAAATGTTCTGTTACTACTCTACACTATTATTTTCCATTATTTTATTTAAAATATTATTTTTAAAATTCTTATCATTAAAATTTTTTTACAGGAATTCTTTTTTGAAAAAAACATAATCATGGAAAACAGGCAAAAATAAAAGCAAAAGTGACGCTGTTAGTTGAAATCAACAACTGGTCATGTTTCAATTGTGGCTGTAAGTTTCAAAATAATAATTTTTTTTTTGTGCGATCGCATGTATAATCTGAATAAAAAGGTTGCTTTTAAAAAATTTTGAAGACTATAGAATTTTAGTTAGGTTTGATATTTTTAAAAATCTCATAACTAAGTACAAGATTTAAAAACTCAGTGCCTTTAGTGGTCCATAACACATAATATGCTTGGCAGAATTCAATCGCAAAAAGCGTACATTTGAATAGGTTATACGTTTTAACAATCTCCAAAAATAGCTCTAAAATTCTCCTAGCAGCATTAGAATTGTGGTCATATTGTGCCCGTCCTATAAATAATAAAAGTGCTTATTTTCGAAAATAAAAGAAATTAATAAAAGAAAATTGTTATATTGGTATGTTGTTTCATACGATAAATATGTAATCTTTCACTGCATACGCTGCATTTGATGCACCAAAGTTTCTTCTATCGTTAGAATTGGATTCCTCCCTTTTTGAATTAATTATAAATTCAAACTGCATATCCTACTTATCATGTATAATATTTTTTTAAAATTATTTTCGCCCTCTACATCATATGTTAAAAATAAGACCCGTATTATAATTATATTTAATTTCCAGCATGCTTGGACTTCTCTGCTCTATTAAGTCATTAATGGAGCATTTTTAAAAAATTTGGGATTTTAAAAAAAAAATTTAGGACATTTTTTTGAAAACTTCAGAAGTAGTAGCTCATTTTTTCAACTTTCACAAATTTTAAATGAATTGTTGTTGCTCATTTGCAAAGACTAGCAGGGCTAAATCAAGCACATAACTTTATGCATTCTAAAAAATTCCGAAATCAACAATGGGTAATTAAATGCCTGCATGCTACTGCGAGCCTCAAGTATGCAAAAATATTATATGAGGAAGCCTGCTCAGCAGAGCACATTGTAAAAAAATTTCAAAGCACTTATTACCATCAGTACATACTAAGGATTTCAGATGCCCACAACTGAGTTAAACTATTTAATATATTATAACTTGCAAATATTTCAGTGTCTATCTGCGTGTTTTTCTGAAAGAAAAGTCTTGTTTCCTCGTTTTAATTTTTATGTTCTATATTTTATTTTAGGTATACTTTCATGAACAGAACTATTCTGCTTTGTTGAGGATAAACCAACATTTGAAGGAGTGATTTTGACGCGAAGAAGAGAGAAATTTGAAATTCTGAGAGCAAGAAATGTTATTTTAAATAATTTGTTTCGAAATTTTTGAATAAAACTCATGTTTTTGTCATGTTTTTTTAATTTGTTATTTTGTCTCCAACTTAAAAAAAATGGAAATGCGTATCAAAACTAACTTAATAAGAGTACTATTTTAACTATTTTAAATATCGAAATCAGTTTAAAATTTGTTCTATTATAGTCTACTTATAACGATGTGATGAAGAAAAAAAATAAAGACTCGAACTTTTTTTCTGCAGTAAAGTACAAATGGTAGGTCATATCTACATGATTTTCTTCTGCAAAACAAAATTAAGTAAATGTTTCTTATATGTTAACTTGTGCAATAATGCATAAAAATTTATGATAACACTGGGGCAACATTTTTCGCTTTTAATTTTCTGTTGCATGAGATTTTTCTTAACAAATCTTAGACACTTTCATGTCACTGATTTTTTCGCTCCAAACTCTAACTTCCTAGTGATATATTAGGTCTATTTTTTGTAGAAATGTACAAGTTTAAGAAACGTTATATATAATAGGGGTCACCTAAATGCTGCCACCAACATCTGAAGGATTTAAGGCACATCATTTAAATTAAAATTGCATTTTCACCCATGCCCAGAAATGTCATGAAACACTGTTAAGGGCACTTGCCTTTATGAATTGCTTCTACTGGTTATAACCGAGAAACATTCCTAGACGCGTACGATGACATTTCCTGGTATGAACTCTAATGCAGTTTTCACCTTTATAATATGCTTTAAATACCCCGCAAGTTTGTCACGACATTTACGTGACCTCTAGGTACATATAATGCTTATAAACTTGTACATTTTGACAAAAAATAATATAAAAATATTATTTGATAAAATGATTGCCATAAAAGCAAAACTGATTTCAGATTTAAAATAACCTCACATCCGAATTAAGCAAAATCAAATTTCTGTATAGATGCAATTAAAAAAATTTCCCACTGTGTATTTGCTCTTCTGTTCAGCAATAATAAGAATGAAAATAATTTGTTTACTACAGTTTGCGGAAGAAAAGTATATGGTAAAGTAAGTATTTTATCTACAAGCAAATTAAACAAAAAACAATGAATCTGCACTGGAGATTTTTGAGCTATAATAAAGTTGAAATTCACTACAACCTATAATGGGGTTAAACTGAACCACATTATCGAGGTTTTGTTTAACTGAAGCCTATCAGATTTTTTTTTATTTTATAGAAGAGACAGAATTGACATAGTATTAAAGGTCAAATAAATTATTTTAAGTTTGAACTTTTCTACCGATATTTATGAACTACTAGAAATTAAATACTTAGATTTATACCCTGACTAGGGAAATATATTCAATGAAATTATATTTCTGTTGCAATATCTAATTATTTGTTCTGCACAAATACTACCAGAAAGAGAATTAAATTAAGCGAGCTAAAACAATAATGCTAAGTGAAAGCAATTTTTTTTTAAAGATTTCTTTACTTCAGTAATACTTTATTGTGCAGAAGAAATGACCTACAGAAATATTTTATACTAGCTGAAGCTTTGTCACCTTTCAATATTACCTCGTGCAACATATAAACTTTAATCGTAACAAAGCTGAATGCACAGTACAACTTTGTTTCTAATTCTTCAACCTCTCCTCCTATCCTAACACCTTAATTAGTTTTTAAACAATATGTAAACTGATTTTTAATTATTTAACGGAATTTTAATTTCAATTTTAACTATTTTCAAGAGATGTCCGCCTTAATCTCAAAGTTCTCTCTGTAATGAATTTTAGTGAAATCTGTCCGGCAGCCATTAAATCACACATACCATCGGGAGTGCGAGTTTGGGATATTTCAGAATAGAAGCAGTAGTATTAAAAATAATCCTCACTCACCTCTCGAGTCATAATATTGAGTATCGAAAAAAAAATTAGACTAGTCATCAATAAATGGTATAACAGTATGTGGCTCCATAGCAGAGCTTATGTTAAAAATTTCTACCTCCAATTTAGAAAGGATCAAAAATAAGTCTAAATAACTGTTTTCCTACAAGTTTTTATTCTACTAAATTGAAAACTTTACAAAATAAATACCTAACTCATAACTATTTATTCACGACTACTTAAATTATCACTTAAAACAGCGTAACAAAAGAAACAATAAGTATAGTGTTGCCAATAGATAGAGAAATTGCCCGAGTTTATGGTGATAAGATAAGATATACATTTAATAAGATAAACATAAGATAAACATTTGACTATAAATAGAATATATAAATTTTTTCTAATATTTTTTTCTCAGCACACTTTCCTTAAAATTATTTTTTCCTTCAATTCCATAAAAACAATTTTATGCAGTTAGGGTTATATTTAGAAAGAAACCGAGAAAAAGCAAAAGCAAATTTTTTATAGAGATAGGAGATTGAATTGAAGTGATTCCTCAACATGAATATTCCAATCAATTGAATTACACTAAATAAAGTTCAAATTTCATTCCTTAATAAAATGCAATAAATTTGCATTTGTTCTGTACTAAACTTAAATTTACCGACATTATGTATAAAACTAAAACTTATATTTAATACCAATTTTTATGACCAATATAGATTCAAAGCAAAGAATTATAAATAAATAAAAACTTAATTAGATCAACACATTAAAAATAATTAGGAATATCTCCGATGAATTGTTAAGTACCGTGTTTCAAAATCATGCAACATATTTTAATGAATATTGTCAGTACTGTAAATAAATGAAAGTGAATTGGAACAATATATCTGAAGTGAAAATATATATTTATTTAAAGAATTTATTTTCCTCGGTAATATTTCATTAAACCGGGGAAGTGGCCTTAAGGAATTACTATATATTGCACAAATTCTTCTTTAAATTTTGCTCACGCAATGTTTCAGTGAGATACATTTCCCAAATACTCATGCGTATAAGATATTTCTCTGACAGCTGGAAAACCTAGAGTAGGAGTTTATTTTACTTAGATGCTCTTATACCAGGGATAATATTTTACCTCATTTTGTCCACATTGCGAACCGAAACAGGAAACGGGGCTTTACTTTATGTCTGCAAACGTGATGGCAATTCTAATATTTGAAGAGAAGGTTAAATGATGTTTAAATTTATTTCAGTCTTTTGATGCCCACTTAATTCCGTAATGTTAAACGGCAGTCTATATTTAAAAAGAAATAAAATTTAAATAGACTGCATTATAAGAAAAGGGAAATTTGAATTGTCTGGTTTTGATCTAATTAATACTTGTTCATATTTTCCTTAATTTATTTCTGAATTTTATTAAAAATTTAAGGAAAACTTCAATTTAAAAATTAAACTTTTTTAATTAAAATTTAAAAATTTAAGAAGTATTTTTTTAAAATGGAAAAATTTCTTATTTCGTGCATGTAAGATATTGGTTATTTTTACAATATAATAAGACTAACGTAATTTGTAAGGTAATTAATAAAAACGTAGTAATAAATTTTAACGTATAATAAATTTTAACGTAACGTGTTAGAAATATTTAAATATCTTTACTTTAAGAAAACTAATAAGCTGCAAAGAAAAAAAAAATAATGGTAATTTACTAAATTTTTGATAAATGACGCAGTATGAAAGTATTTCTATAAAAATGTATATATTTATTCAGAAAAAAAATTGCGAAAGCCTACAACATAGTTTGAAATTAAAAATCTTAACAGTGATTTTTTTAATTAAGGTTAGAGCCTGATAAAAAATATGTCATTTTGTGAAAATTAAAGCCTGGTAGCCTTTTCACATACAGAATAAAACATTTTTACATACAGTATAAAGCCTTTTTACATACAGAATTATGTTTTTCACATTTATCGTAAAAATTATTTTCTTGATTGTTAAGCCAAACTGGTTTTTAAAAAGTAGTTGGAAACGTCATTATTAAATGTCAGTTAACATGCAGAGGTAAATTAGAAAACTTAATAACATGATTAGAAAACTTAAAATATGCTAAACTTAAATGAAAATAATTTATATTTTCCTTTAAAAAATTAGGTTAATGTTACAGAGTATTGTTAGACCAGAGGTTTCCAAATGGTGTTCCACAAAATACTAGAGTTCCGTGGAAAGGTAAAAAAGACTCGAGAGTTATGACATTTTTTAAACCGAGATTAAAATATTTCGAATTTTTTAATTGTACATTTATATATTTATGTCTAACTGTTATGCATTTAATATTTCGCTTATTTTTACGTAATTTTCCAAGCAAAATGTCTGTAAAAAGTAAATGCTGGAGTCAAAGTTTTTTTAAAATTATAATTGCATAGTTTTTAGTTCATATCAAACTTTTCAATTCAAATTCACCAATAAAGATGTGTAATAAACCCTATTAATCATTGTTTTTGTTTTCATTTCAGCAAAAATCATAAAGGCAGCATATTTTATTTATTCTTGGCTAGAAAAAACACACACACGGAAAAAAATATATTCAGAACAAAACTAGACTTGTAAAATCTGCTGCCTAACATAAAACCTAATTTTAAGTAAGTATTGCTAAGACGATGAAAAAATTAATTTTATTAAAAAAAAACAATATGCAATAAAAACATTTTACTTACAGATTTTATAACTTCCATGAAGTTCATTCCTTTCAAGCGTTGAAATAATACAAGCTATAATAAAAAAGCTATTTCAACAGTTTTGTCATTTTTTATTATACTACTCTATTTTTTAAAAATTAAAATATCTATGAGAAATGTTTTGCAATAGGCTTTTAAATATTTTTTTTTTGTATTTAACTTTTATAAGTTTGCAAGCAAAAAAATTTCTAAAAGAAGTTCTGCTTAAAATTTTCTTATAATATTTTACATTAAATTTTTTTAAGCATTAAAATAAGATAATTTCCAATAATAAGATTAGAAATAGGAGAGTATTGTTTTGAACTGTGTTTCATTTTTCTTATTTTATTAATTTTTGTAAAAAATAAACAGTGGCTAATTTATTTATAAATAGATTTTTATTTTATTTATTACGGTTTTCTAATGCTTCAGTGCAGTACGTTTTCAAATGAGCACACATGTTCAATTTTTGAAGAAAAAAAATCTGTTTGTTTATGCTTTTTTCAATATAGTTGAAAACAGTACTTTTTTCATATACAGTTTTCTGACATTTCTTTCAATTCTTTTCATTTTATTTTCTGAAAAAAATAAGGAATTATCTTACAAAAAATCCTTGTAAAATGTAAGCTATAATTTATTTTGAGTTTTTTTTTCTGGATTTCGAATAAGACATTCATATACCATTTTCCTGCAACTGTTACAAAAATTAAACATGAACTTTGAATTTAATGATTAATTTAAGTTCGAATACTTTTCTTTATACTATTCAAACATATAAAATTTACATTATGAACTATTTTTTTCTGTTTAAAAAATTATTCGATTATTTTATTAATTTCAGAAATTTAATTTGTAGTTTTTTTCTCGCTGATAATAAAATTTATCAAAACTACAATTTTTTATAATGTTTATGCATGTTGTTACTGTCTATAATCCGCCATTGGAAATAAAATCAATTTTTATAATACGACTACGATGCTAACAAGCTTTTAAAAGGATAATTATATATATAATTAATATTATATTAGGATAATTATATATTAGGTATAAAATTTTATTTAAAATTTTAAAATCAAAGTAATATTTAAATCCATTTTTTTAAACATTGGATTTTCAAGGATTCTATTTTTTTAGATTTTAAGTGATTTACTGAATTATCTATCGACATTTCCTTCAATTGGTATTCAGAAATTCAATGAATGCTAATTGTGATGTTCAAAGAGAGAAAGGATGATTAGATTCATTAAACTGTGATTAGATTCATCATTCCTAATTACGATTCATCATCACATGTGATTAGACGATGAAGATAAGAAAATAACATGAATTAGCAGTTGGCTGATAAGAGTTTAGCGACAGAAGTTATATTTAGAAGTCAATGCAAGATATGAACTCCTTCATACTCAGTATTTTTCTCCTTAGCTGAAATTTCAACTATTGAAATATAATTAATTTCAGATCAGGTGAAAGTTATGACAGTAGTGTTTTGGCCTTTTATGTTGCTTGACAATTATAGAGTTAAAAATTAATATCAAAAATGTTTTCAAATGTATTAACAGCAAAAGTATAGTATAGTTTCTTAATTGCTATTGATAGATTTCCATCCGGATTCTTGTGATTTATATTATTTCTAAGATATTTTTTTATTTAACTAATGGATAAAAAAAATTGTGCACTCTTTTTTCGTCTCGTCTGGTTGTCGTAGAAAATCTTACTTGTTCAGACTCTGAAGATATTTACCAGTTAAAGCATGATCAATCATGAAACTTTTGGTGAGGAAAGGATAAATGGAAATAATTTAGAGCTTGTTATCTTATTATATGTTTTTGGAACAGTGGATGTTGTTTTGAAAAGTAAATATTAGAGCAGATGAAGTGGAAAATCAAATCCCAGGATCAAGCGCAATTTTAAAAACAAAAAAAGTTAATTCCCGATTATAAAGTCAAGTAAAATTTGATAAGTTAACAGAATTTGAAAAGCAGAAAAAAAAATTTGAAAAATATCGCGATTTGTGTTCCTATTGACATGTTTTATAGTCTATTTTTGGAGGGTATGTTGAATTTCTACTCAATATCTGATCATTTATGGACTCAACAGACAGTTGAAATTATTAATGTATTTTCAAAAATAATACAATCAGATAATTCCTAAGTAGATACCATTCTGTTCAAATCGAAAACATTTACTTCAGAAATGATTGTAACCATCCTAAAGTGAATAATTGAACGATAATATTTCATAAATGGAACATATTTAAAAGCACGTTTTCGAATTTTAATATTCCTATTATTGCCTTTAGATACTCCCTAATAGATAGTTTATGCTTTCAATTATTTCGAATTCCTTTATTAATTCGTCATTTAAAAGGTCAAAGTACACTGTGCAGAATTCCGGATCAAATTACTGTATAAAGTAACGGCACTTTAGGAGCATTCTTTTACCGTAAAATATTCTAATGCAATTTTTACAGTAACTCTTATTAAATTAGAGTGATTCAGTAATTTAATGCTAAATATTATTGTATTATTGTAAAAATTACAGTATATCAGATACATATTCGTAGCATGTTCTAGTAAAAAATTATTTACGATAAAAAGTACTGGCGCGCTGAGTGTCGGTAATTTGTACCGTAATTTGGTACGAAATTTTTTGCAGTGTAGTCAAATATATTTCTTGTTTTTACTTGCATTTAAATTTTACTTAATATTTAAGAAAAAAGATAACAAATAAAATAATTAAACATTTTTTGATATTTTTTACATCTCAATTTTCTTCAAAAGTCAAGTTAGACTGCGTCTAATAAAAAAAATACTATTAAGTTTCTTTACAATCCGTTTTTTCTAATAAAGATACGTGCAATAAAAATTAATATTAACATTATTTTTCTTTTTAAAGCTGATTTCTCAAGTTCAATAGATTTCCTCAACATGTAACATTCAGTTAATAAATTTATTCATAATTTATACCCACTAATATTTTCTTCTTTTAATATTATGTAGTTCGAGAGAAATGTTATGTTTCGCGTACCTGTAAAAAGTTATTTAATATTTTAGCTATTATAAAATTATTTCAATCCCTTATAAAAATTTATAACTTCTTTAAAAACACACATTGAACATATTTATATGAGGTGAAGTTGAAAAGATATGTCAATAAAATTTCCTAAATTAATGCTCCCTTACCGTATTCGGTTTATTATCATTATTAGATAGCAGATGCATCCTCCTTTTTAATAGCGGCACGTTTCTGTTTTATTACAGTTTTCGGCTATCATAAAAGAGAATTCAATGATGAAGTTACAAATAAATGAGGGCCAGCTTTGATTACTATACAGTATCGGCCAATGTTTGAACTAAAATCAAAAATGTCCTTTTGTTAGATGAATTTTTCCGCTCTTTTAAAGCAGGATAAAGAAAATGTTATAAAGAGGTAGTTAGTAAAAAAACTAGTTTTTTTTAAATTAACATTTACCTTTACTAACATTTTTATGTTTGCACTGTTTTAAAATGACTCTTTTCTACTTAAAACTCTGTTTTTAAAAGAATATAATACATCAGAACAGTGGATTGAAAATGTAAAAAAAAAATAAAAAATGCAACAAAATAGATATAATATTAAGTTTTAACATCTAAATTTTACATCTTAATACATATTTCTCCTGCATCGTTCTTAAATAGAGATTTTATATTAAATGCCTCTTGACAACAACTATTCAGATTAATCACAAAGCTCAAGCTCTGCTTTCAATTATTCCTTTTAGTGTTCTGTGTTATT
Organism: Parasteatoda lunata; assembly: GCA_949128135.1. Lineage (NCBI taxonomy): Eukaryota > Metazoa > Arthropoda > Arachnida > Araneae > Theridiidae > Parasteatoda > Parasteatoda lunata. Next base: position 9,435,150 of record OX421970.1, on the reverse strand, counting down.
GAAACAAGAAAAAGCAACACAATAACTTTGTATGGCCAACAACAGTTAAAAAATATTGCTTATTTTCACAATTAACATATTTAAGAACTGAAATATCTTATTGATTACTTTTAGTAACCAAATACTAATTAAAACAAATGACACAATGCAATTGAAATCTCAACAGCAGTGAGAAGGAAAAAGAGCGTTTCCGTACATTTTATTACAATGTAACTTAAACATCTCATTGAGTACTTTTAGTAACCAAATGTTTTGGTTAAATGACGAGTAAAAACTCAACAGCAGTGAGAAGGAAAAAGAGCGCCCCCGTAGATTTTATTACAATGTAACTAAAACATCTTATTGAGTACTTTTAGTAATCAAATGTTTTGATTAAATGACGAGTAAAAACTCAACAGCAGTGAGAAGGAAAAAGAGCGCCCCCGTACATTTTATTACAATGTAACTAAAACATCTTATTGAGTACTTTTAGTAACCAAATGTTTTGAATAAATGACGAGTTAAATCTCAACAGCAGTGAGAAGGAAAAAGAGCGCCCCCGTACATTTTATTACAATGTAACTAAAACATCTTATTGAGTACTTTTAGTAACCAAATGTTTTGAATAAATGACGAGTGAAATCTCAACAGCAGTGAGAAGGAAAAAGAGCTTCCCCATACATTTTATTACACCGAATTGTCTAATGCTTTCTTAATTTAATGCTTGGTTTCATGAAATTGAGTAATGATATCTTTTGTTTTGTTACGTCATAAAGTGTTATATTTGTTATGATGTGTTACACTATTTTAAGTTTCGCAATGTTAAGCAATAACTAAATCTGTAATAAAAAGGTATGCGTTAAATAAAAACAGAAACTTTAACTTAAATCTAATATACTTTATTGTAATCATAAATACTTAATATAACGTTTGAATATAGGTCATGAAGAAATAGCTTTGAAATTTAATTTTTTTTAAAGGAGTCAGTAAAATTTTAAAATTAAAAGAAGTCGGTAGAGCATCTATGAATAATGCTAAATTTTACTTTTTTCGATGTATCTTTTCTAAGAAACTACTTTTGATATTGCTATGAAATTTTATAGAGATTTTTGAAAAGTATGTTAGTTGAATGCTGTGATAATGTTTTTGTGGTAACATAATACTTCTTGAGTTATGAAAGAAAGTGATGAAACTTCTTAAAAAAATTTAAATGTTTTCAGCTTATAGTTTTTTTAAAGTATTTTTGCCAAAGATATGTATTAACAGTTAACACAGTGTAAACATGTAAATATTCTCTGAAAAACATTTAGTTTTAGCATTATTGCTATCGACTTCCGTTAAACAACCAAAAAAATGTAGGAAGTTACGTTTCGTTAATTTATGTTACGCTAATACTTTATATTTGTTTTTTTTATACATTGTTTTATGGCAAGTTATAATACTTTAACATTTTATAATATGTTTGATGTAGTCTTATTGTACGTTGAAATTCTTTAAATTACATTATGGTTTACTTTATTTTTTACACTATATTATATTATGCTATGCTTGCTTCGTTACATTACTTTGTGTTATATTTAGTCATGCAACAATTTAGGATACTTTTTATTCTTACTTTATAAAATACATCCCATTTTAACACATTTTTTCAACAACATTTCATGTTTCAACATACTTCTTATAATATAAAAACTAAACTTCTTCGGTTTCATATAATCCTTTTTCAATGAAAAATATCATTATTATAATGAATCAATCATTATAATGAATACCCAACCTAGACATGGGCTTAGAAAAAAAATTATATCTATGGAGATTTCCTCAACATCTATTTAAACTACTATATTAGCGTAGAATTCTAAAAGCCTAGAATTCTCTAACGTAGAATTTCGAGAAAATAAATTAAAAATGTAATTTTAAGAAGAATTTGTAGCCTTAGGAGGAAAACTAATTTCAGATTTGAAATACAAGTGAGTCTAAATGAAGTATTTGTATAAATACAATAAAAAATTGTTTTTCTGTGTTATTCCTTAAAGTGCAAGTTCAAAATTAAATAATTAAAATGATATTATAATCTTTAAAACAAATAAAAATAATTAATTTTGTTCATTTTTATATAGCTTAAAAATGTTTTTTTTTTAACTCAGACAGTATTAAATGTTTCGTATTATGTCAACAAATAATACTTATTCCTTAATAACTGATGTTTGTGCAGATACATATAAACAATTATTTTTTCTACTGTAAGGAAATTCAAATATCCTTGAAAGTAAACCTAGTGTTTGATGTAGCAATTGCGTGCATGAAAAAGACTACGATAAATAAAAGCCCTACTAGCCTGCCTATCAGAAATTAGTAGCTTTAAACACGCTAAAATGTATGCATATGGTCATAAATTCCTTTTCATCACACATTTGTTTTATTTGTTGACTTGTTTGAAATTCCTATTTTTAACGAGGAAATGGAGAAGATATGGAAGGAGAAATACATATGATAGATAAGGAGAATCGTCAATCGATTTGTTTACATCCAGGCTAATGAATTCTGAGCTGTACTGCACACTGAACAGTGTTCTGCACTGTTAAGTCTAAATATCGGAAAACTCTTAATTTCGCCATTAGAGTGGAAGAGCAAAGGCATGGTTGGAATTTCAAAGATGGTTTAGGTTTTCGCAGGCTTCGATCCTAAATGGATTTCGTGTTAAGGGAGAGTTTAGAAACTTAGTTCATGCATAAATCTTACAGACATATAAATTATTCAAGATGTATGATTTGATTATCTACTGAGTGAACGGGAAGCTAATCCTAAGTTAGATGAATTTTGAATTAGTTCAATTTAAAGTTATTCATTTTCAGAAATCAAAGGGCCAGATTTAATTTAACGTGAATAACTGTAATATTTAGTTACTTAGTCTGAAGAGTGGCTTAAGACGTAAAACAAAAGTGCGGCCAAATAAATAGAAAAAATTTTTATTCGTTTAACGTATTAATTTAAACCTTTTTATTAGGATTAAAACGCATTTTAGTGATATGAGACGATTTTTTAATTATTCTTTTGCTATGTTTATACCGATTTCTTTAGTTTGGGTAGAAAAAGTCTTATATTTTGCAGAAGTCTATAAAAAAAATTTTGTAATTTAATGGCCGTTGAAATTATAATGAAGATTTTATTATTTTCAAGCATTAGTGAAACTACATGTTTTCATGTAGTAGCAATGGCTAATTAATTCTAGTTGCAGTACTTAGTAAATACTACATCAAATGTTTTTTTAAATCAAAGGAGCTGACTTAACAAGAAAAACTGTTATAATTTGTGCTATTAAACTAGTGTTATTATAACAAGCGTTATTAATAATAATTTATAAGAGATCCAAACTGAAAATAAGAATAACTTAAAATAGTAATAGAGACAAATAATAATTTCAAATTAATTTAGGGTATACATTTTTTTTTCAGGTTTAAACTGATTTCTATTTATGTTAGTAAATGGAATCTTAACTTTTCAAGCGCAATTATGTTATTTTACTTTCATTTTTATGATGCTAGTTTATCTTTTATCGTATTTTATCTTATATTCTAAATTAATTTTATGTTAAAGAAAGTTTGGAAACTAAATTCATGCATAAATCTTACAAACATAGAATACATTTTTCAATGTATATGAATTAAGTATCTAGTGAATGATAAAACTAATTTAAATTCGTTTTCAATCATCTTCCATTTCAGGCTTTCGAGATTTGAGGATTACATTTTGCTTTATATAATTAAATATTAGAGAATTAGAGGGAAATTATATTAAACTATGAAGTCTGAGAAGAAAATAACTCAGAATGAGAAGAAATAACTAAATAATGAGAAGAAAATAACTAACTAATGACTCTCATTTCTTTATTTAGTTATTATTCTTATTTTAAATGATTATTATTAAAACGGGATATTTAGTCTAAAAACTTTTAGTTGGCAGGAAAAATTTCACAAAAAACTAAAAAAAAGATATTCCAAAATTAACATTTCAAATTATATACAACCTAAACCTAAAAGCAACATTTTTCCTTTCTTAGTAATAGAATCTTCAAGTATTGTAATAGTTCCCCTAATAGTATCTTAATCTGAAATGAATTTGCAATTTGACCACATACTAAAAAAAAAAAATTACACACTAAAGAAAAATGAAATTCTTATTTTAAAGAATAATTACTAAACGGGAAATTTAGTCTAAAAATATTGAGTTGGCAAGAAAGATTTCACAAAATATTACAAAATACATTCCAAAATTAATATTTCAAATGAACCTAAAAACAATAAATTTTTCTTCTTAAACGTTCCCTTTCATAGCAATAGAATCTTCAAGTATTGTAATAATTTCCATAAAAGTATCTTAATCTAAAAGTCTGCAATTTTACCACATACTAAAATAAAAAATTTTACACACTAAAGAAAAATAAAATTCTTATTTTAAATAATAATTACTAAACGGGAAATTTAGTCTAAAATTATTGAGTTGGCAAGAAAGATTTCACAAAATATTACAAAATACATTCCAAAATTAATATTTCAAATGAACCTAAAAACAATAAATTTTTCTTCCTAAACGATCCCTTTCATAGCAATAGAATCTTCAAGTATTGTAATAATTTCCATAAAAGTATCTTAATCTAAAAGTCTGCAATTTTACCACATACTAAAATAAAAAATTTTACACACTAAAGAAAAATGAAATTCTTATTTTAAAGAATAATTACTAAACGGGAAATTTAGTCTAAAAATATTGAGTTGGCGAGAAAGATTTCACAAAATATTACAAAATACATTCCAAAATTAATATTTCAAATGAACCTAAAAACAATAAATTTTTCTTCTTAAACGTTCCCTTTCATAGCAATAGAATCTTCAAGTATTGTAATAATTTCCATAAAAGTATCTTAATCTAAAAGTCTGCAATTTTACCACATACTAAAATAAAAAATTTTACACACTAAAGAAAAATAAAATTCTTATTTTAAATAATAATTACTAAACGGGAAATTTAGTCTAAAAATATTGAGTTGGCAAGAAAGATTTCACAAAATATTACAAAATACATTCCAAAATTAATATTTCAAATGAACCTAAAAACAATAAATTTTTCTTCCTAAACGATCCCTTTCATAGCAATAGAATCTTCAAGTATTGTAATAATTTCCATAAAAGTATCTTAATCTAAAAGTCTGCAATTTTACCACATACTAAAATAAAAAATTTTACACACTAAAGAAAAATAAAATTCTTATTTTAAATAATAATTACTAAACGGGAAATTTAGTCTAAAAATTTTGAGTTGGCAAGAAAGATTTCACAAAATATTACAAAATACATTCCAAAATTAATATTTCAAATGAACCTAAAAACAATAAATTTTTCTTCCTAAACGATCCCTTTCATAACAATAGAATCTTCAAGTATTGTAATAATTTCCATAAAAGTATCTTAATCTAAAAGTCTGCAATTTTACCACATACTAAAATAAAAAAATTTACACACTAAAGAAAAATAAAATTCTTATTTTAAATAATAATTACTAAACGGGAAATTTAGTCTAAAAATTTTGAGTTGGCAAGAAAGATTTCACAAAATATTACAAAATACATTCCAAAATTAATTTTTCAAATGAACCTAAAAACAATAAATTTTTCTTCCTAAACGTTCCCTTTCATAGCAATAGAATCTTCAAGTATTGTAATAATTTCCATAAAAGTATCTTAATTTAAAAGTCTGCAATTTTACCACATACTAAAATAAAATAAAGAAAAGAAATCAATTTCCCGAGACAGTGATTCAACGGCCGTGCAAAACCATTTTGAACAACGTTATTGGAGTGATATACTTATGTGAATTTTATTTCGTATACTAGTTGAATGCGAGAGAACCTGATTGAATAGAGTCTCGTAAGGATTTGCACATCCAGAAATTGAAGAAAGAATTTACATTTAAATAGAAAGACTTTTCTCTTTCGGTTGAAAATAAAATGAATTTTTTGGATACCCTGGCATAATGTCTTGCACGAATATATTTAACCTCAATTTCTTCAAGTTTAGATTCAGTATCTGTTTTATTTCAAAATTTAAGTACGCAACAGATTTGTTTTCTTAAATAATTTAAATTATCGATATGCAAAAAATATTTTTGACGGAAAATATTAAAAACATTACTAGCCTGAAATAATATAAATAAAGTAAATATACATATAGTAACACTGTAAAATTCATTTAATGAATTGTGCATACATTTAAAAACCAATCCCGTCAGACTTACGATTTTGATTCAATTGCTATTAAACATACAAGAACAAGTTTTTTCCCGTAATAATTACGAAAAAAATTCGTAATCTGACTAGTGTTTTACAATAACAAAACATTTATTACAAAAATTGCAAATAAAAATAAATCTCTTGCCTTCACTAACTTTTACCATATGAGAAAAAGTTTTCTCTCTGAATATAATGAAATACATTTATACGCGGTCCATATATGAATATTTCAAGTCGTCAAAATTTGCATCTATCAGTCACTTCTGAAATTCGAACCTAAGTCACTGCATAAAGAAACGCGCCACTACTGCTCCACTGTGGTTTAAGTATTTTATTATTAAGAAATAGTGATAAACTTAAACAGAATTTATCCTCAATATTGTATCAATTAAACAGTTAAGTCGTATTCCCATTTCATTTACATGATATCCATATGAAAACCTTAAAGTAATTGCAAAAAGTAAGATCTAGTATAGATAATAATCGTAAAATGATTAGAGAAAAACTTTAAGTTTTATTACGAATGGCAGTAACTAAAATTTCAACTGAAGATTTTAATCCGTTTTTGATTAGGATGAAAAACTGTGATAACCGTTTCGTCATTAAAAGGGCTTTAAACCGTTAAATATACGGGGAATTCTACAAAAACAACTGGTATTCATTTTACTAAAGCAGCACAAAGCTGAACTTCTATATTGGTATATTAAAAGGATGAGAGAAATCAAATACATCATTACAACGTTGTAATGATGTGGCACAATGAAGTGAAGCATCCACCTTAATAAATTTTGATACCATTGGTATCTTGAGCTATTAAAGTACAAAAATGTAGTAAAATCAAGTTACCTTAATTACATTTTAAAATATTATCTTTGTAACACGTACTTCAGTTAAAATCGGTTAATTACGCAATATTATCTTGTTATCTGGAACTATTACATTAACAAGACGCAGCAGTATCAAAACCATTTAATTAAATCATATTTTTTTTTATAGTTGAACAACAGGATTTTGTAATCAAGTTCAAGAATAGATTTATGGTAATTAAATTGCTTTATTAAATTTATGATGAATTTAAAAATGGATACTAATACTTAATAATTTTTTAGTAAATTTATGGTGCATTTTTTGCTACCGTATATTCGAAGATCAATTTAATCATCTTTATTTATTTTTTTCTATTTTATATATTTCTTTAATACTTCTTTTTATGAAAGTAGTTATAATTTAAAATTTAAGAAATTCTACCTTTCATGTAAAAACTAAATAAATTTTAAATAACTTTTAAAATGAGTTACTTATAAGTTTAAATAGCAAACCAAGCAAAAAAGTATAATAAAAATTATTTTATGCATAATTAAATAGCTAGTCAACATTGAAAATTACTTTATACTAAGATAAAGTTTTAAATACTTAAGTAAAATTTATTTGACTATTTTAAATTCTATGTTTGTGAAAAAGATAATACCTTGTTTTGGGAAAAATAGTTTCTAAATATTACGCTAATACTTCAGCTATGCAAATACTACTTTTGAAATTTTCGAGATAAGTATAGTCTGTCTCTGAGACAGAACTGCAAAATGCTTTATTGCAGCATAAAATAGCTCTCTTTCATTTCAATGAGGTGAAAATACATATTGTTGACAATGACTCATTTTTGTTTCTAATTAATATTTTCGGAAAACTTTAGTATATTGAAACTACAGATTAATAAAGTGCAAAAGGGACTTTTGATTTGAAATTGAAAGAGCAAAATGTTACATTTTAGCTATTCAAATTGTGGCTTAGAAGATTGGTTTGAATACTCGAAGTTATGAAGGTTCAAAAATGTTTTATCTTAATATTAAATATATCAGTTTAAAGTAAATATTTTTCCTATTCGAAACACAACTGTATTTTTTTAAGTTAAAAACCTTATTTATTCAAATTGAATTATGCATTTTATTGCAAAAAGTACATAAAAATTATCTAAATAAATTTATGTGATAAATTGTATTATTAGTATTGTGTTATTAATATTGATATATTACCCATACCGCAGAGATAAGTATTAATTACGTGAAAATAACGCTAAAATGCCACAAGGATTAGAGCAAAAAGACGTTTTTTCAAAATGTTTTATTTCCGTTTCAAGTGGTAGTCTCGAATTAGTTAAAAAAAACGTTAATATTTGGGTTGTTTTTAACGTAAAAATGACAATTTTTTGCCCATATTTTGACTAAGGTGAATTTCGTAACCAATTTTTCACGTTATTTTAACCAAGCAGGTTTCTTTTTTAACGTATTTTTTACGTTATTTTAACCATACTATTTTCGTTTATTTTCGGTTACATAAATATCGTTTTTTTTACCATGAATAGTTACGTGTTTTTAACGCTTATTTTTACTATAGGGAAAACTCTTAACGTGAATTTTACCTTATTTTAACCAAACTATTTACGTTTATTTTCGGTTATATAAATTCATTTTTTTCACCATGAATATTTACATGTTTTTAACGCTTATTTTTATTGAAATAACGTAAATTTTACGTTATTTTAGCCAAAATACTAACGTATTATTATCTATATTTTTAATGCTTATTTTAAGTTTGGTGAATTAATAAATTTTTCGCGTAAATTTAACTAAATTAATTTCAATTTAACGCAATTTTAACCAAATTGTTAACAATATCATATTTTAAGTTTTTTTTTTTTTTTTTTTTTTTTACTAAGAAGGAAAGAAACCATTTCATATTTTAATGATTACGCTGCACTAATTACACAAAAAAATATAGCATTTACTTTTTATTTAAAAACAGTTTTTAATTCCTTTTAAACCAAAATAACAGAAAATAGCCGATATTCATGCTTTTTTTTACGAATCCTAGAAAAAGCTTTTTGTTTTTAATCTCACACTTTTTGCAAATTTTTACAATTCAATTTATAGCTCAACAAATATGGAATGCAAATCTTTCTACCTCTTTAAAGCAACAAACTGGTTGGTTTACAAAGTTTCATGTCTCTAAGGAATTTTGAAAATTTTTCATGCCTAAAAGTTTGTAATATAAAGAATTGGTAGAAGAAAAAATTACTCAATACTTACATGATTTTCCAAACCCCTATGTAAAAAATATATTTTTTTTTAGTTTAAATTAATAACTAAGAAGTCTACTGCTCTCCTTAAGTCCATGTTTCCAAATTCCTTGCTTGAAATTATCTACTCTTCTAGAATGCTTTTGAGTTCATAATTTTTTTGAAATGCATAATTCTTAGTTTTTAGCTTGAAAAATTTGACTAAAATTTACTTTACACACACACGAAGTAAAAAAAATAATATTAACCAAATTTACCATTTGATTTGTTTGCTTACAAAAATTGCAATTTTTCTAAGTCTTATGTTCGTGAAATTACAATTTTTAACCAGAAGAGCAGTTAACTTAATAATTTTAAATACAGAAAAAAACATTAAATCAAATAAGATTTATTAAGGTTTATTTATTTTACAACTATCATTCAATATATTTACAATACATAGATTTACAATTATAACACATCCACATCGCCACAGATCTGAAACATGTATTCATAACTTCTTCCATCCCGCTGTTAGTATCACCTCTTCACTGCAATGTTCCTGGAAAACAAATAACTATTTTAGCGTATGAAAAACAATATACCGGACAATAGTTCTAAATTATTAAAACCGACAGTAGACTTCTAAAACGAAGCAATACAGACTAGATAAAATACAGAGTTAAGTAAATTTTTTTTTAAAAATATTAAAACTGTTTATTATTTTGATGGAATTTCTACTAAGTATATATCGATATTTAGATAAAAGAAAATCTATTTTACACATTTTAGTCACATATTACACGACAAAATTACATATATATACAGCACAAATCTGAATTAGAATATTTCATAATTTTTTTTTATCCTAGCTAAACCTTACATTGTAGCCAACAGTAAGTTATAAACAAAACATAAAATTATTTTTCGTGTGGATTTGAGGAGAACGCCTCCAGACTAAAAGTCTGGTGCTGTTTGCGGCTATGGTGACAAGTGAGAGCACGTTTCTAATGGGGGAACAATGAAGGAATAAAGGTGTCGATCCACTCTGACCTAAAATCAAGACAAAACTATTCACAAAACACCCCTATTTGAAATGACTTTTTCTCATAACTGCAGTACTTGCCACGACATGCGCCTGTTGTCAGGTGAAGTTCTCCTAAAATCTGCCCTATACTTTCTGTTTATTTACTTATCATCAGAATTTTATTTTTCTCTCTCATTCTTTTCATTTTTTTCTTGCTCCTTAGCTGCAATCTTCATTCCTCTTCAGAATATTTTGCAAGAACTTTGTAGTTCAGAAACACAATTCGATTAGTTTCAGTTACGTAATTTTTAATTTCTCATTTATTAAAACAGCAGAAATACTATGCCTTTTAACACTAACAGTATCTTTAACATACTGAAGGAGTACAGTAGTACATGTTAACAAAATCAGTCATTTTTTAAACTATATTTTATTTAGTTCAAGTGAAGAATTACATTTTACAATTGCCTCTGTTAAGACTTTTTTAAACAAAAAATGGTTAATTTGAAAATTCTTTAATTTCTGAAAAATCGATGCTAAAACGTAACACTTTACTCCAAAATACATTAGAAAGCTGTTTGGAGATTTAAAAATTCATTTCCACAACGGAATTCTTAGTAATGGTGGGGCATTAACTTCCAGTGTGGGAAAAATAGGTTCTGTGTTCCTGGACCCTAGTGTGCTACTATCAGGTTGCTTGGGGCAGTAAATACTTTATTTGTTTAAAGCACTTTAAAAGGACTGGATAAAAAATTTAAAAAAAAAAAAAAACTTCACACACAAAACACAGTTTTTGGAGAAATATTTTAATAAATATTTCTTCAAAAACTGTGATTAAATGAAAGGAACACAATGGTGTTAGTTAATTGTAGCAACATGACAGAATGTTTGGAGTAATGCAGTATAATAATAGTACAATAATAATATAAATTTGAGTTATGTCTTTCGTTACATGTTTCGTATTATGTTCGTTACATGTCAAGTTGTAGCAAATTTTTACTTCATTCGGTATTTTGGAAATTTTTTAATTTCATCCTAGTTTAGTTTCATAAGAATAAAAACTCATAGTTCCCTTGTCAGTTATTGACAATGAGCAGACTCAATATTATCAACAAGCAAATATTTATCTCCAGTTTAAATAAACAAAAATAATTATAAATATTTAAAAATAAAATATCAATTGTAATAATAATTCACACTTTTCAGTTTATTCGAATTTAAGAGAGATGTAAAATAATATCTTTCTTCGGCTCTCACAAGTTCACCCTTTGTTTTTGAAACATTTTTACCATTAAATTTACGTTTATAATCCCAAAAAATTAACGTAAATATAACTATGCAACAAAACGTCAAAATTCCATTAATAAAACGTTTTTAAACGAAAAGTGGGTAAAATGTGCACGTTAAAATAACGTATTTTTAGTACGTATTTTTAACGAAATATTTAAAGGGAAAATTAATAACGTTTAAATACCGTCATTTTAACGTATACGTTTTAACGAATAAAGAAATGGTGAAAATCATCACGTGAAATTGATGTAATTTTAACGTTAAGTCCAAAACGAACGTTAAGTTATAACGTTAAGTCATAACGAACGAACGTATTTTTAACGTTTATTTGCCCTTCCATGCTGCATGGTTAGTGTCTTATTATTATATTATTGACGAAGAATGAAGGTTTTCGTTTTTCTGAAACGTTGTTCATATAAAATTATAAAAATGAAAATTTGATTTTAAAAAAAATAATTAAATTTTAAATAAATACATTATTCAATCATTTAGCAGAATTGTTTTTGAGGAATACGAAATCAATTTATTTTAAAGCAATGTTTTAAATTATGCTGATATATTGAAATATTTGATGTTACAGACACATTTGATAATGCTCATGTATTTGAAAATTAGTACCTGATTCCGAATGAAAGACTGATTAACTTTTGAGTTATACTGTTGGCACTTAGAACAATACTGTTGTTCAAATTTGTTGCAATTTAATTAAGGTGTTAATTTGAAGCTTGTTTCTTATATCTAAACCCATATTTTGCTGTAATTAAGCTCAAGAAGAATTTAACCGTAAATTCATGTGGTTCAATATTAGACTTTAGTGAAATTTTAGCAAATTTACACAAAAAAAATTTAACAAGTTTACACAACACGTGCCGCAACACTAATATTAAAAGTTTTTAGCAGTGCGCTGTTGAAAATTTCTCTGAAAAAATGGTTAAACAACAATTTTTTACAATGTACAAAACTGTTGCAACATTGTAAAAAAAAACAGTCAAATAACCATAAAAAAATGATATTCAAAATGCCTACTCTTAGAAAAATTGTTTATTGATTTCACTTTGCATGGTTAAGCGTTTAGAATTTTATCCAGGTGAATTAAACCCACAGTCAATGAGATTATCGAGCACGTGTTCTGGAACAGCTGGAAGCCATGTGATAAGAACTACAAATTCCTATTTTTATTTCACATTCATAAATGCAAAATACGTTTTGTAATAACAAAGTTTTTGTGATGAACCTCTCTTAAAACTATTTAGTTTCTTGCATATGGGTACATCCTCTGGCGGAAAGGGCTAATTTGTCAATCTCATGACAAGCTAAATGGTCATTCGTATCCCAGTTTTGACACCACAATATTTCTACCATTCATTCCTTCAGCACATAAGGTGTTCCCAGTGATTTGCCTAAAATAATCTAGCATCAATATCCAGTTAAAGTTCAATTTTACGGTTTTGAAACTGTGCTAATTGTAAATTGTGACAAAATTGTATAACTTTGTATTAATTGGTTTTTAATCACATCAAACATAAATCGTTTTTTCTCCGTAATTCTCTGTAATTTTATAATAATAATTACGAGAGCATGTTATAGTTGATGAGTGAAATTTAAATGTTCTTATTGAAAATTAAACGTTTATTTTTAAGAACGACTCGTCAGAATTCTTTTTTCTTAAGCTGTTAAAAGCTTTATTTAAAATAATGCTTCTGACAAGTAGTTCTCCTTTCAAATGCTTTTGGAATAAAGATTTCTATTACATTCAATCAGCGGCGCCTTCCAAATTCTTTCACGTAATCATTCCAGCGCTAGAAATGTTTCTCAGAATAACTTCATTTGACGTTCAGGAAATGAAATGGAACATTTACGTGAACAAGTTCCGTCTAACTTTAGTTCATCAAAGCACAAGAAACCAATAGGGAGCGCAGTCAGCTTTTTTTACCCAGCTTTTCATTAAGTATTCCGAAGTCGTCTAAATTCACATGCAAGACATAAAAACACCTCGTAAACCTTGGGTTTACTTTCTGTTTCGTTTTTCTTATTCGCCACTTTCCTGGTAAATCTTCCATGTTCATTTTGAAACACGGTGATTTTTTAATGCACGTGATAGGGCTTTTGCTTAAATCTATTTATTGGTGGTTGATTAATTCTAATTTTCAAATAAATATTTCGGATAAATCTGAATGATAAATATTAATGGAAAATCAAATATTTTGTCAAATATTGGGTATGTTATATGCCTAAAGAACTAATATAGAACGCAATCAGTATTTCCTTACATTCCACATGTATTTCAAAGTCTATGTTCACTCACAGAAAACATTTGCTTGCTTAAGAAACCAATATGGAACGCAGTCAATTTTTTTTCTTTTACGTTTCCTTAAAGTATTTTGAGTTCGTCTAGATTCATGTGCAAAACATAAAAACACCTTTAAAACCGGCTTATTTGTTTTGTTTTTCGTAATTGACACTTCCTTGTTAATGTTTTAATGCCCAATTTGAGTCATAGTTATTTTTTTAAAAAGCATAATGGATCCTTTGTAGTTGATTCTCTCCAGTTGGATGAATATCTAGTTGGATGGATCTATCTAGCTAGTTGATTTTTTTTTCATTTCTATTATTAGTTGAGTGGTTTTAAAATTTAAGCTTTAAAAATGAGATAAATCTAAATTGAAAAATTATTTTGTCTAATACTTGGCTTCCTTCTTGTCCAGGAAAATGAGGGGAAACACAATAAATAAGCGTAGATAATCATTTTTTTTCACCCTGCGTTTTCTTAAGTATCTATAGTCATATTAAATATTACGTTGCTTAAATTCACGCATAAATTATAAAAACACCTCGTAAACCATTGACTGCCTTTTTGTTTTGATTTCCTTATATAGCACTTCGATGGTAAAGCTACAGTATCCTATTTTAAATGTCATAATTATCTGGCAACCAAAATAGATTTTTATATATATATAAACAGATATTAGTCGATTTTTGAAGGATTTTAATTTTAAAGCTTTGGAAATGGAATTAATCTAAATAGAAAAATAATTTTGTCAAAAATTAAGCTAATTACTTACTAAAGAAACCAATAAAGAAAGCGACCAACCTACTTTTCTTACATTTATTAAATATTAGAAAGTCGCCAAAATTTATATACATGGCATAAAAACACCTTACAAAAACATTTGTTGCAGCTTTGTTCTCTTACTTGCTGCTTTTTTAATAAAGATTTAAGAATTATACTAAAATTATTTTAGCAACCATATTGCATTTAAATATAAGATTTGAATTTTTAAGGTTTGGAAATGGAATATATGTAAAAAAAATCTTTTTGGCAAATATGAACTTAGTTATTTGTTTGACTTGCGATGTATGGCGAAAAGGAAGAATTCAACGTATTTATACAGTATTACAAAAACACAAATTAATTTTACATTTTAGTAATAAAATAAGAATGATGACAAATGAGAGTATATGATATTTGATTCAGTTTTGTGCTTGATTATTTTTTAATTTATAAACAAAAGAAAATGAAAAAATATAACGGCCAAACGCTTATTTGTCAATTATTGAATTAATAGCTTTCTTAATTTCTGGATAACGAAAATATAAAATTGTCTTCTCCTTCATACATTCTTACGAAATCAGAAAATAAATTAATAAAAAATTAAGAATATACTTATTTAATATTTAAGGGGGAACCCCACCCTAAGATGGTAAAATATTAACGCTTTTCTTGAATTATTTTTAAGTAATAGAGACAATGCAGAGACTCCTTGTTTTTTTATGTTATTTAGCTACAATTTAAGTCTATTTTTAAAAAATTTCTTTTACAAAATAATAAAAAATAAGTTGGTGGCAGCTCCGTGTGTGGCTGGTCATCAAAAAGTAGCACCTCACTGGCCTCATGGATTTAGAAGTCCTGAAACGTAGGAAAACGCTTTTGTTTAGATTTTCTGAAACATAAAGACATTATCTAAAAAGATGCAAAGCGGTTTTTTGATATTCGCAAAATTACCAAAATGGCGGCAACTTAAAAAAAATTAAGTTTTTCATTAAAAAAATATTCATTAAAATACTAATATAAAATCGAAATATAAAAATATCAATAAAATCCTATTCTACTTTCTAAAGAATATATTTTTACGTAATTTAAAATAAAGAACAACTTATTTCGTTGTATAGATCATGAGAAAAACGTTAGGCCAGGTCAAAAAACAGCGTTTTGAGAAAAACGCGTTTAAAGTTTTGATTCATGGTAGGGGAAAACATTTAATTTCATATATATAATGTTCGATAAATGAATCCGTCAACAGAATGGGTGAGACACAAAAAGAATGTCGCCCCTCCTAATCCGGCCGAACGGGCCTTTCTACCTGCTTAGAGACGACTCTCTATTTTCCGAAATAACTTCCAAACGAAGTTAGGTACCAAGAAATCGTTTTAGACAGACATTAGGAAGGGTACAAAGATTCGAAAAATGCAAGAAAATTTTTTCGAATTTTTGAAATATTCAGGGTTGGTTTTTCCCTGTTAAATAATACGATTAATGGCAAATTTAAAAAAAGAAAGAAAATCATTGCTTGTATTTTCGTAAACTGTACAACAAGATAATTTCAATAGTATTTTTTTAGTTTCTTCAATACTAATTTCAAAGAGATTAGGTACGTTTTTAATCAAATACTTTCAAGCATCTTTATTTTCTTTCCAAATAAACGGAGAAAGTGTATGAAATATTTAATCGAATTATTACGACCATTAAAATTCTTTTGTAAAATCATTTCAATTTCTCGTTTCGCCATGATGTGGTTAAATAAATTTAACTTATATTTTGTAAAAGTTTAGCTTAAGGTATAAACAGCCGTTATGATTGGTTAAGGTATAGACAGGTTACAGGCCTGCTGGCGGCAGTCGTTCTGTGGACTGGATACGGAGTTAGTGACTTACCTGCCTGACTTACCTGCCTTACCTGCCCCCAGTTAGAATAACTGGCGCAATTGCGTCACTCGGTGCCGTGCGCGCTGGTCCGTCATTCCACTTTTTCCACAGACCAGGGATGCCGTAATCGAAACTTTAAGGTATAGCTGTAATAATTGCAAGATTTTTCTATCAGAAGACTTAGTTTTATGTGTAGAACATGGAATAAATTAAGCACATTTAAAACAGCTTTAAAAATGATCATGTTGAGATAAGTGATGTTTTATGAATAAATCGAACATAATTTATATGAAGAAGCCGAAAGAGGGTGATTTTTATATCGTCGTATGTAAGATACATTATTCCAATGACACACTATCAAATTATACAATAAGGAAAAAAGTTAATTTTAAATTGGGAAGTGGAGAAATAAGTCATCCCAATACTCCTCTGCGCTTCAAATGATAAAATTTTCAATATCAGTAAATTCATAATAAGGAATCAGTTTCGAATGTGTTTTGAACTTTGCATTATTCTGTTTGTTATAAATATGAGAATTCTGTAGATTTAAAGAAATATGTAGATTATAAGTAGGCAAAATTGGTGAGTAACTACATCATTCGCACGGTCGTAAGCACGCAAAATCAATCGATGAATGCATAACTTCACTGGTCATAAAGTACACGAAATCAGTAAGTAACATATAATTCAGTCAATCATAAATGCATCAAATTCAGTCGATAAACATAAACTTCTGTAGTTAATGCATATAGTAAATTATTTATTTGCTTAATTAAATCTAATATTTTTTATTTACCTAAAATCCTGCATAACATTGAATGCACATTTATGTTTTAAAAGGAATTTTCAGATTAAAGAAAGTTTACTATAATTATTTAATTAATATTACATGAATTTACATGAATTTAATTTTACATGAATTTATTATTGCATTTGTGACGTAACTACCACTACGAAAATTAAACATCAATTAACTGGTATGTAAGATGTGCTAACTTGAATCAATCATGAGGTACCTTTTGATAGATGACGGTTGGCATTGTCAAAAACTCCTCCCCCCACATTGTTGACCTTCGGACGTGATTTGAATACGCAATAATGCCCACTTCGATCTGGTAACGCCTATTTCGATGGATAGTCCACATTGAACAGTTGGCTTGCTATTTGTGACTACATTATCCACCTCTACACGTTGTTGCTACTCAGTCTCGTCTCGATTAAACACAATAACGTCTACGCCTACATACACTCGACTGCTAATGGCAACACAGGAGCAACCACTATTATGAAGTTAATACACCTCTCACATTCAGCACTCAAAACACAACCCGGTGACTCTTTCTCCCGGTCTGTCACAAAGTACAGCAACTAGTGGTATCTGTTCATCGAATTCTATCCCTGACAGAATTCTGGTGGGGGAGTAATGTGACGTAACTACCACTACGAAAATTAAACATCAATTCACTGGTATATAAGACGTGCTAATTTGAATCAATCATGAGGTACCTTTTGATAGATGAAGGTTGGCATGGTCAATAACTCCGCCCCCACACATTGTATATCTTACATTGTATGCAATTTATACATTACATTGCACACGATATATTACAATTTCCGAATTGCAATGGTATACAATTATACAGACATTAATTTAGACATTTGTACATAAAGTCATTTTTTTTGTTTCATTACATGTTAGATAACATTGATGAAGTTAATATGTTATTTTCTTTAATGTAAATAATAATTTTAAATCAGCGCATAAAAAGCAAGTTTGAATCGTACAAATAAACGAAAGCAATATACTCTGACACCTACTTTGTATTTATGCAAAAGTCTGAGCATTTATATTCTGTCGGCAAACAAACCGTCTAACAAAATTAAATACACCGCGGAAGCTCATTTCTAGTTTGTTTTAGAGTTTTCATTCGTTGTATTTTCAATTTCCCTGTAGAATAAAAAAAAAATGCTTTCTTTTCAGTGCCAGTGCTTATCCATCACAACAAAAATGCACACCATATAAAAGGTAAAAAAAAGCAAATTATTTGAGTTGGAAGTGAAATTTCAAGAAAACATAAATAGAAGGCACATTTTTTTTTCCTTCAAAGTTAAAATTAGATACAGTCTTGCACATGACGTCAATATTAATACAACTAAAGATATAACTTAACTATAATTAAGTTATAATATTAATACAATTTAAGCACTAAATTTTCCAGATTGATATTTTTTAAATACTTTTTACAGCGAAAATTCTTTATTTGATTAAGATCAACTCAAGCTGCCACTTTGTCAATATTTAGATTTGAAATAATAAGTTACGGAATTCGGTATTTAATTCTCAAACAATTATTTCATTAAATTGGTGGCAATTGAGGAAAGCATCGGCTTTTACAATTTAGAATAATAGTTTGATATTAAATCACAATACGAGTATAATGTAACGATTTAAACAATATGCATTCATTTATTAATGAATTCACCTGATTACACAATTGTACTAGTATCGCAATACAATTCGATTATTGTTCATTGTTGATCTAATAAACATGATGCATTGCATCCAATGATATTACAATACACTGGTGTAAGAAATTAAGAGAATTTGCAGACTTGGTCGATTATCTCTAGAACTAGGTACTAGACTGATTTTAATGAAATTTGATATATGTGCATGCATTATACAATACAAAATAAATACCCATTCAACAATAGTAATACACACGCATGTTTGTGAGTAACACTCGTTGGAGTCGGAAGGTATGAAACAGCGGTTGCAGAATAAAAAATAATAAAAAATTAATCAATAGGGGGTATAGTCCACTTTTACAGATAGACAGGACTTTCAGCGTGATTTTATACTTGAAATAAGGCACTTTATCATTTCTTGAGGCAATTAGTCCCACTCGTTCAACAACACTGTTTTCATTCTATGGGTGGTTCTCCGAGGGAGATATCGAGTTGCAATTTACCTCCCCTTAGCATCACAGACATGATCTATAGGTTTGAGGTCTGGAGATTGGGCTGGCCACTCCATCCGGTAAATGTCCTTACCCTCTAGAAATCCGTCGACCAGAAGAGCTCTATGTGGTCTCGTGTCATCGTCCATTAAAGAGAACTCAGGGACAACTGCACCCCTGAAATGGCGAACTTAGGGCTAAAAGACCTAATTCAAGTCACACCAGTCACAGAGCCTCTTTCAAAGACGCAGAGAAGTGTGCGGCCATCCAACATGGTGCCTGCTCAGACCATTAAACCTGCTCCGCCATAATGGTCGCTTTTACGGACATTGGAGGGTAGGTAGCGGGTCCCTGGTTCTCTTCGTATGAACGTACGGCGAGAATAGGTGTTTAGGCTGAACTGCGACTCATCAGTATAGAGAACGGTCGTCCATTGATCCATATTCCAATCACTATCCCCACTAAAAAAATCTCAAGAATTTTTTTAAAAAAAATCTTAAGAAAATCTTAAGTTATTTGGCCCACTTTATTCTTAAGATTTTCTTAAGAATATTGTCTGAAGAAAATCTTAAGAAAATAATCTTAAGAAATTCTTCAAAATATAATCTTAAGAATTTCTTAAGATATAGGTTTATTGTGGGCCAAATAACTTAAGATTTTCTTCAGAATATAATCTCAAGAAAATCTTCAGAATAGAATCTGAAGAAAATCTTCAAAATATAATCTGAAGAAAATCTTCAAAGTATAATCTGAAGATATCTTTAAAATATAGGTTTATGTGGACTAAATAACTTAAGATATTTAACATATTTTTTATTTTAGATTTTCTAAAGAATAAATCATAATCATATCTTAGATATTAAATTGTTTAAAAAAAAAGTTTTTTTTCAAAATGTGATCAAAATTGCTTAAGAAATTCTAAAAAGATTTTATGGACATTTTCCTGAGCTTTAACTTAAGTCAGATAAATTTAAAAATAATAGTCAAATTTATTTTATTCTTCAAAAGCTATTTCTATTTAATGAACATTCATTTATTCAAGATCTATTGCTTAAAATAATTTTTTAAATCAACAATAGGTTTAATATTATTCCAGATAAACATGCATTAACAATGAATAAAATACTTTGACTGATTTATTTAAATACGTGTTGGTACAAAGGCATGTTATTCAAATTAACTCATGTGCTCTTCATTGTAATTTAGTATCTTTCATTTAAACAATTTAAAAAAGAATTTACTTACCTTCTTTGGTACTATTAAAAATATTGTTCTATATTACATTTTGTAAAAAAAAGATTTATTCGAATCAGTCTGTGGATGATCTATAAAGCGGATGATCAGTTTGTAGAAAATTTAAATTTAACTATCGGAATAAAATATACTTCTAAGAATAAATATTAAAATTAAGAAAATTGTTTATCAAAATACAAATCGTAGAATAAGCATGTTTATTGTATGTATTTAAAACAGAAACTAAAAAAAAAACAAGTTTTAAGCTTATATTGCCTGAACCCAATTTTAAGACTATTGTTTATTAAACGACAAATCTTTCGTTCTTCACATAAAATATTTTCAAAACAATTACTTATCTTTTTTGATCAGTATAATCTTACCTGCTAATGAATTTAATATTACATATCTAATTATGATAAGAGGAATTTTTTGCATTTAAGTCATCATGCTAAGGAAACAAGTTAAATAAAAATGTCTGATTAAAAAAGAAATAAATAGAAAAGCCATATAAAATAAAATAAATAATCATGTATTACTTACTATAAGCAATAGATACATCAATCAACAAAGTAAATTGAAGATTACTCTTGTATTTTTGATAAACTGACTTATTACCCTTCATTAAACAACTAGCAAAGTTCGAAAAAGGAAGAAAATTTAATTTTTAATTAATTATCACTCCAAAACTTATTGTCGTTTCAATGGGGGGTCCACTGTGTTTGGTATAGAATTCTGGTAATAAAAAGTTTCAATATTAAAGAAAGAAAAAAAAATGATAGAACAATCTTAAAGTATACCGTAGGCTTTAAATCATTATACACACAAATGATATACCGATTTATACGATTTTTTATCCATACATAGCCGGTGCTAAGCATTTGTCATCTAACCAAATACGATCGAACTGTAAATTTGGTAAAAATTTTTATTTTGGGGAAAGTATTGGCGAAAGATGTTTTCAAACAAAAAGCAAGATGCAGATTATTTTAGCAGAAAATATATTTTTTCATGTGCTCTCTGCCCTATGCTGAACGGACTCTGATGTTCGTAGAAGTGAGCGGGAAGCAAAAAGCAGGTCTTCTTGCATACAACCCTCTCTCATGAAGTCTTTGGAAACAGTCACCCCTGATACTCGGATTCCTATGGCTGCCTACAAGTCACGAGAGAGCTAAGATGCTGTAGCCCATCTGTTACATCTAGCTGGACATTATGGACAAATGACGATCTTCTCTGACCGTCGTGTCTCTTGGACGATCTTACCCTGGCTTTCTCTCGATGGATCCGGTATCCCGGAACAGTTTCCTTAAGTCACTCACGACACTGAGCGTTAAATTGAACTCTGGACAAATCTAGACCTGGCATTGGCCTGCTTCTAGCCTCCCCGCAATTCAAAACCTTATTCCATCATCTAAACAATCTTGGTTACTCATATTTACTGTTAAAATTTAAATTTTACCTATTGCTGCTTAATAACACCAAGAAATTCGCCGAAGTTAGCTAGAAATCGAAATGCGTCTTAACTTACGAGTACTTAGGAAGCCTGTCTCTCTACTGGCTCCGCCGACACATATACGCTTATGTATTTGATGCATGCATTTTTGTTTAGAATCAGTTATTTTACATTCAGTTCAGTGCATTTCATGAAATTTGATAAAATATATACAGATTCTCTTAATTTATTTCTCCAGTGTAGATAAATGAGCATCTAATTAAGAACTATACTTTTAAATTCATCTTCTTCGTATACATGGTTTATAAATATTAATTGTTTTATTTTTAAATCCAATGTAAATAATGTATCCAATGGTAAATAATGTATAAATGAGAAAATTTAAGGAGATAAATCTTTATTCTTAAATTCACTTATTGAAAATAACTTTGCAATAATATGTCATAATTATATATTTGTTTATTTCAAAAATTTGCAGTTTTTAAGTTTAAAAGTAGAATTAGTAAATTGCGCATCTATTCTTAAATTCTTTAAATCTTTATTCTTAAATTCACTTATTGAAAATAACTTTGCAATAATATGTCATAATTATATATTTGTTTATTTCAAAAATTTGCAGTTTTTAAGTTTAAAAGTAGAATTAGTAAATTGCGCATCTATTCGACCTTTATTGTGATAATGCTCTAAAATTACTTCATGATATCGCATTTAAAAGGTTTCGAAAAGAAACCAAAAGAAGGGTCACGAACAAGAAACCAAGAAACCTTGTTTTTTTTTCTTTTAAAATCTTTAAAACTACTCGATTTGTCAAGAGCCTTTAGATAGAAATGTCATTTGCAGAAATCTCTACAATGCGGTCAAATCGTTAATGCGTTCTCTACATGAAAGTTTTATTTTCACTTGACATTAAAATCTTAGAATGAAAAGGATACTGAATATATATATATATATATATATATATATATATATATATATATATATATATATATATATATATATATATATATATAGAAGAATAAAAATTAAGAAATTAACAACGGAAATATATTTAACCTCGTCATCATCTAACCGGACGATTATATTTGCAAACATTATATTATATATGAAACACAATATTATTCACAACACTATATCCTGACATCATATTAATATAACTGTAGGAAAATACAGCGTGTCCCTTTTCATTAAAGCTACTTTGATTTCATATCAAAGCTGGTAGCAAAGAAAAACTTTTAACAAACATATATATTAAAAAAAAATTATATCGAAACTCACATTTTCAGAAAATAATTTTTTCTTTTATTTCTTTTTCCTCCACCTGGACAGGATAAAATATCGAATACATTAAAAAGTGTCCCATCAAATTAAAGCCATTTCTGATTATAGGTAATATATCTGTCACATTTATATGTTATGTAAAATGCATGATGTTTAAACCCTGAAGGATATTAGCATCAATATTATCCCAGATTTCAATGATGAAAAATGTCCATTATGTTACTAAATGAAACTGCTACTTTTTGGTATACACAATCTCTGCTGCTCGCAATATCTTCACATCTTTGTTGAGGAGGTAGGACATGATAAGGGCAGGTCATTCATGACGTATGACATGCACCCTATTTCAAGAAGAAGAAAAAAAAAAACACTGTGAAGATATTGCAATGTAGATGGAGAAATTTCTCAGCTGGAACACTTGCTCCACTAATTCCTTTTGAAAACGGCTATAAATGGATTTCTACACATTTTTGAAAATAGGCAGCCTTCATACAGCCTAAAGGAGAGTCCAAAGAACATTCCACTTTATTTTAGAAAGTGGAATGCTATTGATGAGATCTTGAAAATCACAAGTTGCAATTTTGAATTCTATACCTTTGTATATATAGTGACGTCTGGACAATGGTATGCTGGGCGGGTGTATAGTTCTGCTTGCAAGCGTCTGACTACAGTTGTTTGAGAGATTCACTTGTCAATAGCACCATGTAACTGATTTGCTACATGACTGAGTGTGCTACGCTGCTTTCTTTTGTCGTTAGCACGATGTACCTACCTGTTTTCATTAAGCGTTTTAAATAGATCACAGCCTCCCACGTGATGTTTGCTACACATGCCTTCTTCAGTCTTGCCGATAATACGGCCACGCTCATTTAAATGACATAGAAATTTCACATTATTAATGGAAAGACATAGCAAAAATTTCAAGTTTGTCAATTCATTGTTTCTCCTTAATCTTTGATTTCGAACTACTAGGTTCAATGCCTGTCGAATCCTTTATATTCCTTATCTGCGCAGCCATATGACGGATCAGTTTGACCGCCCAAAATTTGCATAAGCAAAATAAGTATTGCTATAGCTCTCTAACTATATTTATGCTAATTTTCACATTTTACTACCTTCAATTTCAAGGTTATTTTGATGGCTATTATCAATAGAAGAAGGATAACTGAAAAATAAGGAAGATAACTGATTCCTTATTAAGAATCTATGGATTTCGATATTTTAACCATTTGCAGCAGAGGGATATAAGGATGATTTATTTCTTCATTTCCCAATTTAAACATAACTTTTTTCCTCATTATTATATAATACCCTTAGCAATTGTCCAGCTGTGTATAAAGACATACAGAACAAGAAAAAACACAAAAACATGTAAAATAAAAAGAAAGATATTTAAAACTATGAATAAAAATAATAATTAAAAATTTTGAAAATTAACAACTAAATGAAAGAATCACTTCTTCAGCGTACACGATTTTATCCGCAAAAATTAGTGCTTTCTGATATTGTATTTAAAAAAGCGAAATCAAAATATATAGGTATAATTGAATGGAGAGAAACACAAAATGAGACGTTGTTAATATTATTTAATTGTTAACATTATTCAATCAAGTGAAAACAAAACAAAAATTAAGAAATATATAAATAAAAAATAATAAATAAAGGATAAAAATAAGAAAAAAAAATTGAAGGTAAGAAAGAGAGAAATATGTCCTATATTTACTTTTTCAAACGACTTTTAGCAATGATTTTAAACACATTTTCTTCTCATAGTATAGATTAAAATAAAGCCTTAAGTAAATACATTATTCTCAGATTCTTAAAGATCCTATAAAAAAGAAATACGTTGGGAAATAAAAACAAGCAAGTGATTTCAAATATTAGTGATTTCAATAGGCAAAAACTATTTTTTTTATACTTTTTAAAAGCTGATTTAATTAAACTTAATGACTTTTCAGTACAATTTTAAATGAATGATTAGTTAAATTTTAATATTTAAAAAAAAACTGAACTAAGTTTTACAGTAATACTTTATTTACTATCGACTTTTCTAATACCTGATAAAGTTTTATTTCAAACCTATTTAACATATTTTTTCATACCTGATCAAATTCCACTTCAATACTATTTTTAAATGTGTGTTTTAATAATTATATGATTGATCTCACTTCAATACTTTTTTTCAAACTGGTTTTAAGTACCTAATCGAGCTTCATTATAATACACACTGTAAAAAATTCTGGATCAAATTACAGTAAAAAGTACTGTCACTCTATGTGCTGGTACTTACTACCATAAAATTCATTTTAGCGGAATTTATTACAGAACAAAAAATCTGAAATACCATAATTTTACGGAAGTAATTTCAGTAAAATCACTGAATCACTCTAATTAAATCAATATTACTATAAAAATTACTGTAAAATATTTTACGGAAAAATGGGCATTATCGTAAAAATGGATTTTACAGTAAAAGAGTTTTTACACGCAATGCACACGAAGTGTCAGTGCTTTTTACCATAATTCGATATAGAATTTTTTACAGAGCATTTTATTCTGTTTTTCAATTACTGATATAGTTTCACTAAAAAACATTTCCGTAACGTTTTTCAATAACTGAATGTGCGTTTAAATACTTTTCTCAATATTATAATATAAATACTTGGTTTTGTCATTTCTTCCAATGTTTTTATGAATTGCCTTTAAGCAATAGTTTTCTGTACAATTTTAATATTTTATACTTGAATCACGATTAACATACTGTAACGAAGCTTGAAACTAATAATGCATATAGGTTATTTGTAACGCAGAGTCACACTCAATCTAGCTTAATATATTATACAAAGCACTGCTCTCCAAAGTAAATTTCAACGCTCCTCTCAATCATGTAAGAGTTATTTCGCGATTGGACAACTCAGTACTAATGACGAGGGGAAAATTGGAGAGCTGGCGTAAGTCCATACTGGAGACTGTAACAGTTTGAGACTTAACTGCTGATGTTTTAACAGTTGAAACAATAACATACATAGATAAACAACAACTTTAAATATTTATAACACACCGGTTGATCCAACGAGAGTGTCTATATTTATTGCTGGTATTTAAATATATTTAAACTATTTTACATTTTCCTGACTACAATGTTATTTTATTAATTCATTTTATCCATGACAAAGGCTTATATCAAATCGAATAATACATAACGTCCGTTTCGAAATTATGATAAAGGATATACGCCAAACGTGATAATTAAGCCGTATTAATAAAAAATTTTGTCTTCGGCAAATTTTAAGATACGAATATTTTAATACCCAATAAGAGTGTCTATATTTATTGCTGGTATTTAAATATACTTAAACTATTTTACATTATCTTGATTACAATTTTATTTTATTAATTAATTTTATTCATGACAAAAGCTTATAACAAACCGAATCATACATAACTTCCGTTTCAAAATTATGATAAAAGATATACGCCAAACGTGATAACTTAGCCAAATTAATACATAATAAGTAACAAATTTTGTCTTCGGTAAAGTTTAAGACAGGAATATTTTAATATATATATCTATGTTCTAACTTACTATTTTATAACTTATAAATAATTAATTATAACTTATTAATTACAATATTCTAATAAAGCTATTTTTTATTTATTATTATTGTTAATAACAATGAATTATATTTAATTGTATGATAAAGAATTTCCGCTTTCAAAGTATTTTATGATATGAAACAATACATTTTATTAATTAAGTTAAATGAATAACATCAAAGAAGTGGTTAATCTAGCAAACATTTATACTAATAATCAACTATGTTATGTTGTTCATCACACATTCCTTACCTTTACCTCTTTTGTTTCAATTATTACACACTTCATTTTTACTTTAACTTTCCTTTTAATCCACAAAGTTTATCTCTTTAAGTAAGCTATAAGATAATTCCTTAAACTTGATGCCTTCCGGTTTTATGCATTGAATGTTTCCAGAATATTCAACCTGCCTTGAATGGAAATGTCTGTTACAAAAAAAAAAAAAAAAAAAAAATTCCAGTGAATTTCCTTCAGAAATTTTTTAAGCTTTTCTATAAATAGAAGAGGGATTTATCTTCGATATGTAAAGATAGTTACGAAAATTCATTACCACTTAGATGTACTAATTATCTTCGAACGAAACTATAACGTATATATCTATAGAAAGCTTATTGATGATGATTTTTTAAAGAGGTTGCTTGATAAATTTTAAAAGGTTACAATAGCAGGTTATTATATTTTTTATTCTTTTGTGATAAAATAAATAAGATTAAAATTATGAATGTTATATTGTGGTTGATTTTCTACATTGTGTGTTGTTTTCTGATAAAACTTTTATTTAATTTAAACTATTATTTATTTTTTAATTTACTTCATTTATTCTTTCAATATAAGTAGCCCAGCCGTTTACTTAACGACGAATTTGTTCGGGCAATAGAGAGCTTAACTGCAATTTCAATATTCTTTCTGTAATAGCAGAATCAACAACAGAAGCAATTCTGTAATAGCAATTTCAATATGCCTTCTGTAATATGTCCTAAATATCCATTGTGGCTTTTCTTTTTATTTTACTTTATATCCCTCATTGAACAGCCGAACCAAATTTTTTGGGTTAACGATTACTAACTCCGTAGCCTTGTAATTTTGAACCCAATGTCAATTTTTGAAACAAATTTAAACAGAGGAACTCCTGGATCAAGTATATGGAGAAAATTTGTCTTCGTTGAGGACTTTTCGTTACATGGAGAGGAAGACCACGAGAACCTTCCACGGTTAGCCTGATGGCAAGGGGACTCTAACACATGATCTGTCTACCACTGAGGATATTTCACGTTAACACTATGGTCGGTGCAAGTCGGATGTGGAATTAGTATCGGCCAGCCATCGCCGGGATTCGATCCCTGTTCATCTCATTGCAAGGCAAACGCTAGATCCTCATAGCCATCGCGGCTCTGTGGCTTCTCGTAATATTATCATATAATTGTGAAGCTTAGTCACATATATACATAGTTATATATTTATAAACTATAGCATTAAGCCCAAAAATTATAGAAGAAATGGAGGCCGAACAATGAGGCATAATATTCTCTCATCGTGCAGCCTAACCAAAACTGCCAAAATGACATAAAAACTTGATTCTCATAAGGCAGTCAGATAATACCATATGGTCAGGTGGTAATGCATCAAGCTCTGACCGGCTAATCCAAAGAGCACAAATTTCAATTGTGGGGTGGAGGATACCATTGCGTTTAAATAAAAAAGCTACTTATAAATTCACAAAAAAAGTTCTGCTTTGAAAATATTTTAAAAAAATACCAGAGCATGTTAGTTAAAGAAAATGAGTAACATAATAACACTTTTTGATTTATTATGTTTTTATGATAAGGACAGTTAAATTTATTTTTTTCATAACATATAGTACACTTTTCTGACATTTTTAAAATAAACAAGGCGTTTTAATAAGCTGGATTTATAGAAAAACTTACACATTAAAATTATTATGAAAAATAAAACAACCAAAACATACTAATTAGTTAAAAATATTAGCAAAAATTTATATCTTAGAATAAGAGAAGAAAGTTCTTCCTAAAGAGATTATATGATTTAATTAGAAATAAAATGTTCACATAACACAATAAAGAGACGAAAAGGAATAAAAGAAAAAAAAATATTAACGAAGACAATTAAGAAAAATAATAAGTTTCATTTACTGCGTATAATACTGCGTATATTTATATATATATATATATATATATATATATATATATATATGTTCAAAATGAAGATAAAACAAAGGGAAATTACAGACAAATAAAAAAAGAGGAAAAAGAAAATTATTAAAAAAAAAAAAAAAAAAAAAAAAAAAAAACTAGAGGGGATTAAAAAAAAAAGGATAGAATTCTTTTAAAAAAATCCAGAAAAAAAAAGATATAATCTTTTCATCAGCCCACACGATTATATCTGCAAAAAAGAATTATTTCTAATACTGTATTAATATTGCCAAAGCAAAATATATCAATGCAATAGTGTAAGGAGCACTCAAAAATATTTTACAAAAATTACAAGAAATAAAATAGAACACAATAAGTAAAAATAGCACGTAAAAACAGAAAGTAAAATATGAAGTGTTTATTATTACTTTAAAAACTTTGTTTTCAATAATAAAGGTAATTTAAATAACAGTAACAATTCAACATTTTTTTCAATCAATTAAGCAACTTCAAAAAAATTTTGTAATTACTCCCATTGACAGAGCTAAAAATAATTATGCAATCTTCTGTAAAAAATTCTATATTGAACTTTTAAATACGGAATTAAAAAATAGTAAAAATTTTAAACTTAGTTATTTAAATAATAATATTGTCATTAAAAAAATTTTAATTTATTTAAGAGATTAAAAATTAAAATTAGCAATATACAATTTCCTTACTTAATTATCAGTCCTAAATTTCATAAAACTCCTGTAAAATTTAGAACTATCACTTGTAAATCTAAAACTTATCTAACTAAACCTGGCACCATTTTATCTAACTACTTAAATAAAATTATTAACAATATTTCTAAATAAGGTTTCTCTTGGATTATCACTAATAATCAACCGATTTTAGAATTCAGTAAACATAATAAAATTAATTCTATAGCGACTTTTGATTTCAAGGACCTCTACAATAGCATTCCCCTTTCTAAACTAAAAGATGTCCATTTAAATTATTACTATGATAAAAATATCCTTTGTTGCGATTTTGATTATTGAGAAATTCTGATTAATTTTTTTCTTTTTAATAATTTTCTTTACAATGGAAGGGTTATCTTTCTTCAAATTGATGAAATACCACAAGGATCTAATTATTCACCCTCTTAGCTAACTTATTTTTGCATTATTATGAAAAAAATTATACTCTTAGTATTAAATATGTTTTTAGATATATTGATGATTTAATTATTTTTAATTTTCAAGATTATACTATTTTATTAAATGATATTTACTCCGAGGTATTAATCTTGCTTCTAAATCATGATGATAATATTAATTTAAATTTTCGGCTTTGGGTATTATAAACGAAGAAAATATCTACTTTGTTGATTTATATGATAAAAGAAATGATTTTAATTTTAATATAAATAAACTTATTACTTGGAGTTCTAATGTTTCTAGGAGCATCTATTTAAACACCACTTTTAATGAAATGAATAGAATTAAAAGAATATGTAGTAATATTTATTTATCCAAAAAACAAATCGATAAACTCTTCCAAAATTTGATAATAAACAATGGATACCCAACTAAAATAATAAAATTCTACATAAAATCATTGAGTTAATCGTATATAGTAGATATATTTACTAAAAATTTTCTTTGTTAATTTATGTAATTTTTCCATGTGCAAATCCATTTCGGGCAAATCCGTGGCTAAAATTATTTACTAATAAAATTCCTTGTTAAATTATATAATTTTTCCATGTGCAAATCTATTTCGGGCAAATTCGTGGCTAAAATTATTTACTAAAAAGATTTTTTTGTTAATTTATGTAATTTTTCCATGTGCAAATCTATTTCGGGCAAATCCGTGGCTAAAATTATGTGCAAAACAGGCAATTCATGCTTTTTTCTCTTTTCCATTTTATATTTTTTTCTTAAATAAATATTTATTTTCTAAAACTATTTATAGTTAATTTCTTTAATTTATCCAGTATAATAGTACCTAGCGCACATCCATTTTCGGGCCCATCCTTGGTAATTAACAAATCAAACTCACTTCAATAATGCAGCAAGAACGCACTTTAAAGGAAATCTCCTCTAGGTGACTTCTATCTTAATCAGTTTTACACAGGCCGCGGAGTGTTTGGTGTACATAAGCTAGACTATTTAAAAAGACATCAAGCTGCAAATATTGCGGCAAATGCCAAACTATCAAACATTTACTAACGGAATGCAATAAATTTACAACACTCCGTGGCACCGCTATTAAAAACCAGGGAGACATGGGGTTGTGGTGCAGAACAGAGAGACGAAAACAAACCATGAGAAATATACTACTCTAATAAGACTCTAATACTACTCTAATAATAATAAGAAATACTGTGTCGAAGACATAAGGTCCCCAAACGACCTCATGGACCCCTTGTTTACCATCCCATAAGTATTTTAAATTATCAGAGTTAATATTGCACCTACACCTCTCTGTTGCTTAGACTATTCTTTAATGCCTTTGATTTTACTGATTTTAAATACTACCTATACTCTGGTTTTGATTCCTATTTTTACCCTTTTGAATGATTTTGGGCACCGATGCTTTTATTTTTAGAGCTTTGCTTTTTTAATTTATTGGATCCTGAATTGTCCTGGATATTTTGATTTTAATCGTTGCTTTATATACCTATTTTCAAATTTGATTAATTTTTCAAAACTCCTCTAGTTACGCTATCTCAATTTGCACTTTTGTTTTCATATTTCGCAATCTGGCAATCTTGTTACGAAAATATTTTAAATCATTCTTGAAAAATTTCCCGCTCATGTAAGTTCATTTAATTTCGCTACTCGCTTTCTCTCGGGGGAGCCTGTATCCCCTAAGAGCGCGTCCCCAAGGTGGCGGATAGGGAAATACCTCCCCTGTTTTTCCAGTGGGTGGTAGAAGGGAAATAAAATACCTTACTCGGACCAACAAGTAGAAGTCCAACCTATCGAGCCAATCGAACCCCTTATGATTGCAACCACTGCCCGGGTGCTCAACAGGGTCCGAGGCATCTCTTCAACTGTGTCTTTGTTGCCTGGACTCTCTTCAACATCGACCTCAACTGTTGCCATGATGCCCTTTATTCCAAAAAAGTCGGACATGTTGCCAAGGCTGTGCTCCATGCCTTCGGTCCGATTTGATTGTACTTTTCTGCACTTGTCAAACGACAACAACAACTCGCTTTATAGATTATGTTTATTTCTGTTTTCTTCTTTATATTTTATTTTCTGTTTTTACGTGTTATTTTTACTTATTGTGTTCTATTTTATTTGTTGTAATTTTTGTAAAAACTTTTTGGGTGCTCCTCACACTATTGTATTAATATATTTTGCTTTGGCTATATTAATACAATATTAGAAAGCACTCTTTTTTGCAGATATAATCGTGTGGGCTGATTAAAAGATTATATCTTTCTTTTTTTTTTCCTCCCGATTTCTTTATTATTTTTTTCAAGAATTCTATCCCTTTTTTTTCCTTCTCCCAGTTTTTGTTATTTTTATTTTTATTAATTTTCTTTTTTCCCCTTTTTCCATTTGTTTGTAATTTTCCTTTATTTTATCTTAATTTTGAATATATATATATATATATATATATATATATATATATATATATATATATATATATATATATATATATATATAATATGAACCAAATCTGCGTAATATGTTTTTGTTATTTTCTCATTTAAATACTTATTTGCGTTCCAATATGTAAAATTTTTTTTAAAAGAGCTATGTAAATATAAATTATAGTTATTAATTTGTATCTCTACACCTTTAATATGTCCTCTTTATTAATTTCTTAGAGCACACGGTATACTTGAGATATTGTTCATGTTTTGTGATGAGCGGGTGCATGTTTAACTGATATCTTTTCTTTGAAATAAATTCTTTGATATTAGTCAAAATTAATTCCCCAAACATAAACAGAAATCAAATAAAGCAAAATTATATTTACTTTATTTTATGAACATTTACTCAATTATACCTAGAATACGATGATGTTGAAATAAACTTCAGAATTATAACCAAACAAATCTTAAGTTAAACAGTTCTTAATGATGCAGGGATAGCATAATAAAACTATTCGCATTTTGTTCATTTTGAGTATTTCACTAATTTCTCAAATATTGAAATTATTAAACGTACTTTAGCACGTTCGTTCGAGAGCCCGAAATTCGACTTTAAATTATTTGTTTCGTTGATGTTGATCCTGGGAAACTTAAGTATCTTCTAGATCTGTTTGCTTTATATATGGAGTGGATCGAAATATTTTTGTAATATGTACAATCTCTGATGGCTTTCGCTGCTTGTTCTTACAAGTGGAAACAAAATGATATTAAATTTGATTTGAAGTAAACAACCTTTATTTTTGATGACTCATGCTTCAAAATAATTCGTTTACAACTTGATTCCCTCTAAAAATATTATTTGCACTGAAAACGGCCAGAAACATATCGTAATAGTTCATCTAAGCGGTTGAACGAGAATTTACAGAAAATATCATTTAATGCGGAAAATTATTTTATTTAAAAAAATTGTTTTTCTTGAAAAAATTCACTTCGTTATTTTTTTTTTTATATTAAAAATATTTAAACAGTGTCAGAAGGAAAATATAATTCAACTAGCATTATGTATTTCACAGCTAATTGCCTTAGGAAAATATTCCAAAATTACTTTCTCTTGTCCCTATCTTATTAAATCAAAATTTTGTAGAACGAAAGCAAAATACACTAACATTAATAATACTTATTATTTAATCTCCGTATGTTATCTATTATCATTCATCGTGTTCATGCATAGTACGTAAAATGTATACTGAGTAAAAAATCTGCAGATAATAATGTGTGGAAGTTGGTAGCACAGGGCTGGCATCTTTGTGTCTTACTGGAAAGAAGATTTTATCATAGTTTTTAAATAGGTCTAAGGGAGAAAATCTAACAAAAGAGTATTCTACAGTGTTTTGATTTTTTTTTTCTTCATAATATGATTTGTTTTCAATGCACGGTATTAAATCTCACTAAGATTAATCACCTCAAGTTGTGTGTGCTATATAGCGTATGTTGCTTAGTTCGTCCTCTGGGTGAATTTCGAGGTTATCTTACAACTCCAAAAGCTTGAGTTTTTAAAAATTAATTGCTTTTATTAGTGTAAAATGTAATAATTAAAAAAGTTCTTCAGCCCTTTAATTTGGAGACATAATCAAAGTAAATGATTCCGTCTCCATCCTCTCACCACTTCCATGCGAAAGCTTTTCATGTTCGAAACCCTAACCAAGTCAAAATTCTTGATGGTCCTATCTAAAAGGTTTGACGGTTTAAGTTGGTTTCAGTGAGAATCATGATGGTCCAATATCCTTTGATGGTCACCATCATCCAACATTTTACATTACGTGCTCATGGTTTTTGATGTGCCAACAAACTTCCATTATTCCATGATGGAAAATGCTACTGGTTAACCATCAAAAAAAGT
The DNA here is from genome assembly GCA_949128135.1 of Parasteatoda lunata. Classification (NCBI taxonomy): domain Eukaryota; kingdom Metazoa; phylum Arthropoda; class Arachnida; order Araneae; family Theridiidae; genus Parasteatoda; species Parasteatoda lunata. The sequence continues at coordinate 9,400,428 of OX421970.1, read as the reverse complement.
TTGACACTCATTGACCAATAATCCATAATGGTTGATGATGGTTCCAACTATACACGTCCATGATGGTTGATTGGGAATTCTTGCTGGTTCTTAGGAATATATCATCAAAACAATTTGGTTTTCTTTATGTTGGGACATCATAAATCAGTCCTAATTCCTACGTTGGGATGATGTTTGTTCATGATAGTTCCAATATTTGATTTCTGAAATACTATAATGGTAATTCGCGATGGTTCAACATGAACAAACAATCAAAACAAGTTGGTAATCTTATGTTGGACGAATTTCTATTTGGGGGGATGGTTACTTATGTTGGTTACCATTAAAAAATATCATAATTTTACTAAAATTTTACTACTAAATTCACAAATGTACTACTATAAAGTAAAAACACATAACTATACTTTACATAACTATACTTTACATTTCCTATTACGTACTATACATTGTATGTTGGTTATCATCAAAAATGTAATCGTTCATAATGGAATTATTGATGATTACCGTCAAGATTATATTTGTCCATCAATGGAAAACCATAAAAAATTTTGACTTTTGTAGGCAAACCATTAAATTCACCAGAGTTAGGACATTTGTTAGAAATTTATTTACAAAAGGCTTTTCAGCACTATTGTTATAAGAATGATTTGTTTAGCTATGCATTAAACGATGTAATTAAAAACCTGGTATGTAACTGTTGGAAGAGGATTATGAAAACGTGAGTATCTGATACTATTCAGCGATAATTGTATTTGAAACAGTAGTTACAACTAATATAAATTTAATTATTCAATGATAAAATGAGCCTTATAGAAAATGTCACTGTTTGAAAATTTATTTATAATTACATTTAAATTTATTATTTACCTTAAATTTTTTATATAATAAATATCAACATTTTAATTATATATTTACTATAGTAATTATTCTTCATTGTTTTTGTCATGATACTTATCTAAATCGACGAGATTTAAATTGTTAAAAATTTAATCCAGTTGCACTAAGGAGGAATCCGAATTATCATCTATCTATTTGATATTTACACAATCAAATATTAAATAAAAAATATTAAATACTGGAGATGAATTTGTGAGAATATTTTTCGTAGCAATTATAATTATGAAGTGAAATTTATTTAGGAATTTAGTTTAGGAATTAGTTTTTCAAAGGAATGAAAATATATCCGAAACTAAATTATTTCGATGAATCAATAATTAAATAATCATATAAGATAATTATTTTTATATTAATGTAGGCATAATAATATTTAACGGGAAAATTCATTAGAAATATTTTTTCACTAAGGCAAAGAAAGCAATTAGTTAGTTTTTCCTCTAAAGGAAAATTACGAAATTTATAAGATTTGATCAACGAGTTGTAGTAGAGATATCTCTCTCTTGAGATGATAAGGCTAATTACATATAACTGCTCTCTGGAGATTGATTCTCTAATGGAAATATATTCTATGTTATCCTTTTGCTCTATCTAACTGAGCTAATAGCAAATATAAATTGATTCATATGCGATTGATCACGTGATATATTAGGAAAGCAATTTGAAATATACATTTGGGTTTTAATTAGGCATTAAATCATTAATTCATGTACATTTTCATGGGAATTACCTTAGCAAGCAGTTTATCCATTTTAGTTCGAGGATGTGAACTTTATTAAAAGTTCTGTTCTAACTGGTTACAGTTGAATACTTGTAATCTACGGAAATTTTGTTTAGCTATAAATCTTTTTCCACTCTTTTCTTTCTATTGTAACTTTGTCGGAAGTAACTTATTCTGTAACTTACGCTGAAAGGAATTCAAAATACATGTTATTTAAGTCATGTGACTAAGATTTCTGAAATTTTACCAATAGATGTACCGCTAAAACCAAGTACAAATAATGCAAATATAAGCATATCGTAGAAAAACAAGTTATGCGTTTAGAGCATTTTAGTGATGTTAATAAATGAAATATTTTGTTACTCCTTAAATTTGGAACCTTTACTTTCATTTTTATTGCTTTACAGCACCATCAGATATCGAAATGTTGTTACTCTTAATTAGTTTTACTCTCAATTAATTTTTTGACTGAAACCTTGGCTCTATGATCCAAAAAACTTTTATTTAAAGTTTTTGGCTTCGTTCAATAAATCAGAAACTAAAGCCTTCGAGAACTGTCAATTCCATTTTAATCTTCCTGTACATAATTATAACAATTTAACAACACATTTAGGCTTAACTAAGCAATTATTTATCAAACTTATTATTTTCTTTTTATTCTAACTCACTCATAAAAAAAAATATTTTTGAACAATAACCACATTTCTCTTAAAAATTGAATAAATGAACGGTTTTATAAACAGGTTTTTAATTAATTACTGGTTTTATAATTAAATTCCGATCATTTTTTTTAAAGTTTTGAAAAATTTAAATATGTGAGCAATCCATTTCTACGTTTCCTTAAGTGGTATCGCTCGTTATCGAATTCATTTGGATGACAAGAGCAATTTGCGTCTTTGAGATAAAAACTTCCACATTTAAATTCTGCCAATCACGAGATGATCCTATGCATAACACTGCCCCTTCCTTCGTCTCAGTACAAATATCACGAGCAGCCTTGGCAATCGTAGAAACTTGATTAATAGTAGTAAAAATTGATGTCGAAAAGTCTACTTTTTCTAAACTTGATATTTCATTTCTACAATATTAAAAATTAAGAAATAAACAAATTTGAGCTTCAAAAAATGGTTTTGGTAAAACAAAAACATTTTCTTTTGAATGATGTTAAACATTAGGTTAAAAATAGTTAATAACATGTGGAAAGTTAAAGTTTAAAGACACTTAATTGACAACCCAGCAAACTAAATAACACATGTAGATTTTATTAAATTATCTGCTTACGATAAGGTGTTACGTCACAAAAATATTGTGGAAGTTTTTTATCAATACATTAAGAATGCTTAATTTTTGAAAAGAGACTTTGTAACTATATTTTCTCCTTGAAATTGAAAATTATAATCCGATTATAAAATATTTTCGTAATATATTTCAACTTTTTCATGTTTTGAAAATCGTAAGACTTGAAAAGACGATATTTTTATTTAAAGTAAATATACATTTATTAACATTAATCTTATTATTTACGTAAATTCATTAAAAATTTATAACTTTTCAATTTATAAAGAGTTTTAGCAATGATTCTATTCTAAAAGAAATCTAATAGGCTTATTTAAACAATACTGCACGAAATATATTAAGTAACGTTTTTAAATGTTTTGCAATGTTCTTAACTATATATTACGAAAGCAATCTCTTTTATATCTTTTAAACTCACTGTTGTGTTGCGAAATAGCTTGTACTATGCATACTAAGTAAGCTATTGCTACAAAAATTTACATTCTTCACACTAAAAGAAAATTATTTTATGTTAAAAAATATTTAAGCTTTTTAAACTAAATAAAGTTTAAATTTCCTAAACGCCACAACATATTTTCAAAGCTTACATATTCAATTACATTTTGCGAACGCAAAACAATTTTTTATTTTATTTTATTTAAATGCTAAAATGAGCTTCAGTTTAAAAAAAACCTAATAAAATTTTCGAAGCATATTTTCCAGTTGAATAATTGAAAAATGTTAACTAAAATACTTTAAAATAACAAAAAGTTTATTTGAACAATTATACAACATTTTTAATTATTCATAATTATTTTCGTATTACGTTAAAATAATTTTTGTGGTGTAAAATAATGTAAAATATGAACTTTTTAGTAAAAAAATTCGAATCAGCAGTTTAAAGAAGTTAAACAATTCAAATGTATAATTAAATGTTATTATAAACATATTCAAATACTTAGACACTGGCTTTAATGCTAGAATAAACCCATAACCTGCAATCACATATTCATAAAATGGCAAATTGGCAAATTGAAGTAAAATATAAAAAAAAAAAAAATACGTATTCCGATAAAAAACCAGAAAAAAATAACTACAAAATATTTTTTAGAAATATCTGTACTTATTTTAAAATTTCTAAAATAGAAAAAAAAAAGTCTAATTCTAGCCATTTGAAAGATATTAACATTATTATTATTGTTGTTATTATTAAAAAATTCATTCTGAGCATAAGTTTCTTTTCAGCTTTGTTCCTCTTTATTAAGGCTAATATTGCTTTATTTTTTTATTTCTTATTTCAAAACAATATTGTAATAATTGGTTAAATTCACTCATTGAACTTTCAAGTCAACCTCCCTCTCATGTTAAATACACGTCCTTATTTCTTTTTGAATTTATTACTTCTGCAGCTTTCTGTGGAATAACCAACCAGCATCAGAAATCAGACAAAATAGAGAAACGATTCCACGGTAAAGCCTTGTTCTTCAAAATGAATAAAGATGGAATTGACCTCTATTAAAATATATCCCACAGAAAAACATACATTTGCAGTAAAGGAAGAAACAAAAAAAGATAAATAAATAAACAAGTTTATTAGACTTTCAACAATTCACAATATTGATCATACATTTTTAAGCCAAATGTTAATCTAAAAATGCATTAATATTTTTAAACGCAATGATCTCATGAAATTTATTAGATTTCCTGCATATTTAATTGTATTTTTGAGCTAAGACAGAGGATATAAATGGATTTAATTTTTCCACCACATTCAAGTATTTCATTTGAATATAGGTTTATTTGCCTATTACAAATCTATATCGATAATATTTAATTCAGATTAAATCGTGCTTTGAAATAAACCTAACTGCAACTAATGTTGTTATAGTACATTCCTAATTACTTGCATTATATAAAATTAAAATCAAGCAAACTAATATGGAAAGTAAAACTTGTTATGGCTCTTAGTTAGAGCTCCCTTTCAAGTTTTCCATTAATTCACCACAATTCCTCCCAAAGATTATGGAGGAGAAAAGCAAAGATTAAACTACGCTGCTTTGTTTGTGTTATACGTATATCAGTAAATTTGTTGAAGCAAGCCCACTTTCCCACACGCATCCGCTTTTACTTCCAATTCAGGTTTCCTTTTATGAGCGGGTTTAATAAATATGTCAGCAAACACAAAAGTAGTCCGCAAAATTTGTACTTGTGAACTGACATTTTGTTTACAGGAGAAGACTTAGCGTGTCTAATCATAAAAGGGTGTACCCATCAAAGCGTTTGCTTTGAATGCTGGGAAGTCTCTTCTGTTCACGTGACTACCTTGTGATCAATGAGGTCTCGAAAAATTATTTTTCGAAAATACTAATGAAATATACTGAAAAGGTACTGGTAGAAGTTTGATTACTGTTATATTTAAATGAAAGAACGAAAGAAAGCCAGCGCTCCTACATCCTATATTTAGGCATAAAACACAGGTGCTATTATTTTTGCGTTTTTTTTTTTAACAAAATGTAGCAAATTTGGCAAGGTAATAAGTGTACACAAATTAATACTTTAAGAAGGTGCTGTCATAGCATCTAAGCCAGTTTCAGAATTTTTTTTAACCAGATATCGAAGTTCGATGGAGGGTTTTGTAAAGGGGGGATTTTTACTGTATTAAAAAACATAACATTACATTGTAATTTCAATGCATTTAACTTAATTAAAAACAATTCACTCAGTTTCGGAAGCTTAAATGTAGGGATCGGAGATTAAAAAAATTAGGCAATTTATTTGTTTTTGAATATACTTTTAATTATATAACCTTTTAAACTACACAATTCATTTATTTATTACAAAACATTTAATGTTTGGAGTGTATATAATCAAAGCAAAATGTGTCCTACGGTCTTGACATTATCTTAAGGCATATTTTTGTAAGTATTTACATTTTAATGCATGTAATGTTCTATAAAATCTAAGCGAATTTCAAGCATTTCGCTTATTTGTTCTCAGCCAAGCATTTAGAATAACTTCCATTTGAAACTACACGTTGATAGATTTCATTTGAACAAAGCATAATTCCTGAAACCATCAAGTGTGTCTGAAAAATGTTGGTAGTCATTAACTATAATTCGGAAATAGGAAATTCCAAATGGCTTGTAAGGAAGAAAAGGAAATTGTTTGTTGCTAATGAGTTTGAATATTTATGTCTTTAGAAATTCTTTTCATATTTCAAACGGGTTAGCTAGAGAGTTATCAATTCAATTTAAGTCATTTAATTAACGAATGATTTTGAGATAATTCATATCTGATTTCAGATTTTCCAGTTTTAACTTAAATATATTTGTTATCTATGAAAATGCAGAGAGAGATTAACCTTCTGTTTCCATTATATTTATTCATATATATAACGGTACAATGTCATCGTTCAAAAAATATTTTTTAAAAAATCTGCTCATATGCCTTAACAAAGCGATTGTTTCTGTAAAATTATTATTGAACAAACCTTCATTGGTCAAAGTTAATTAGAATGAAAAGTTACAATATGAAGGTAAGAAATTAGACTCAAGTAACCTTTTTGAATAGTTTTAAAACATATACTTTTATATAATAAAGAATAAAATTAAATATATTAATTAAATTTACATCAATGAAATTTATTAAGTTAATTAAATTTAATTAATTAAATTTAATTATTTAATTATTATTTTTAAAAAATCAAAACTTATTTTAATATATTAATAAGAAAGTATTTTATTTCATTTTTGAGTTTTAATTATTCTAAGCTACATATTTGTAAGTTAACTCGACAAATATTAAAACTTAGATCTCAGGAGGTTAATTAAGTGGTTATTTTATGAAATATAATGGTTTTCTTTAATTTGTCTTTTGTGAGAACACGTTAGATTACTTTTCTTTCTAATGCAAAATCAGAAGTGGAACAAATAAAAATAAATTATAAATTTTATTTCAGTGGAGTTTTAAATAGATAGCAGTGGGGATCAGTTTAAATAAAATGATTGAATTAGTTCACGATCTGAGAGAAATTATGCATTTTTGCTCTCTTTTAGTTCAAAAAACAAACAGTTTTCATCGCCTGCCTTGTCATAATCAGTATTCCTATATATTACCCTTTCGAATTTCTAACAAGTAGGCTCAATTGAAATATGCTAAAAACATAAATGAATGCATTTGAAATGTACTTATTAGTTTTACTTATTTAAATAGGCTCTCATTTATATTTAAATAAATATCCCAAAAGACGGTGCAAATTAGAAGTCCCAGTTCAATTAATCGCATCTAATAAAGACTGAATTCCCAGTGAGGCAATTCGATTATTAAGTCAATGAATCCTGTAATTTATAAAGATGGTTAATTCATTGACTTAGAATCTCGGTTGGCATTCATGAAATAAATAGTTTGATGTAAACATTTATTCTCTTTGAACGGTTTTAATTAAGTACATTATTTAAATGCTTATTCTTGTTTTTTTGCGCAAGTTCCCGATTTCAAAGATTTTACTTCTCATCTTTTTGTTCAAGCTTTTTTTATTACTTTTTTTTCATATTTAGTTTTTATTAAACACACTATACATAAATTCCTTGTTTCTTTCGTTGAATCGAGAACAGTATTAAATTTAAGCAAGTGGTCGTCAAACCAGCAATCTCTATTTTTTTTTTTTTTTTTTGGACTTTCCCCATTTTTTTACAAAACTTTTACAGATGTATCCCATCACTTCTACTTAAGATTATGCATTATCTTAGAATATCTTTGAAAATATCCGTATACCAATAAATTATATAATACAACAACAATATATAATAAAATATATAATACAAGAAAGTATACAACATAATTATAAAAACTATATAAAACTTACCATTTTGTTTTAATAACAGTAGCAATCAGACAGTCTAATCGACTGATATCTCAAGCTAAACAAATGAGACAACAAACACCAAGTATGTGCTGCGATATGACGTATATGCTCATGACATAATGCAACTCGGTGCTTTGAAATGTGCTTGCTCGGTGCGTGCTTACATTACTTGTATTGCAATTTTCAATGCAAACAGATAAGTTGCTATTAATTTGAGCATCCAATCAATGTTTATGACTGAAATGGAAAAACCTGATTCGTTGTTTGATTATTTCACGTATTGAAGTCCAACGTGATAAAACTACGCATATTTTCTTATATTTTTTCCGGATTGACAGGATGAGTATAGCCACCGATGTCTGTTCTGTAAAAGCGAAATTGACCAGTTTCATTCAATGTCAAGAATTCTTATCGTTAGTCGTAACTAATAATTATTTACCCAGTGGATCATTTGGTATCCCGCGGGTTATAGGTTGCTGACTTCTAGCTCAAACTAATAAAATTTTAAACGGATAATCACAAAGTAACAGAAGGGAAAAACTTATTTTACATACCATATTTGCTGTGTTTGCTGTTGAAGAATTTCGAGTCCTCGAACACGACACCCTTTGTAAAAACGGCAACATTTAGATGAAAGAAATGAACATATTAGAAATATAAGGAGGGTGTTGAGTTCGAGATTATTTAGGTAGTCTTTGAGTTTCTTGTTCTGGCACCTTCTTCTTTCTTTAGTATATATTTTGATGTAAATAAAGTAAGTTTCAGTTTGTTCTATGTAATAATTTCAGTCTAATTTACTCTCAACAAACCTCAATATTTGGTGCCGAAGTAACTCGGCATGTCATACTGAACTAGTTTTATTTATTTTCGTCATAAATCTGAATTAGAATGGCTACCGGTAGTGAAAAACATGTAATATTTAAACGCAAACGAACAGCGCTACGTACCGCCATTACGAAACTAACGACGAAATAGAACGATACTGCTGGTACACAAACTGAAAAGGAATACAACATTGAACGTTTACAGGATAAAATTAAAGAATTAAACTTGGCTGACGATGAAATACATAATTTCTTAAATGATGAAGAATATCAGGAAGACATTATATAATGCGAAAGATACACGGAATATGCTCATTTAGCGTTATTTAATTTCAAAGGAGCAGCGAATCGGAACACGAATTCAATTTCTGGCACATCGCCAACAGCTGCCAATCTAAATAATTTTTCGGCTTCGCCTTCAAATGTTACAGTAAAGTTGTCTACAATAAAAATAAATACGTTTTACGGCGAAATTGAAGAATTCCATAGTTTTTGGGAGCGTTTTGAAAGCTGTATCGACAAAAACGAAAGTTTATCGCTGATTGACAAGCATGTTTTTTTGCGGGGATATTTAGATGGAGAAGCAAAACGAATAGTTGACGGAATTAATATAACTGCAGAAACATATGCAACAGCAAAGGATATTTTGAAATCGAAATATGGCGATAAAGATACAATAATACAGGCTCATCTCGATTATTTAGAAAATCTAACACCTGTCAAAAATCACTCTCTAGCAGCAATAAATGAGTTATATATTGATTGTAATCGAAGAATACAGGCTTTAGATGCTTTAGGAGAAAAAACTCAATCATACAGAAGAATTTTGGCTCCTAAAATACTTCGTGCTTTTCCTAATGAAATCTGTCGTAACTGGATTGTACATGCCAAACGAGAAAATTTTGCTGAAAGCGATATTACAAAATTAATGAAATTTTTGTCAGAAGAGGTCGAGGGAGCAATTACTGCAAATAATATTAAAGGTTCACTAGCTCCAGACTATCCAACTAAATCCTTCTTAGAAAATTTTAATGTGAATTTTAAATCAGTTACCAAAATTAAAATAATGTCACCCTTTTGTCCTTTCTGTGAAACTGCCGGACACTGGCCCCAACAGTGCAATGTTGTAACGGACATAGACATGCGCGTGCAGAAATTGAAGACTACTAATAGATGTTTTTTGTGCACTAACCGAGGACATAGTAAAAAAAATTGCCCCCGTAGATAAAAATTTGGCTGTTCCAAATGCAAGAGAAAACACCATACATCAATATGCAAACCTCTAACCAATGAGCAGCCGGTGGCTACATCTACAAACAAAATTGATATATCGTCTTCCAGTATCGTTCATTTGCAAACTGCACGAGTTTTCATAACTGGGCCCACTGGCATTACAAAACTGACACGTTGTCTTTTGGATGGTGGAAGTCAATCTAGTTTCGTTTCTTCTAATCTTGTGGATACTTTAAAACATAATTGGCATACAACCAACACAAGAAAAAATAAGTCCTCACAACTCTGAACTCTTGACGAACTTTCATCAGTCTTTTGAAATCATCGATGGTAGAAGATCTGTAAACTTTCGTCGAACAGTTATGAAGTCGCAATTCAACGCTTTAAATCCTTAACAAGGAAACTGCATGCAAATTCAGAATTAAAAGAAAAATATATGGAGCACATGCAAGATTACATTGATAAAAAACACATTGAAGTTGTCTTAGAAACATATAATGAAGAACGTTTATATTACTTGCTCCATCACGCTGTAAAAAAAAATCACAAATGGAGAAACTAAGTGGCGTATAGTTTTTGATGCATCTTCACATTCTCCTGGTCACCCATCTTTGAACGACGCAATCGCTAGTGATGGGCGACAAGCATTTCTGCAGGTGATTCTAGCAGAAGAAGACAGAGATGCAACACGATTTATTTGGTACAATACTACATATACTCCTGATAGGAAACTCTGCATTGAAGATGAAATTGTAACTTACTGATTCACACGTCTTCCATTTGGATTCGTCTCTAGTCCATTTTTATTAGCAGCTTCTCTTCGTGAATTGGATGCAAAACACAAACAAGCATATCCTACAGCAACTAGACACTTTGAGAATAACACCTATATGGATGATTTTGTAACGAGAACGTCTACAGATACTGAAGCTCTGATTCTTTACCAAAAACTGCATCAACTTACATCACTTATTAGCCTACCATTAGACAAATGGACTACAAATTCTGAGATTTTGAAAGATATGTGGAAACAAGAAAACGTCTCGTTTAAGGATACTACGAGGGTTGCTATTTATATTTCTGGCCTAATAATGAAAAAACAAATATGTAGGATCGAAAGTGGTTTTATTGTTTTTCAAAATATTCTCCATGATGATCAATACACTTTTGCATGCGTTTGAACCAATTTTCAAAGCACTTTTTCCAGTCCGATTGAGGTAACTCCAAAACATGCGTTTTGAAAGCATCAACCGCTTCTTCGAGGGTTGAAAATCGTTGTCCGAATTTGATGTGTGGGAAATCGAAAATTGATGTGTGGGAATAAGAAGTCATTGGGTGCCAAATCAGGGCTGTACGGCGGATGACCCATCGGTTCGATCTTTCGCTCCGTCAGAAATGCTTTTGTTTGAGTCGATGTGTGAGAGCTCGCATTGTCATGATGAAGAATGATTCGCCTGTTCTTCTGCTTTTTTCGAATTTCTCCGATGACTTCTGGCAAACAAATGGTCGTGTACCATTCAGAATTGACCGTCCTGCGTTGCTTTAACGCCACTGTTGCCACATGACCGTTTATGCCGAAGAAACAGGCAATCATTTGTTTCGATGTGCTTCTTCCTCGAACAACTTTTGTTGGTTTTGCCTCGTCTTGGAAGACGATTGTTGATTGCTGTTTTGTTTCCGGCTCATATGCATAGATCCATGATTCGTCACCTGTGTAGATGTTATACACAGCCTTTGATGTACCTTGAACGTATTTTTCCGACATTTCCTTACACCAATCGACACGAGCCTTTTTTTGAGCGTTTGTCAGATTATGCGGGATCCAACGCGAAATTTTTTTTTTTTACGCTCAAATGTTCATGCAATATTTTATTGATGCTAGTCATACTAATGTCCAAAGACTCCTCTATCTCACGGTATGTCACATGATGATCTTGCTTTATCAGTTCACGCACAGCATCGACCTTTTCTGGCACAACAACGGATTTTGGACGACCTGCACGGGATTCGTCCTGGATCGAACATCGACCATGATTGAATTCGTTATACCAATTTTTTACAGTGCTGTAGGATGGCGCTTTATCGCTGAATAAAGAATTAATTTCATCGAAGCACTCTTGTCTTGACAATCCACGTCGAAAGTTATGAAAAATAATGGCACGAAAATGTTCACGATTCAATTCCATTTTTTGAAAGAGAAGAACTTTTCAATTTACTGTCAACAACACAAATGAAGCTATAATGGTAAATCGTCTGCTGAATTTATGTTTAAAAATATCAAACTTTCGATTAAAATCGTCTGCGGTCGCCTAGCAACACTTACTGTTGCCAAGGCCAGAAATATAAATAGCAACCCTCGTACGCAGGTCTTAGGTGTTAAATTGGATACTAAGAGTGATGTTTTTCAAATTGATAGGCAGACAAAAATTGTTCAAAGTAATTCACAATGTAAAGAACCAGTAACAAAACGCTTACTACTGAATTTAATGTCAAAGTTTTACGATCCTCTAGGCTTTTTTGCTCCAGAGTTACAGTAGTTGTGAAGATATTGTTTCAAGATACATGGCTTAGTGGTATTCAGTGGGATGAACTATTACCTCCATCTATAGCACAGCAGTGGCACAAATGGATAAATGAATTACACTATCTGAATGAAATATGCATCCCAAGATGGATTGGCTTTTCCGAAAATTCCGACGTTACCATACATGTGTTTTGCGACGCTTCTGAACGTGCATAATGTGCTTGTTTGTACGCTCGTCACGCAGATAATATTTTTACAGAGATCAATCTCATTTGCAGTCAAAATAAACTGGCCCCAATCAAAAGGGTCACTCTTCCGAAACTTAAATTGTTAGCTGCACTACTAGGAGCTCGCCTACTCCAATATTTTTGCAGGGAAACGAACATGAATTCTTACACTGCCATACTATGGAACGATTCTCCTGTAGCTTTAATGTGGATAAAGGGAAATCCCAACCATTGGAAAACATTCGTCTGCAACAGAGCAACAGAAATTCTTTAAAACACTACTTCAGCACAATGGCGCCTCTGTCCCGGTACTGATAACCCTGCGGAACATCTTACTCGTGGTACCTTTCCATCACAGTTATCGATTTTAGAATCTTGGTGGCACGGCCCAAAATGGCTAAAACATGATCCAGAAACTTGGCCTATCAAGGTTTTGTCTACACGTACACAGCCTTTAGTTGAAACTGAATCACGAAAAACCAAATTTCAATCCTCCTACGTTGCAACTACAGAACCCATCATAGATATATCTTGTTATAGTTCTTACACGAAACTTCTTCGTGTGACTAACTGGATTCTAAGTTTTGTATACAATTGCAAGGCTCAGCAACGCATAACTCATGAACTAAATTGTAATGAAATAGAGAAAGCTAAAAACTATTGGATACAAACTGTACAGAATCAATGTTTCTCAGCTGAAATAAATGCCTTAAAAGTTAAACGCACCCTGCCGAAAAAATCCAAAATTTCCTGTTTCAATCCCTTTCTCGAAGATAATTATTTGCGCCTTGGGGGAAGGCTGCAATTTTCAAACATTTCTTCTGATACTCGACATCCTTTATTGCTCGATGGTAAAAACTATTTTGTCCACCTTTTGATCCAGCATACCCACATACGACTTGCCATTTAGGTGTGCGTATAATCATGTCCGAGTTACGTTCAACCTTCTGGATTTTAAGAGGACCTCAAGCTATAAAGCAAGTTATCCACAGCGAAATGCGGAAAAAAATCGACGCTCCTTTTCCTCCTGAGAGAGATGTACCTTCTGCTCCATTTACTACCACAGGAATTGATTTTGCTGGACCTGTGAATACTCGATTATTGAAATCAAGAGACACGTCCTACATAACACTATTTACTTGTGCAACAACACGTGCATTACACGTTGAACTTGTGTCGGATCTTACCACGGATAAATTTCTTTTGGCACTACAACGTTTTGTTGGCCGCAGAGGACTCCCACACACAATCTATACCGACAATGCTACCACTTTTCATGCGGCAAATAAAGACTTGATTCTATTATGGCAAGTTCTGTCATCAGCTAAAACTCAACAATATTATGCCCAAAATTGCATAACTTCGACATTTATCGCCCCACGAACGGCTTGGTGGGGAGGCTGGTGGGAACGCCTAATAAGAGTTGTCAAGCGATGTCTACGAAAGGTACTCGGACGAGCACTTCTTGATGAGGAAGGTCAATCCACGGCCCTCATTGGAATAGAAGACGCTCTGAGCAGCCGACCATTGGTATACGAAGATGGAAAGGATGACAGTTCCACAGCCTTAACACCAAGCCATTTCTTGACAGGGACGAAAACTAACGGCCATTCCATCCAGCCCAAATAACAACACAAAGCTAAAAAAATCTACAAGCAGCAGCAGGTATTACTTGACTGCTTTTGGAAAAAATGATCAAGGAATATTTGCCTCAATTGCGGTCATTTCATCAAGTTCGTAATCAGGACAATATCATTAACGTCCGAATTGGCGATATCGTACTCCTACAAGAGGACGTCCGACCACGGCACATGTGGAAGATAGCTAGAGTGGTGAACTTACACGAAGGACGAGATGGAAAAATAAGATCCTATGAGCTGAGAGTTAATGGTCACAATATAACCCGCCCGGTAGCTCTGGTCATCCCTCTCGAGGTCGACCAGGGTGGGGAGGATGTTGAGTTCAATTTTATTTAGGTAGTTTTTGAGTTTCCTGTCCTGGCAACTTCTTTCTTTAGTATATATTTTGATGTAAATAAAGTAAGTTTCAGTTTGTTCTATGTGATACTTTCAGTCTAATTTACTCTCATCAAACCCCAATAGAAGGACAGTTGCATACGAAATAAAAATTATTAAAACTAAGAGTAATTTTCGTTTGTACTTTGATATTTTTTCTTATTTCTTACCAGTTTAGTTATAATGTATTTATGCGATCGTATTAATCTGCATTAGCTTCATAATTGCAAATAAATAAATAAATAAATACTCAAACACGGCAACTCTTATCAAAACAACTGCGCGCAAATGATGAAATGAAACTCGTTATTAAAAAGAAAAATATTCAAAAAATTAAAAAAAAAAAAAAACACAAATAAAAGATTAAAAGATAAAAGATACGATTGTTAATAAAATAAAAAAAAGACGCAATTATTGCAAGGAATATTTTGTTAGAAAACTTAAAAGGTTTATCTCATTTCTAAGCTAGTATGATTTCATAATTCTAACTAGACTGTATTTGCTTCATAATAATTAGGAAGGTACGATTGAAAAATTTCGAGAGCTGGGACACAATAATCCTTGTCAAGACAACGTCATGTCGATGATAGAAACACATAAAATTAAAGAAATAAAACCGCAGTTGATAACAAAAAATTCCCAGAGACTAAATGCGTATTTCCAAGTAATGCTTTCTTATCTTTTGTTTTCATCATTCATTTGAGGTTGTCTAAACCAGTAGTACTTCTTTTAAAAGCTTGAAACTTGTCTACCTTTCTTCTCTTTTCAGTAAGCAAATGATTTTTTTCTTATTAAAAAACATATATTTTGTATATAAACCTGTATTAAGAAATTACATTCAGCATTTAAATTAGTTATACATTAACTAATCTCATAAATAATATTCTATAAAATTGTCATACTTGCATAAACTATTTATTATATCTTTAAACTAAATTTTTATCAAAAACTAGCAACATTTTTAAATCTTGGTTTCTCTACCAAGTCGATTTACACGAAAATACCTTTTTTTATTGTATATTTAAGAGCATTGCTTTGAGTTCGATTACAACTCCGTTTTTTTTAATTCAGTAATATCATAAAAAATATTAATCAACAAAAAAGATAAAAAGAATGTTTTTAAAATAAATGCAATGTGAATAATAAACAAATTTGGTTAAGAAAAGAAATTTGTTATTTTTTGTACAATTTCTGAAGAAAAAAATCTCATCTACCAGTAAATAATGATGTGGAATTCAAGTTCTAACTTGACACATAATTTTAAAAACGATTTTATTCGTATGAATCACAGACTTTTATTATTTTCCATTTAAGATTAGTTTGTTCTAATTGATTTTGGTGTATTAAAACACTACATGAGCGATTAAATTAATCTACAAATTCAGAAAAATTAGTTTAATCTATGATTAATCTGTGTTTAATCAAAATGTGATGAGTTGAAATAAAATTAAATTAAATTGTATATTAGAGCTATTTATTTAAACATATTCTTTTAATTTACATAAAAAAAATCTTGAAATATGGCTCTATCTAAAAACACTTTCTGATAAGATATTTGTTTTGTTCTATAAAATTTATGGAAATGAATCGAGCGTTTTCTCTCTTCTTTTAATTTTATTATTGTTTCAAAGGCTTCACACATTGCTAAAGAGAACGAACTTACGTATTGCGAGCACATAATATCGATTTTGTTGTCAAGATCTTGATATGCCTCTTGGGTTTCTTTTCTTCGTGTAGACTACAAGATTCTTGAAGTGTTTTCACTGTCTTTATTGTCAGAACATTTGACAAATTGTTATTCTGTGATGAGTAGTGTCGAAGAATAATCATTTCCATGAAAGTTCTCTTGTCAACTTCAATAAGTTTTCTTATTGAAGCTATATAATAATATCCACTTATTACCCCATTCATGATCACGGGAAGCGTTATTTAAAATTAAGTATTTTAATAAAAGTTTTCGTTAACAGGAATCTAATTTTATTTGCAGATATAGTGGATAAAATATGCAATCATTATGTAGATAACAAAATTTTTGTTATCTTTGTTGTTGTACTGTTTAGAAAATAAAGTCGAAGCATTTATCTTAATTCGAATGGTTTTCTTGTTTAGAGGTATTTATTTAATGTAATGAATACTATCCGCTTGTTACTCTTTCAAGATAAAGTTTGATTTTAAATTTCGTTAAACAAAACTTTCAACCCTCTGGAAAGCCTCAAGTTTTTTCTTTGCATTTTTTGTTACGACATTAGATAAATTGCTGTTCTGTAATAAACAGAGTCAAAGAATAATAATTTGTTTGACCCTGGAAAGTTTTCTTATCAACTAAATCACTTTAATAAATTTTCGTATTGAATTTATATTCTAATATCCACTTATTACCCTTTCAAGATCACGGGAAACGCTATGAAGTTTACACATTTCAATATTGTGTTTTCTTATCAGAACCATAAGCATTTTTAATTTCCAAAAACAGTGGATAAAACATACAATACTTTATACTCCAAATTCTTGCAGTGTTTTCATTCTCTTTGTTGATACACTATTTGTCAAATTGCAGTTCGAGGAGGAAACTTTTAAACTTTTCGAGTTTCTTCCTTCTTTTCACTTCGGTTTTCTTTTTTATAGGTTTTTGCATAATGTAATAGAAATTACATTATAATATTCTTTTAGTACGAGTATTTCATTCAAGAATAATTTTGTTTACAATGAATAAAATTTGCCACCTTCAGGTTTCTTCAAGGTCTTGATTGTTTGATTGTCTTAGTCTTGATTGTTAAACATTAGACAAATTGTTGTTCTGCAATAAACAATGTCGAAGAATAATAATTTTTTAGAGTTCTAAAAATCTCTTGTCAACTACCCCACTAAAATTGAAGTTATCTAACAACATCTACTTATTACAAATTCACAGAAAATTTCATAAGGCATTTAATGTTTTGATATGAATTTTCTTACCAAAAGTTTTAGTAAATAAGTTAATAATAGTAATAAAGTAGTTATCTTGTCAACTTACTCACTTCCTTAGATTTTCTGATTGAAGTTATGTGATATCATCAGCTTTTCTCATTCAAGCTCAAAGAAACAGTCATGAAGTGCTGCATTATTCATGAAAGGGTATCTTCTCAACTTACAAACTTTTTTAGATTTTCTGATTGAAGTTATGTGATATCATATGCTTTTCTCATTCAAGCTCAAAGAAACAGTCATTAGTGTTGTATGATTCATGAAAGGTTATCTTCTCAACTTGCAAACTTCTTTAGATTATCTGATTGTAGCTATGTGATATCATCTGCTATTCTCATTCAAGCTCAAAGAAACAGTCATGAAGTGCTGCATTATTCATGAAAGGGTATCTTCTCACCTTGCAAACTTTTAAATTTTCTGATTGAAATTATGTGATATCATCTGCTTTTCTCATTCAAGCTCAAAGAAACAGTCATTGGTGTTGCATGATTCATGAAAGGTTATTTTCTCAACTTGCAAACTTCTTTAGATTATCTGATTGAAGTTATGTGATATCATCTGCTATTCTCATTCAAGCTCAAAGAAACAGTCATGAAGTGCTGCATTATTCATGAAAGGGTATCATCTCAACTAACAAACTTTTTTAGATTTTCTGATTGAAGTTATGTGATATCATCTGCTTTTCTCATTCAAGCTCAAAGAAACAGTCATTAGTGTTGTATGATTCATGAAAGGTTATCTTCTCAACTTGCAAACTTCTTTAGATTATCTGATTGTAGCTATGTGATATCATCTGCTATTCTCATTCAAGCTCAAAGAAACAGTCATGAAGTGCTGCATTATTCATGAAAGGGTATCTTCTCAACTTGCAAACTTTTTTAGATTTTCTGATTGAAGTTATGTGATATCATCTGCTTTTCTCATTCAAGCTCAAAGAAAAATGCATTGGTGTTGCATTATTCATGAAAGGGTATCTTCTCAACTTATAGACTTCTTTAGATTATCTGATTGAAGTTATGTGATATCATCTGCTATTCTCATTCAAGCTCAAAGAAACAGTCATGAAGTGTTGCATGATTAAATGAAGGGTTTTGTTACTGGAAATTTAAATAACTTTTCTATGTAAATACGATTGATAAACAGTGTTTTCAGGATTCTTAAAGTCTTCATTAATAAAAAGTTTTAAAAATTTTAATTATATGAGGAAAATGATTTGATAAATAATAATTCTATAGAATTTTTGAAGTTATCTTCCAAGTACTGCATGTAATAAAATTTTCTTTTTGAATGATTATGTAATATATAATAAATTTTACAATTTATTCAAGATATATTATAAAGTAATTATAATATAATTTGGCTCACAAATATTATAGATAAGAGCATTTTCGTTGTCTTTAACGCAAGATAATTTTAAAATTTGCAATTCATTGATGAAAGTGTCTAAAAATAAAAATCATTGGACTTTTGAATGTTCGCTGGTTTTTTTGGAAATTCTCATTCTTATCTATAAGAATAATTTAATCTTATTCTCCTACTACTCATTCAAAGTCACAGTAAACTTTACAAAACGTTAAATCTTTCAGTATTAGTTTCTTATTACTAAAAATTTAAATAATTTTGATTTGAAAATGCAATTTTACTAGCCTCGTGTGTATTTTGAAATTCTCCAAATGCTTTTTCTGCCATTAGTATCAGCGCATGTGACAAATGATGCTTTTGCAGTTAACATTATCATATATATTTTTGTTACCTAGAATGTATGACAGAACTTATGTGCAACCATTGAGTAAAATATTTGCAAATCGACATAAAAATATACTTAAATCAGGATACAATTTTGAAATGTTCAAAAAATGTCTGAAATGTTCAAAGTTTATATAGCGTAAAAATTTTCGGAAATTGGAAGAAAAAAATTGCTTTAATACAAAGGTCTATTGAAACAATATATGTTTCTGCAGTGCATTAGAAACCTCTATATATCCCTTAGTGAAATTTGAAAAATTTGTCATTATATTTCACTAAAGTAAAGTAATTAATTAAACAGTAATTCATCAAAAATTATTTTTAAATTAGTTTTCATTAACATTAAACACGAAAAAAAAGCTTTAATGATCGTAAAAAAATTTTGTCCCGATTAAAAACATACAAGCACAAAGTTAATAAATTTATTATTTATAAAAACATTTTTTAATTATTAAAGATTTTTTAAAATTTAATTTAACATTATCATACTTTTTTAAAAAAAAATAACGTTTTAAAATAATATAAAACATGTTTATTATTTTAACAAATCAGGTTTAGAAATAATGCTTATATGACATAAAAAATGAGCAGAGAGTTTTCGTGATTATTAGCATCATGTGACTTTAAAAATGGAAAAAATTGCAATGTTAATGACATAAGTCTTCGTTTTCACGCAATCACATCATTACCAATATTGTACCTAGGTGGTGCTACGACTACATTTCTACGGCTAGGAAGTTTTAATTTCTTTTTTTTTTTTTTTTTTTTTTTATCAAATTTCTTAGGATTGGCCTTTCAAATACTGTAGGGAGGGATAAATGGCATTTCTAAAATAGCAAATGTATCCCATCTATTTAATTAAAATAATTTTATGCTTCAAAACAGCTCGTTTCCGTTTTAATAATACTTTAGTTTAGAAAGTTGACAGCTTCATATACTTATCACGTATACCTGGAATGAACGCAACTCCAGATATTTTTATAAAACTGTTTTCTAAATATAACCGTGTGCAATTTTTTTTCTCTCTAAAGTTAGTAAGTTCAAAAACGTGAATAAAAATGTTTTAAAACTTAAACTGTGTAATTATCTCCCATAAAATTTGCATAAGAAACAGCAAAAACCATTTTAATAGTCAATAGGAAACAATTATGACATGCTTTGACAGGCATAAAATAATTTATTCTAGTTGATTTCCAATTTTTTTCAGAACTCTATTTTCATACATAAATTAACAATCATAATAACAACAATTATAATAAAAAATGGAGTTTATGCAAATTTCAAATAAATACAATTATTTCAGCATAAAATGATGTAATAATGATATTTGAATTGAATTCAGAGTTGAAATTGAAAGATGCATTTTCAGTATAATATTTTCCGTAAAGTTTGTTAAAAATGTTCCTTAAGGCTTAAAGAACAATTTCATTTTGAATCATCTCGGCTTTAACGTCGTTAAATCACAGATTATTAATCTCTTGGGAAAAATTACCTTAGAATGTAAATACAGAAAATTCTCATAAAATGACTCGCACAAGATTTTGTTAATTTTACGACAGGTTGGCTGTTGTAAGTGAAATATAAATTATTCTGCAGTAAACGAGCAAAGTTATTAGTTTAAGAGATTTTACGACTGGGAATTTATTAGTCTTGTGTGTGGTAAGTATTTTACATCACACATAAAATAGTTAAATCATACGTTGGTTTCATTTTTTCATACAAATGGAGAAATATTTATTCCTAAAAAATAATAATAAGTAAAGAGCTTACTGAGAAAAGATGGACATTGAAAACATTTAAAATATTTTAGTAACTTGAAAATGCTATCTTCAGAAATATTAATAATATTAAACTTCTATTTATATAAATATTTGTTCAAAAGAGGTTTTATAGCAATCATTATATATGTAAACCAATGGAATGATTTGAAATTTTTTTTCACAATAATTGATTAGCAGATTCAGATAGTCATAGCTAAAAATCTGAAAATTAAGATTTTATTTTGGTGCACTTCAATTTGAACATTGAATTAAAAGTTATCCAGTGTGTGCGTTTATTTTATTTACTTAAGGTTAACAAAAAGGTATTGCGTAAAGCATATTATGAAGCTATAAAATAACAAAGGGTATTTATATAACAGTAAGAATTATATATAGTATGGATTACGGATAGTATGAATAATAACTGTAGGAGTTTCATAAAAGAAACTAAAAACTGTTGAATTCGCATAAAATAGCTAGGAAAAAATGGATTCAGAAAACTTTTCGCAGAAAAGAATTAATTAAAAGAACTAAATATTTAAAATACTGGATGTTTAATTACAGAAAAAATATTCGTAGAGTCAATTTATAAAATAAAGCAGAAATTACATGTTTAAGATTTATAAGGTATTTAAAAAAAACTTTAAAAGTTCTTAAAGAAACAAGTCGAAGAATTCAAACAAAATAATTATAAAACAAAGAACATACATAAAAAAGATCAAGTTGTTTTAATCAAACAAAAACCTTTACTTTCAAACTTTTCATTACAGCAGAACTTAGTTTTTATATACGTTGCATTAAGTCTAATCAAATAAGCTAAGCCAACTTAAATGTATTATGCGTGCATATATTAATTAAGGTATCTTTTGTTTTAGAGCTCTTACATTTCCTACTGGTTTTGTAAATCAATGTCTTTATTTCTTTTTAGGAAAACATTTATGCCGCAGGTTTCGAAATAAATTAAAACTAACTTTTTGTACATTTTTTGTTATTTGTTGTTTCCAAATTTAATGTTTTACTGTAGAAAATGAGTAGTTAATTAAAAAACAATTAAGGTCACGAATCGTAAAGCGGTTTTGAATAAGAGTATCAAAATAGAAATCTTAGACGACATTGCAAGTTATTGATTTAGTTAAAGGATTATTAATATTTAAATGTTATATTTAATTTCGTATATGCTATTAACATTTTAATTAACATCAATAATAAGTTTGCATAAATTATTTTTTTGCAAATTTTAATTCTGAAATATACCAGTTACATGTGAAAGATAACCAAATGCAGTCTATGCTCTTTAAAATGCCCTTTATTAGTGCTACTCTTCCATTATACCGACCACCGACTCGTTTGCTGTTCAATAACTGCAATGTTATTTTAATGCCAATTAGAACATCAGTACGGAACCGTTCATTCCAATATAGCAGCCGAACAGAGCCATTTTTTTAATTCCCTGAAAATCTCTCCCAAAACAGGTGTTAGCGTTCAGGTGCTTTAAAAATTAACATTTTCTGGTAACAATGGGTTAATCATTTACAAAAGTCTCAATAAAACTATTTAAACTCCTTTTTTTATGTTACCGCTCAATAATCATGAAAAAACTTGACTTCTCTATGAATGAAAAAATAACGACAGAACCACATTTTCGTACGACATATTTGAAGTATTGCACTCCTATTAAACGTAATCTATGGTCAAAAGAATTGAGAAATATGGATTACTCACCACTAATCAGAATTCGAAGTGCACTGCACCGTTATTTAAAAATTGGAGTTTTCTATATCATCATACCTTTTCAAAATTTCTCTTCAAAGTGTTCAATGTATTCATCTATCATATTAAGTATTCATTCAATATAATCATTCATTCTTTTTGTAAGGGTTTATCAGAAGATCAGAATTTTCTAACATAATGACATCGTTCTTGTGAAGCAAAATTTCAAAAAAAAAAAAAAAAAAAGCTCTGAATGACTGGCTGATGTTTTATGCACACTATTTAAAGATGTCATTTAAAAAAAGTTTAAGCGTATTTTTAAATTCCAATGTACTATATTATATAATATTATATATACTATATAATTTATTATACTGATATAAAAATTACGCATTAGTCATTTTCTTCATTCTATTTAAACTATAGCATGTTTTTTTTCTAAAATAAGCCCATTAATTGAGAAATTAACTAAATATTTACATCAATTTCATGTTGTCACGATAAAGTGACCTCACGTTATAACTTTAATTTCGGTTTAGACTATAGGGGTTGTTATATCGAGCGTCTACTGTATTTTGGATATCATTTATGGAAAGTTACATATAGCGTCTGTAAAGTCATGGTGTACTTTTAATTTCAGACCAAAGACAAGTGCTCCATGATTTTATTACTGATATACCGTATTTCTTTAACCTTTTGCTTACGGCAGGTACAGCATGTGGACCATAGATGATGGTACAACATGGAACGCCGTAAGCAAAGGGTTAAATCAAAAATCTCTGAAGGTTAGAAAAATCAATTAAATGAAGAAAAAATGTATAGACTACAGCGTTCATACACATATTTAAAATTATTAACAGTGTTTCTTAACAGAGAATTAAATTCAGAGAAATTTTGCCAAAGCAGCTTCTATTTACAACAATAATGAGAACAGCATCAATAGTCCCTAGTGCACATTTTTCAGATGGTTAGGGCTAACAAACATTAGTTTATAGTGCTTAAAGTGAGCAGCACCATTTCTGGATGGAATTTAAAAATTAATTTTTGAATCTTAAACATAAGAAATCAACTAGAATCCTAATCCTAATTATTTCTGGTATACAAATTTTTTCTTTCTTTTGTAAACACCCCAAGCGTTAAGCATCTGGTTAAATAGATACTGAGACTTCTCTGGTACTTAATAATCTCCTACGTAAAGGGAAATGATTTTATCTGCAACAGTTTGGAAAATAATGGGATTAACCCTCAGAGGTCTAATTGCTTTTCAAATCACCAGCCATTTTTGGACACTCTGTTGTCTATTACACTAGCCTATTACTCTAATCAATAAACGCTGTTCTCTGAAATAACGCAGAAAATTTTAATAGTCACACTCCGTAATAATTTCTATAATTTTTTTAAGCTATGCGTTTTATGCTATACTCTTTTGCTAGTTAAGAAAATCTAAAAAGAATTATCCCTTTGAAGAGAGCCAATTTGCATCGAAGTGTAAGCCAAATGCATGCCAAGCTCCCAACGTCAACGTATATCACTATCGCCAAATCTTGATACGGCATTGCACAGCTTCCTTTTTGCTTGCTTCCTTATGAATAATAATAACAGTTATTAACAACGATAATCAATTAACAAGCAATAAAAATGAATAAAAATGATATCTAAGAATTTTAACAAACATAACGCCTTTTTGTTTGCGTTTAAAGAAACTGGTGAAAGAATAATAAATATTGGTTCTTGCAGAGGATTTTCCTCTGCAGCGAAACAAAAGTAAATATTCTTTATTTGGCATTTAATTTGTTAAGAGCATGTCAGCATAAGATGCACTATTTTTAGTGGTCCAATCAAATCCAATGCTTTTGCAAGGCCATATAGTTGTTTCTTTTTCAAGAATATATGTTCTTCTTATTTATTAAATTATGTATCCAAATCGAGGATACCAGTAAGACTACATCCTTTCTTTTAAGAAATTCTATGAGATATCTGTTGAATATAGCACGAACTAAACTTCTGCCTTTCGTATTTAGCTTTTAGGACGCATGTGAATCTAATATCTTTATTCTAAATACAACACTTGGAGACGTTTTTTATAATTTTATACTGTACAGTCTTATATTTTAATTAATTAAAAACAAAATTGTCTTCAGTTATAAAATGATTTACTCTATTTTAATAAAGTATTAACTTAAAATTAAAAGAAAGTTTAAATTTAAAAGAAAATAACTTTTAAAAAAATAGTCCCGCAGTGGACTGATCGTTAAGACACGGTTCCCAGCAGATCACCGAAGTCAAGCATCACTGGCTGCGGTCAGTGTGCGGGTGGGTGACCACTTGGATCAGTCTGCGTAGAGACCGAGAGTGTGCGGTATTGGTCCTCGTTAAACTGTTCTACCGTAAAGTGCTCGACTTCGCGTGCAGGTCGTTGGGCTACCGAAGCAGGGGATCAAAATTGTGATGGCATGTCTTCGGATCCTCCTCAGGGATGTTTCCCAGACCGTCGCCAATAGCCCATTGTGCAGCTCTAGTGCGACGTAAATTAACTACATCAACATCATCAACTTTAAAAAATAACAATTTTAAAACAAATTTTCTTTACAAATTATGAATTTTTAGTGTTGCAATGCATCTGGGACTCTTTTATCGATTTATTTCAATAATTAATTTGTTATAACAGTTATAACAGCTCAACAAGTCGTTAACTGAAAAAATAATTTTAGTTGATTTAGTTGAACTCATTACTTACATTAATTTCAGTTCTAAATTTTCTACTATAAATTACTATGTCAGAGTATTTTGAATGCTGAAACAGGAGATGCATTAGTTCATTAATTGTCTGTGTTTATTTATGTGCATGCATTTTTAACTGCGTGTGGTTATGCATCGAACTAGTTGACAGTTAATTAAGTTCTTTTGGTCTGGAGAAATTTGTACATTTGTTTGTATAAATACTCGAAATTTATTTTCACTTAAAAAAAAATATATATATATATTAGAGATATTTTATTTTTCATCTCTTTCTATTAGTGAATTTAACGTTAAGAGTATCGGCTTATTAAATTTGTCGGTTTAACTTTTATGCACTATTTTTTTGCATTAAGTTATGTGAAAAGGAAAACTATTTGTTACGTATAAAATCAGGTAAAAATCAGTAACTAATACTTTGTTATAAGAAAATTAGTTCTAAATTATAATTTTAAATACTATATTTCGATGCCCTTCAAAAGAAGCAATAAATATTGTACATATTTAGAAATACAACGGAAAGGAAGTTTATACGGGATACTTTTCTTATATTTTTTCTATCCGAAAAAGCTTCTTGAGCTGAAATTTAGATCTAAATGTAAATATTACATTGAATTTCAGTAGCAGCAACTAATTTGAAAAATACCAACTGTTTAACATTTTTAGGATACGCAACCATTCAGTTCAACATAGAAAAGAGCTTTTAAATATCTGACACATCCATGAGCTCTTTTTATTCGCATTTCGCATTCAGACTTTTTCAATCATAGATTATTTTTGTTCATTCGTATGTCACATTCAAAGGTTTCTTTTTTTAATTCGTTTTGCTCATTCATATTTTATAGATAATACCTTTAAGTTTATACCAGTAGCTCTTTTAATTTTTGCCAGAAAAATACTTAATAATTTTTGTCAAAACCGCTTTTTATTCTCACTCACAAAATGACTTTGTGAGTCACCGAAATTTGTCCTGTTTTAAAAAATCACAACTTTGAATTTTTGAATGATTTTGGAGACATGGATCGATTTTTAAAATATGTTTGCACATCATAATAATATTTTTTTCCATTTAATTTAAATTATTGCACTAGATAATTCGTAGTTCAACGTTGTTGTTGTTACATTGTTGTTGTTACTCTTAGTTTTTCACTTAAATATAATAATTGTGTTTAATGATAGAAAAACATACCGGTTCTTACATTTAAAGGTGTAAAAAGTTTGAAATAATTGACTCTGGTTAGTTGATTCAAAACTAATTTTAAAACAATGTTTTTAAATAATTTTAAAACAATTAATTACTATTCATTAATTTTCGCTAAATTATCCCGCATTTTAATATGTAAAGGTGATGACAAACTTTAAAAATTTGTCATATTTTAAAAAAAGCACAACTTTGAATTATAAAACAATTTTCGGGACATACATAGATTTTAAAAATAATTTTGTATACTTTGATGCGTTTTAAATTTTTGTTAAATTATTGCACTAGATTATTTGTGATTCAACTTTGTAGTTAACATTGTTGCTTTTTAAAATGAATACACTTTTAATATTTTGCAGAATTATAACAATTATGTTTAATGATTAAAAAAACAAATTTCTACCATTTACAAGTGCAAAGAGCTTGTAATGATTAAATTTGGTTAAAAGTAGATGATTAAAATAAAAAATAATACGTTTATCTCTATATCTTCAGCTAATTTTGAAACAATTTAATACTATTCAA
The DNA here is from genome assembly GCA_949128135.1 of Parasteatoda lunata. Lineage (NCBI taxonomy): Eukaryota > Metazoa > Arthropoda > Arachnida > Araneae > Theridiidae > Parasteatoda > Parasteatoda lunata. The sequence continues at coordinate 9,373,209 of OX421970.1, read as the reverse complement.
TAACTTAGGTTACATTATTCCGTTTTTCAATATATTATGATGACCTTGAATTAGTTTCGGGGAAAAAAAAATAATGTTTAAAAAGTAACACATTAGTTAAAATAAAGCTTTGTATCAAAATAAATATTTCCAAGAAGGTCAAAATTTATGTGACATATTGTACCTAACTATATACTTTTTCCCTTTATGTTTGATAATTTATATTTATGTCTGCTTTTATGAAATCTTGCGTAAACATAAATAAAGGGTAGTAGAACTTTTTACGATACATTCTTGTTTTTGTGGTAAAGTGCCCATAAAATCTGGACAGCAGCAGGCATTGTCAACGTTATTACTTATGTCGAAGTAGAAACATTAGTATCATATATCATCATACTTGGGCATCCAGCCATAAGAATGACATTAAAGAAATGGAAGGCTTGTATGTTTTTTTTTAATTATAAATCACTTAAGACTTTTATATTTCAAATTTATACCACCCTGATCATTTTTCAAACTAATATTCGTATGATCTGAAGGGACAATACAATGATTTTTTTTTAATGTTAAATCTGCAATGAGAGCTTAAAAAACAAGATTATTTTTTAAACCCTTATAAAAAGGGTTCTGAAAAGAATTTTTGTAACTGTTTCAATCTTATTTCAATCTTATTTATTTAATTATTAATTATTATTCAGTTAATATAAGATTATTATTATTATTATTTAATTACAATTATTTAATTTTCGTATGATAAAAAGGGACGGTAAAATTATTATTTTTTTTACAGTATTAAATCTGCAATGCGAGCTTAAGAAAGAAAATCATTTTTTAAACTCTTATAAAAATTATTTACTGACGAGAATTTTTGTAACTTTTACAATCTTATATACATTAAAAATTATTATTTAATTATCAATTATTATTTAATAATATAAAACAATTATTATTATTTAGTTTTCGTATGATTTAAAGGAACGATAAAATTATTTTTCCAGTTTTAAATCTTCAATGAGCTTAAGAAAGGAAATCATTTTTTAAACACTTATTAAAAGGGTTCTGAAAAGAATTTTTGTAACTTTTTCAATCTTATATGCATAAAAAATAATTTTTCATCTATCAATTATCATTTAATTAATATAAGATTATTATTATTATTTAATTACAATTATTTAATTTTCGAATGATCTGAAGGAACGAATTTTTTTTTTTTTTTTTAAGTTTTAAATCTTCAATGAGAGCTTGAAATTATCAATTATTATTATTTAATATAATATTATTATTATTAGTTAATTACTATTATTTAATCATTTTATACATCTTATTGATATTATTATTGGGTCTTTGTAGTTTTATTTAGCTCGTTTTCTAAGCTTAAATGTTTTAAATTCAGTTTAAAATAAAACTTCAAATATGTTTCCCAAAAAATCAAAGTTTTTATATTTTACCCCGTAATAAGCATATCATTTCATATTGTTTTAAATATAATTGCCCACACAGCTATAGTGCTGTAACACAAAAATTTTGAGTTAAAGACTACAAGGGAAACAAGAAGTATATTCTGCTCTTAATATTATATTTTTTAAATAAATGATCAGAAATCTAACTTTGATTATCTCAACACCATCAATACGTGCAATTTATTTAAAGATAACTCGAAATACAGCTGATATTTTGCTTAAATACATTTATAATAATATTCCAGCAATTTAAGAAACAGCTACCTTTATACTTTGAGGACTTGTCATCATTGTTTTACATTTAAATAAGTGAAAAAGCAAATCTATGCTGCTTAAGTCACTACTTAATTATAACTATATAATATAAAAGAAAAATTATATAACGATATAACCATATATCTAAATAACTATAAATGAATATCCTCACAAAATTTTGTTTTTCATAACAAATTAAAAATGATAAATTTAGTTGAAACAGTGCAATAATATTATATACGTCTATTTTATAATATTTTAAATTTGATTTTGAGTTTTGATTGATACTCTAAATTATATACTCTAAATTATATACTAAATGACACAAAGTTAAATACTTATATTTTTAAACAAAAATATATATTCTTTTTCTGCATATACTATATTATTAATGTGGATCATATCTTTCTTATTCATTTTAGAGGCAATATAGCATAGCAAAGAGAGTTTAAAAATACATTCTTAGAAATATGGGCATGACGTTAAATGATAATAGCGTCAAAACAAACTATGGCGATTTTACTACACTGTTAATTTCGACATTAAATTGAAACTTGCTTTCTTTCAAGTAGAACTTTAATTTGCTGAAATGTTGAAAATTACAATATTCTCCAGATTTCTAACAGTGTATATTTGTAACATAGTTTCAATATTATGTGCTCATCAGCTCACAACGACAAAATACTAAATACATATCTCAAAAAATATCCTTGAAAAATGTGATGTAATATTTTGTCTAATGAGATTTTGCCTAATCATGCACACCACTTTTCCTTCTCATCTAAAAGCCATTTGATGTCATTTAAACATTTTTCTAACTCGCATTTTTTTTTTCACGTGTAATATATATAAACAATATAAGATTCCGCATTACAAATCTTTATTTTTGACATATTTTTTGAACGTATCTTTCGAGTGTATCTTTTACGTTGCTGTTATCTTTGACATATTAAGTAACTTAATATAATTATTATTTTTTTAAATTTTATAAAAGGATTGAATCACTTTAAGGTGTGTCCTTTCAGGAACTTTAATAAGGGCGTTTTTTTCTTATTATGTATTAAAAGAAATGCATCAACAATATTTTAAATTCCATACTTCATTTTACTTATTATTGAACTTTACCTTCTTAAATTAAAGAATACATATGCTTATCCTATATAATTAGTATATTGTAGAGGAACGCGAATCAGGGTTTCATTTCATGTATTGCATGTGATCCGCTATTAATTTGGAAATGCATTAAGTTGTCCTATGGTACAGAAATGTTATGGCAGACACAGTAGAGAAAGATAGTATTGCTTATCGGCAAAACTAATAATAAGTATGATTATAAAAAACAAATAAATTATTCATATATTTAATCATTTTTCTTTTAAAACCGTAAATGCCTCATAATCATATTCATTTGTGCAACGTAAAACGTTACTAATTAGGTGAAGCAAATTGTAATAATGTGGGATAACAATAACCAATTATATATTGTTAAGAAAAGTGATTGAATATTATTTTTTTATCAAAAGATAAGTATTGTAATCAATAAAAACAACCTTTAAACATATACAAAGTTAGTGAAAGTTATTTATGAGTTATTTTTTTTTTACCAGTACAGTAAAACTATTAATAAGTATGATTATAAGTCATAAAATTAATTAATCATTACTTTAATTATTTCTCCTTCAAAAACCGTAATAGTTTTCTTTATTTGTGCATAGTAAAACGCATGTAATACAGTAAAGCAAATAGTAATAAAGTTGGATAACAGTAAGCAATTTTACATTGTTAAAAAAGAGTTTTAATATTCTTTTTTTTTAATTAAAAGATAAGCATTGCAATCAATAAAAACAACCTTTAAACATGAAGAAAGTTAGCGAAAGTTAATTAGGAGAAAAAAATTCATAATTCATAACATCATATCTCATAAAGATAAGGAGTAATTTTTAGTTTATACTCCAGTGACAGGTCATTTTTCTTACTGCAATTAGCTGTCAGATAATGCGTTTCAAACTCAATGGCTAGAGTAATTTTTTTAAAGTGATTCTTGCATCAAAAGTTTCAAAATTTGTAAGGGAAGGTTGATGCAAATTAAAGTATTAGAAATTTGCGTTTTTCTATCAAAAATTAGCTATTTGAAATTATATTGAATCTTTAAAAACACATTAAATGAACTTTGTGCACGAAAACATATCTTAAATAAACATTTCTGTCTGTTTTTTTTTATGTTAGAAAAATTTTGTATAGTAAGAATAAATGTTTAGTTATAAGAAACTGAAAACTGAAACAATTTTGTTATATTCTAAACAAAAAAATATTTTTAAACATAATGAAATTTTAAAAATTAAATTAAACTATTTTAAAAGCATTAAAAAAATCAACAATGAACCCTGAATAACTTTTGATCTAATGTATAGATATATACTTATTAAATCATAAACTTTAAGTTTCTTAAAGCTTTTACCTCAAATATGCTTATTAATAAATGCTAATAACTAAATTTGTTATTTTATCAGGAACAAAAGGGTAAAAAGCTATTTTATTTGTAAATTTTTTTTTAATATGGTGAGGGAGACGTAGTTTGAACAGTATGGTACAGATAGTTCAGGCAGGAGAGCAGTCGTTAGTTCTACTACTTAAAGTTCATTTCACTTTTTCAGTATTTTGTTATATTTCAGAACTAAGCTAACTGAAATGGTTTTTTTCTCCCGATTATATTATTCATTTATCCCAATATTCTTTCATGTGTGAAAAAAAATTTTTTTATTTAAAAAATATTGATTAAATTTTATATTAAACAAATACTTGCATCATTTTTAATTTTCTTAAATTGCAAATACATTGCTTGAACGAAATCTGTTGAAGAGTTCATGAGAAATAAAAATTTAGAAATAAATGTTTTTAATTTGATACTTAGAAACTATTTAACCGATTTAATTTAAAATTTGGATTTTTTTCTTAAAATTACAGCGGCTATAAGGGTATATAAAATTGCATATATTCCATACCTTTTCGACTAGTAACAAGTAGCATAATAAAAATAAGATTAATTATTGTTTTTTACAATGATTTATATTATTGATTTATGTGGAAAAGTTTTTCAAATCATTTATATATTTTCTTAGACATGAGGAATCAGGCAAAAAAAGAAAATTAACTTAAAATATGGAAATTATCGACTACTCACCTGACTGAACTATTGGTTTATTATTTACCAGATTGTGGTTACTCCCTATATCTAGTCGGTCGAAATTTAAATCTAGTTAAAGAAATAAATCTAGTTAAAAAAAAAGATAAATCTAGTTAAATTCAGATAAATGAGGGTTCTTCTGATTTCACAACTTAACTTAATTAACAAAAAATGCTGACACTTTGTTAAATTTATTAATTTTTTGTCTTGAAAGTAAAGACTCAAATTGAATCAGTTTAGTAGTTCTACTGGAAAGTATATAAAATAATTAAAGATTTTATAAAAATGGTACATATTTACATTAGAATAAATATACATTAAAATAAATATTATATAAATTGAGAGGTTCTTGTATTGTGGTTAAAATATTTATTTTCAAAGAAAAAAAATAGTAGCATTAATTAGTGGATTTCTTTTAAAAAACTGAAAATAGTTTCCTACAAAACATAAATAATTCCCCTTTTCATGAAAAAACCCAACGTTAAAAATAAGCGAGTGTATTTCATTCCATTTATTCTTACAAACAATGCATTTTCAATATGTTTTGAAAAGGGTTTAAGACTTCTTTGATAGTAAAAGACATTTTGCAATTAAACTGAAGCGATTAATTCAAACTCGGATTATCTTAAACGTGTGGTGACTTAGTTAATATACATAATGTCCAATGTTCTCAGAATTCCTCGTCATTAGTTATTCAGTTTAGAAATAAATTGAGAGTTCCAAAAGCTTAGAATCAGTTTGAAATTCAACGTTTATAAAGATATTTTAGTACGGCAGATTTGGTTTCCTTTAAAACATTAAGTCAAAACTCTGTGAATGACTTTCTCTAAAGTACTAGATAAATTCAAATCAAAGTGACCATCAAAACATGATTAAAAAATAAAATAATTTAAGAATTAAATAAAAAGTAAAGTAATTTTTTAAAAAAAAAAAATCTTTTTTGCTACGCAATTTAATAAGTATTAGAAAACAGATATCAGAAAAAATTAGAAAAATTATGCCATTTGAATGTATTTTTAAAATATATGCAATTCAAATTAAAATAATGCCCCTAAGCAAATGAACTGAATAAGTGAACTACGATGTTCACCAAATAAATTATAGTTTTTTTAAAATACCGTAAAAGTATAAGTATCTAACTTACCGGAAATGTTTTTTTTACCAAAATCATAATTATTTTACATTATTTTTCCATGGGTAATTTAAAAATCTATGAGCTTCCCACTCATATTTTATTTTTGTATTTATTTTTTGTTTAAACTTTTATAAAGTGTTCATTAGAATGAATCGAAAATATAAGATTTTGGTAATACTAAAAAATCCCCAAAACGCCAAGGACTTCCTATTTAAAAATTTATTTACATTGAAACCGTGGAAGCCGAGAGTGATTATTTACAAAAGGTGTCATTCATCTAGTCTAATTTAGTCAGCAAGGGAATTGTACAGAATAAAAGAAACTGGATTAAATATTAAAAACTAATTCAATATAACACGAAATTAAATACTTTTTTATATTTCAATATGCCTAGGCCATATTTACTCAATTTCTATAGTGTTGCCAGATTCCACACATTTTCCCCTCAAAATACATGCGGAAAAAATACAGCCAGAGCATCTATATTTACGGAAGTATAACCAAAAGTATGTATTACTGGATAAATAAAACTGTATGTCTGCAACAAATTTATAATATTTATACTGCATAAAACAAATTATTTTTTTTTTCACAATACTATTTCAACAATAATGCACGTTCACATTAAGAAAAAAAGAAAATGAGTCTAACAACCTTTTATTTTCAATTCATTCACCCAAGTATAAACGCTTTGTGAAATTATCTGCCTTCAAAACAAAGACATTTTTAATTTTCCAGCTTTAACACAACTTCATCTTATAGCTTTTTCTCAGAACATAGAAATTATGGAACACTTAATCTATCTCGAACATTCTAGTTTTTTGCTTAGAGAAGTTGACAAGAAAAGTTTTCGCTAATGATGCGTTTCAATAAAGTATCATAAGCCGCTTATGGAGGAAAGGGAGATAGTCGAAGTGAATAAATAATGAGAAAGATAAAAGAGGCAGCTATGTGTTTTATTCCTTAGAAAAAGTAATAATACTTCTAATCGAAAAAAATCGAATTTGTTTCGTGAACGTAACATCACCTATATAAAGAATATAGTCTTTAGAAATACTTTTTCAATTCATTTTGCATATAAAATATTTTAAATGCAATCACGAAAACGTCCTTTGTGGAGATATAAGTATCACCTAAATGAATCATGTAACCTTTTTGAAACCATAATGATACGTTTTCTGCAAAAAGACATACATTATGAAAGACATTATACGTTATGAAAATAAGGAAACGCATTTTGTGGACATATAAATAATACCTTAATAATGAATATATATATTTGACGCATTTTTATTTCATTTCATATAAAAAAACAATTGAATTTTTAAGAAAATGTTTTTTTGTGGTCAGAAGAGTATCACAGATTATAAATATAATGTTTTTGTACCTTTTCTACAAAATTACTTGTTTGTTAAAACAAATTGGAAAGATGTAATTTTTAGATATAAAAAGAGTAACCCCTTGTAAAATAGAATTGTGTGAACTTATAAATTTATTTCAAGAAAAAACTATGTATATTAAATTAAACTAAGTAAATTCAATTGAAAAAAAAATGAAGATATCACCAACTAGAAGAATATTGTACACAAAGATATGTCTGTAAATCTCTTAGCTTGATCTGTCTAAAAAGAATAATAAATGGTATCTATTTAACGGAAAATGAGGTGAAGATTAAATTCCTTCGAACGAAAAATGTTAATTAGAAAATAAATGACTTCTGAAATCTAGTGTATATACGCTTAATTAAATGTCTAAACTAGAAAAGTGTGTTTATTTTTTATTTATTCTTTAATTATATTTTAATTCTGACTTTAATTTGCATGATTTACAACAAAAAGTTATTTACCAGCTATAAGTTCTTTCATTAACTTTTTCACACATTCTACATTGTAGACAAAATATTTGCTTTTCAGAATAGTATGAATCGGCTAGTAAAATGTAATTTTTTTACTAAGACAAGATTTGCAATGTTGGGAAAATTCATTTAGCTCATTTTCACGTTTGCTATAACATAATACTATAAGGGGAAAAACAAAATTAAAAAATAAACATATTTCAGATTTACTGCACCTGATGGTTTTTAAGGCTTTGCTTTAAAGTCTTATAAAATTAGTAACACATTTTTGTCGTCTAAAACAGGAAATACTGTGCTCTTCGAATTTATAAACTACAGAAAGAATGTTTAATAATGAAGAATTTCTTCATTAAATTATTTCTATATTTTTCTATTTACTTTAATTTCAAATTTAAAAATTCATAACCTAACATTTCTCTAAAGGCTTTTTATTTCATAATTATAAAAAATGCATAAGTTTTTGTTAAATTCACAGTTTAGAAGTTTGTGAGATCAATTTGTATACTTTATTTGCGAATATCTTTTTTAAAACGTTCTTTCAAAGATAAGCTTCAAATCTTTTGAGAATCAAACACTAATTCAATAAATAAATAACTTTTCTCGGAAGTAAATTCTCGAAATTTAAAAATATTGACAAAAACCGTTCAAAAAGCATCTAACTTTCAAACTCCAAAATATAGGAGACAAATCTCGAAATAATCCAACTATTTTTTTTCTTTTCTTCTGATCTAGCTGCAACATTTTCTCTTCTCAAAGATCTATTTTTTTGCTCCTGTTTGCGGATGAGTACACAAATGCGAGAAGGATACGAAATCTTATTTTACTGGCATGTTATTTCGTGTTACTTTATTTTCTTATGACTGCTTATGTGGGTAGACAATTTAATGCAGAAAATTGTTTTCTTTTTCTTCTCTTTCTCTTTTCCGTTCTTGTCAGTAATGGAACATGGAAGTACATTTTTATTTAGAATATTTCATGTCTTTTTAGCAGAGCTTTTTTCCTGAATTCATACTTTGTAGAAAACTTTCTTTCTCGATATTCCCACTCACTTATTGCTATGTAATAGCTATGTCTCCAAAAAGTTAAAGTAACAATTTTATACACTATTCTTAACTAAAACATAGATACTGATCTTAAACTATTCCGAATTACGAAGTACGAATAAATAATATAAGTAAACGATAAATAGAACCAAATACTAGCTTTTTCGAAAGTATTTTGAGTCGAGTATTTTAATTATTAAAATGCTTAGTATGTATCTGTAATATTTTTTGCGTATTTCAAACGTAGTATTTTGTTGACTAACAATTAAGCGTTTCTTATGGAATCCTCTAAAACCTAAACTGGTGGAATTCCATGAAAATTTCACGGATGTCAAAATAAATTTATAAATAAGCCATATCTGAAAAATAGCTGCCGAATTGCATTAGGAGATGACCGAAATAATTTTGGAAATATTTTGGTCATCTCTTTTGGAAATATATCAATACTTGGAAAATGGAAAATGCATGTTATACGTACCAATATTGTAAAGAAAGACCCAGTTTTTTAAGTCTGAATAAAGCATGCTTAAAAATGTGCGCTTTGAAATCGCAAAGTTTCGAAAATTTTGAATTTCTTGGAAACTTTGAATTTTTCGCAGTTTATGCAATTTATCCCCAGAATAGTTAATTTTTTTCTGGTTTATCTCAAATGTATTATCTAGACGTTTTTCAGTGGTAAACTTCCCCACTACAAATATCTCATAAATTTCCTATATATTGTAAAAATTCAAATAATCAAACCCATTTTCATCCACCGATAACTCGAAAAACATATAGTTTTCTAGATCATCGTTAAATGGTTCGCTAGTAGATTCAGATTTCATCATGAGAATCTGTAAAATTTTGAGCGTCAAATTATGTTGAAATGTACCGACCCTCACTGTGCCCATACTTTTTGCCATAAAATATATTTTTACCGGAATATTCTACGTGACAATATTACTTATATACCGCAATTTTTTACAGTAAAAAATACCACAAAATCCTTAAATTACTCTAATTAAATAAACAATTCTGAAAAAATTATGGTCTAAAATTTTGTGGAAAATCTGGATTTTACGGATGACGCACCCAAATTGCATGCAGTATTTTTTTTCTCCAATGTACTCGATATTTTAAATTTATTTTAATTTCCACGGATAGTTCCAATTCTTGAACAAAAAACTCTTTATTAAATATCCACATGAAGTTTGAAATATTAATATGTAGTAGCATTATTGTATTAAAGTCATTAGTTATGCCAATTTTTTATTTATTTATTTATATATATTTTTTTAAATAGAGTTTTACAAAATGAACAAATGAACCGTTAAGACTTTTCGACGTATAAGAAAAAAATAGCTTGTTGCTAGTTTGGTCAAATTATATGAAAGAAATGCAAGAATACACGATTAAACTCAAAAATGTATAAAAACGACTTCTCGGCAACAAACGAAATCACAGAAAACTCTAACCTCTTGCTAATTCGTTTAATTCCTTGTGAAGAATGAAAGAAAATGTATTATTAAAATCTAAAATGTATATTTAAATCCGGTTTCAGATTTGTTTTTTAATGCGAACCTTCAACAAATTTTAAAAATGACATAGAGAACTTGGATTACTTGATTTCAGACATTTGTTTTTTTTTATTATCGTTGCGCAAGGTTACATTAAGCGGTAAAAATACCAAATTTTAATATTTTTTTATAATTTTACTTTTGTAACTTAGATAATTTTCAGACTATGGATTTTCTGTGAGTTCTTCGAATGTCAGAGCGATTTTCATCGAAATCTAAGAGTTTGGTTTAGAATGTTTCCTTGTAAGTATATAAATTTCTTAATTATGAAAAAAGGGATAAAACCAACAAAAAATTTTTGTTAAAAAATTATTATTTACGTTCTCTTGAATTTTTGAAACATGGTTTTATGTCGAAAAGAATTTTAAACTGCAAATATTTTACCATCTGTAATATATAAAGCGTTATTAAAATAAATTTTTATACATTAAAGACTATTTAAAAAAACACTTAAATTAAAATAACGCTACTTTAAGTAACATGAATACAAATATCAACACCAAACTATACTCTAAAATCGATTCATTTTCCCTCAACGAAATACTGCATAATTATTTTTCATTTTATTTATTATTACTCTGTGTTCCATATTTCTTGTCATCATTATTACGCCAATACGCCATTTTATCTTTTAAACTATTGCGAAATATCATCCCATTAATATTGACTTTAACGCAACAGCGTCTTGCAAGTTAAGCATTCTACAATTTAAAAACAATTGCAAGATAGAGTCAAATGCTTAGCAACCTGTTTAAGCTGCCTTCACGTCTTAGACAAACTGGTACCAATAGATCAAAAGCTAAGTAGTCTCCAAGCCTCAACCGGAGAAAGAATCCTAGTCGCTTTCAGAAATAGTTCAATGCCTCAGTACAGTACCATCACGGCATGAACTTTACTTAATGCACTAAAATGAGTGAAACATAAATCTAAAAGATTTCTATTCAATGAATGATATTATTAAATATTTAAATGAATGATAAAATGCAGATTTGAGCCCAGCAAAATGGAAAATGCTTATTGATATAAATTTAAAATATTATTTGCAAAATAAAGAAATCAATTTTATTTAAACAAACAAGGAAGACAAGAATTAAAAGAGTAAGTAAATGAAAAGTTGTAATACTGTAATACAGCATACTGAAGATACAACGTTTGAAGGAGGGATATTTTTTAAATTGAGAACTATTTTCAATTTTTATTTGATTGAAATATTAAACATTTAAAATTTGCAGAAATATTAGTCATTAAACCTAGTTTCGTATGTTGAAATATCTATAATTACCTCCAGTTAAGCTGTTTGCAAATATTTACTCATTTGTGAACATTTAATACCACATATGTATAAACAATGCACATGAATTAAATACGTAAATTACCATTTTTAATACCAGATGTTTATTTGTAAAATGCATTAATATTTTTATTTTTATTTGGATGAAATATAAATGTCATTTAAATTGTATAAAAACATAAATAAATTTACTTTATTAGTGAATTTTCTCCCAAACTTTTCACATTTTAAAGATTTAAAGTAGAGAAAACTGAATCCCGAGGGATTATTCATAGTTCTCGTTTCCTCTTCTAATCACGAGTTATGTAGAATCATCTGAAAGTTAATGAGGATTTAGATGTTTTACTTTCTTTTATTTCTCTATTAACTTTTCCCTGAAATGAAAGAAGATGAAAAATCTCAGCAAAACTTTCCGAATACCTGTCCACTCGCAAGAAATAATATTGCATGTTTCACGTCATTAACTCCGAAAGAGATTTACTTAGGATAAAAGAAGTAACGTATGTATTTATTTGTTAATCCCTACTTTAGAGAAATTTTTTATAGTTCATTTCGGCCATTAAATAGAATTTCTAAACTAAATAATTTGAAATTCTAACACATTTTTGAAGCATTATTAAAAATGCTTGCAGTATTCGAATTTTTTTAATACTATTGTACGATAAAAAAGTGTACAAAACATTTATTAGTAATTTTAAATACTTTAAAAAATTTTAAAAAAAATTACCTTAGAAAATAAGATGCTTAGTATTATAGTTTGAATAAAAATGTCTACATTTAAAATTGTTTTCAGTTTTTCCGTTTTCACTATATAATATAAAATGTTTCGAGTAAAATATGTAAATATGCTATGCAATATCTGCAACAAATCAAAGACAAAAAGCTTGAATTTCAAACGAAATTCAAACATTTCAAATTTTATATCCATATCTCTTTTTTATTCTTTCTTTAAAATGAAAAATTATGAAAAATCTCTTTAAGTTTTGCTATTTCTTAACCACACAGAAGAAATAATATTACATGTAATATAAGAAATAATATTACATGTATAATATCAACTTCAAAAAAAAATATTATGAAAGTAGTAACAAAATGTATTTCTTAATCTCTACTTTAGGATAGTTTTCATTTTTCGTTTTGAGCAATATATATATTTTTAAAGCAATTAATTTATAATTTTATCGGAACAGGTAGCTTTTAAAATCGATTTCAGAAACACAAATTCCTGTGTGCCAGCTCCATATGTACAAGATTCCTAACGTAGCAGTTTTGCGAAAAGGTGGTGAAAGTTGAAGGTGATAAAAATTAAAATAAATTTTTAATTATTTAGAATTAAGGAAAACTTTTAGATCACAAATTCGAAAAAAAGAACTTTTATTAAGCTTGATAACAAATGATTCAATTAAATTATTTCTGAATTGAACAAATGATTTCCGAAATATTAATTTACATAGATAAAAAATACTAAATTTTTTTAATAAAAAACGCAAATTAAAGTAAGAAAATGTTTTGACCTCCTATGTAAGAGGCAATCTTGCTGAATAAATTTTTAGAACGAATTTTGCTAAAATGATTTCTCGAAAATTTATTTGCATAGATCGAAAAATAAATTTCAAGTGTTCAATTTTTAATAAATAAATATAAAAAAAACTCTTTTCAAATAATAAACTTTTTATTTTGTTTTACGTAACTTTCGTTCTAAACCTTATTTTTTAAGAAAAATTAAAAACCTAAGATTATTCAAAGCATAATGTAGAAATACGGGGGAATTAAATTATTGAATGTTATGAATAAATACAAAAAATAAAAATAAATAGCTAATTGTTAATACTTTAACGTTTTAATTATGTGGGAATGTTGATATATTTTCATCGATATCTATATAAATCGAGAATATTTCTAAATTATTCAATGAAATTCATAAAATGCGTTAGAGAAAATAAAGAACACGTAAACCAAAATCAAGGACACTAAAAGTATTCTACTAAGTTAAGTAGTCGGATTTCATTAATAGTGAAAGAATAGAATTGTAAATTAAGCAGATCTTAAGTTATAACCTGTATAAATCAAAACATATTCGATTCATATTTATATAAAAATACTAAATACTTTAGATAGTGAGATAATAAGTTATTCAAAAAAATAAGTTAATGGATTCCATAATTCACTAATAGATGAAAGAATACAGTGCATAGAAACATATTATACATACGTAAATCAGAACACACACTAATAGAATTTTCATTCAAAAATTATGGTTAAATAACCAGCAGCAGTCTGTCCATTCAATTAACCGTAAAAATTACGGAAAAGAACATTTTTTACCTTTGCGGATTTTTAACCATTTACAACTAGCATGGTTTTAAAACCGTAAAAAAGAAACTTTACTAGACATTAGAGATAATTCAGCAGATTTATGGTGTTGGCATCTATGCGTGAATGAGATAAGAGTATCTTATTCTAATATCCCAGGGTCAAAAATCTGGGGATTACAAGGCACTGGAAACTCGTTATGTGTTAAGGGAAATAGAGGAGATATTTAATGTCAATGCTGAGATTCGAACTCCTGTTCTGTAGGTCATGAGATTCACAGATTAGCCCTCTCGGCTATAATATGTACCCATCTGCAGAAAAGAAAGTGGCTTCATTAAGTGGGCCTAGTTACTGCAATGAAATTTTGGTTGTTTAACCGTATTAGGTGAAAGTAGTAAATAAACGGTTTTCTTCAACGTTAACAGTTTAAATATCATCTTATTTATGGTTATTTGCCTGTTTTATTTAAATGTGGTAAAATAACAATTAAATAAATCGTCATTTAACATTTTTTTTCCAAAAATTTTCTAACAGTGCTCTTGTTTTCGATTAATATTTTAAAAAAAACGAACAAACAAAAAATTGAAAGAGAATTGAAAGCAATTTTGAATAAATACCAGACAGTAATTCATGCTTAAAATCAAATGCTAGACGCATCAGCAAAAATAAATCTAAAATAAGAAAATAGTGTATCGACTTTTTTTGACAGTTTCAATCAAAATGTTCTACTTTTTTCCTACGAACACTTTGGCTTTTTTATGTTGTCAGTTTAAATAAATGCAAAAGTCTTTCTTTTGGATTTCTTTTAGATCAATATTTTAAGATTTTTGCAGATCTTAAATCTAAGAAGGGACATTCAGTTTAGCTGATTTCAGTATAATATTGCTGATTCTGTATGATTTAACAATAGCGATATTTTCACATACGCTCATGCGCAAAATTACCATAAAGCATATAAATAAATGCTTGCATATCTTTTTTTATTTGTAATATTTTATATTAAAAAAAATAAAAATGCTGATTTTGTATCATTTAAGAATATAAGTACATATCTTTTTTATCTCTTTTTGTTGCTATATTAATGCTAAATTCGTAATAATTTACGAAATGTTAGTTGATCGCAAGGAGTGAAGTTCAACATATTCATTTTGACTTCATACATTGCAAAAATTGTTGGATCAAATTACAGTAAAAAGTACCGGTACTCGGGGTACTGATACTTTTTACCATATAATCCACGTATAAGCAATGAAACAGAATATCCACTACTTTGACGGTAATTTTACTTTGTAAAATCACAGAATCACTGTTACTAAAATTGCTGTAAAAATTACAAATAAATATTGGTTCAAAAATTTACAGTATGAACTTTTAAAATACAAATGGATTTTATGGTGAAATGGATTTCATGGCAAAATGGATTTTACGGTAAAAGCGATAAAATGTATTTTGTGGATAATGCACTCAGGGTGCCTTTCACCGTAATTCTATGCAAAACTTTTTAAAGAGAAAATTTAATATCATGATAAAATGAGAAACCTTATAAAGAGAGCGATTAAAAGACGTTCTTTTACACCCTTAGTTAGAAAAAGAAAAGAAACTTCTTTTAATCTTGTTTTATAACTTTTGACTTTGGTGTCCATCTTTTTTATGAATTAAGAAACCCGTTTAATTGCATTCGGCAATCAAACAATTTCCCCAACACTGTTTAACATTTTTCTTCTCGCTTCAACCTCTAATGTGCATGCATTTATTAAAATTTATTATTATTTATTTTTTGTGTATACTTTATTTTGTACAAATATTCTAGAAATATATAAAAGTTGGGTAATTACGGTATTCTATATCTTTCAAAAATAATTTATTTACTTTCAATCAATAGCATTGATTTTTAAATTTGATACGAAAATAATTTTTCAACGATACCATAAAGATGACCGGCAAGTAATGTCTTTTTTGTGCATTATGATATTATTCTGTCGTTTATCAGCTCATTTAATACTAAATCGTGCAAAATAAATTTCATGAATAGAGTATAAAGTTTCCCTTAAATAAATAAATCTGTTCATTTTTCATCGTATTATTATTTTGCAATTTATAGTGGAATGTTTAACAAAATATAAGAAGAGGTACATATCCAGCATTGAATGCTTTTTAAATTTTATGAGGGTAGTAACGCAACAGTCGCTGCCTAATATATAATTCTTCAAGTGCATTAGACGTTCGTAAATGGCAAATAGGTTTTTAAAGTTTAAAACCGGTAATTATGACCTTTCCGACTTGCATGAACAACAAGAATTGATGCAGTACCAAGAAAAATATTAAATTGGAGCGCAAAAGGTCTCGTCTCCGAATACATTGCGCCTTTAGATTTACATTTATTCCAATCACTAGAACAGAAAATGTCCAAACTGTTATTTTCAAATACTTTATTTGAAACTCAATAATTGATCATCGATCTAACATTGAAAATTTGCACACTAAATAGTAAAATTGTTGACTAAACATGATTTTGTAATTTACTAAAAATTAAGACAAAAAATTATGCAAATTTTTATGTTTGGATTTTAAAGAATAGACAATCTTTTCAAACTCCCATAATATAATATTGAGGCTTTCGTTAAATGCAATATTTATGTCTTGATGTGACATTATACAAGATGCAAATGTAAATTTAGATACATTTTCGTATAATTTGTAATCATTCTGCCTTCCTATTCTAAATTTTGTTTTGCATTCGTATTCTAGACAACTTTCCTAATTTAAAAAATGTATTTGATCAAGTATTCGAACGATTTCAAAATACTTTGTTTCCAGATGCATCCCTTTTCATCTTTTAAAAACAAGCACTTACAGGAAAAAACCTGATTTCCATGGTTTCTGATTATCCTTTTCTTTAAAAAGAAAACTCCCCTTTTCCAAGAGTTTATATATTATATTAGCTACAGGGAAGGTAAGAATTTTTCTTGATTTATGTTAAAGTTCTGGAACGTTAAAGGAATATTTTTTTACTCCCAATAATCCTTTAAAGCGCTTTTCCTGTCTCTCTTCCATAGCCATTTCAACTCTTCAGGAAAGCCTCCGGTTTTTGTTAAATTGAAGTCCCGGAGATTGCGAATCGTTTTTATTCAGTCTCTTATTTATTGTGCTTTCAGTCATGCATAAATACATCTATTTCCTAAGCTATAAAAAAAGAAGGAAATCGATGTCAAATGATTTCGGAGAAATAAGAAACGTGGGACAAAACGGCTTGTCTATCATTTATTCAACATCAGAAAGCAATAAGTGATTTTTCTTTCATTCAACATCTCTTTTACCTGTTATTGGCTGTTTCTTTCTCTTAAAATCTATAATATAAAACGGCTAAAAAATAATTTTTACCTTCAAAATATAAATTTTAAATTTATAAAAAAAAGATTTTTGCTGTGTTAAAATTTCGTTGAAAGAAAATATGCAGAACAACTTAAATGTACATTAAACATCATTAATTTCTAAAAATGTGAGAAGGGTGAATTATTTGCATTTAAACATATTTAATTTAAACATACTAAATTACCACTTGGAAATTTTATTGAATAAAGAAATACTCCTAAAAACGTAAAAAGTTTCATTTCATTCTATTAAGAATGTTTTTTATTTAATTTAAAAGCTACATTGTTTCAATATTAAAATACACTAAATAGCTTAATATATATATATATATATATATATATATATATATGCAGTGTGAGAGAGAGAGAATCTTCTTTCCAAAATTATGGTAAAAAAATGGCAGCACTCTGTCCTTAAAACTAATCGTAAAGTTTACGGTAAAAAACAATTTCTTACTTTTACGATTTTGAAGCCATTTACAACTATTATGTTTATAAAATTATAAATACGGTTTTTTAACTATTTGCAACTTGCATGGTTTCAAGAGAGAACTCAATTGGACACTGCAGTTAGGCTTTTTGTTCAGTAAGTTGAAGAGAGAGAGAGAGAGCAGGATTCAAATTAGGAAGTGTAGGGCACTAGAAATGAATTGTGGTGTCAACGCTGAGACTCAAACCCTTGTTCTGTGGATTATCTCTCTTGATTGTAATATGTACGCAGTCGCATGGAACTAAATAGCTTCATTAGGTGTGTTTAGTTGGTGCTATACAATTCTGGCTGTTTAACCGTATTAGGTGAAAGCAGTTAATAACCGATTTTTCTTACAGTTAAATGTTTGAATGTTATTTAATTTTCGTTACTTGACTGCTTTGATTGAATATAATAAAATAAAAATTAAATAAATTGGTACTTAACCCTTTTTCCGAAAATTTTTTAGTAGTGTATATTAAATTTTAACCTGATGTAGTACAATTTTTAAAAATAAATATAGGTTATATATACATATACCATATTTATTTGAAATTATACTATATCATCTATACATTCGCAAGGACAAACACTTATTTTGTTTTAAATAATATGTTTACGTTTTTTTTTCAATGCGTAGCATTACGTTTGTGATTTCTTACGACCAAAATGAAAATGTCCAAAACCTAACTATAATTTCATTTATACAAGTAAACAAGCAATAAATTATTTCTGGGTAAAAATTGCGCATTCTCTGTACTTAATTCCTTGATGAATGCGAATGACTCAGAATGTTAAGCACTAATATATCGTGACTTTCATAAATTTCAAAAATTATTTCAAGTTTGCGTGAACATTTAATTCCGAGTAATTGATATTTATGCAACACAAACTTGACACGAATCACCATTAGTAATATGTTCAGTAGCACGCTTACAGAATATAATTGAGTCAGATTCTTAAATAAAAATAATGACTGCATTGATGTCATGAAACCTATTTTTTGCATAAAATTTTTTGTAGCTTTGTAAATCAAAGTTTACATAAAAAAATACATATGATAATCATAATAAATTTATTAATTTTAATAAGGAGTATAAAAGTTATTTTGTTTAATTTAATTCTTAAAGAAATTATACTATGGAATAGCATTTTTACTTCTCATAAATAAAACGTTCAAAATTAAGCAAAAAATAAGTTAGCACAGGCATTAATCTTTTTAAGTCATATTGTTAGTACTTGTTTTTAAAATATCCATAAACGTAGTTGATGATGAATAAATTATTAAAAAAATAAAATGAAACACTAAATGAAACTCTTATTTGAATGATTAGCAATAATGCTTGACTTAATTTACTGACATTCTTCAGGAATTTTTTTTAAAAAAGAGTTTTAAAAAACAAGAAACTAAAAAAAAAGCTAAAACTAAAACATAAATTGAAAAAAAAATTATAGAGGCTGACAATAAAGACTCATATACCCCAAAAACTGCTCAGAATTAGTATTGTTTAAAAATGAAAAGTATTGACAAAATTTAAACGCAGCAATTGAATTATTATGTAAAGCCAAAATATAATGCAAAGCATATATTGATATATTGAACATCCGGTTTTACAAATGAACGGTAAAGTTAGTTTTCATACATGTTTAGCAGCAAAGATAAATTCAAAAAACATAAACAGTTTGTTGATGTTTCACTAAGGATGAGCCGAGATGGCTCAGGGGATAGAGCTTTCGCCTTCCAATGCGGCGAACCGGGTTCGAAGCACAGTCGATACGAATTCCGCATCCGGCTTGCACCGACCTCAGTGCTGACGGGAAATATCCTCAGTGGTAGACGGATCACGGATGCGTATTGCCAAACCATACCATAGAATATAAAAGGGATGGCGAAAATTTGTATTGTCGTTATAGGAGCGTTCTCGCAAATCGCCAAACAGGTGTGCGCTTATGTTTTGGTTTTGTTTTCGGTATCACGAATCTATCATTCACCAAGTTATATATGGGTGAGACATTTCAGAGTTCCAATTAAGCGACTCTTTATTAGATTCTTTTGCAATAAACGAAATATAAAGCGTATTTTTTTGTGTTATAGCGCCGACATAATCGTTTGTATCTGTTAACAAAATTGTGTTTATTAGAGTGTTTTAGAAGGTCGTAATAAAACTAAGATAAAATATATATATATATTATGACATTAAATGAATTTCGAGTAGTGAACTTCTTTACCTATTCGTCCACTAATTAAAATTAATAATTTCACAATAACCTTTAATCCTTAATAATGAAATGATTATTACAATAAAGTTTGTTTACTTAAAAGATGAAAAAAAAATTTTTTTTTTATTGTTCAGCAGAGTTTTTGTTTCCAATGCTATACTCATTAATTAAACTTAATGGTTCTGTTCGATAACCGTTTACAATATTTTTTTTAATTTTATTTTATTTTTCAGTTATTATGGAATTCTTTAAATATTTTTCGACGTAGAGATTATTTAGCAATAATCCGAAAAGCTGAAATTTATAAATGTATAATATTTATAAATGCTTAAGAAAATTTTTAGCAGCTATTTTGTACTAATTATTTTAGTTGAAATGTTCATTATACGCAGTTTTATAATAATAATCGTAAAATTCATTGAACAATTGAGTATTAAATTTAAAAATGCAAGTAGAATTCAATAATTATTTCATTTTATTATTGTAAGACGGCAGATAAGTAACTTCGCCATAAAGTTTTACATGATACGCGAATATTATGTGATTGCTTCATAATGAAAGAACAACAATTTAAGTTTTAAACTTTTTGTGGAAAAAAAAAAAAAAAACGAAATTTTTTCCTGTCATCGGTGTTAGCGATTAGAGATATTTTTATAGTATAAATATTAAGTCAGTATTGTTCCATTTTAAATAAAAATGCATTTCGCTCCGGAAAAAAAAAATTTTTCTTGAATTTTGTCAATAGAAATTCCCTAAATATTGCAGCAAAAACTTTAAAATTTCTAATCAAACTTTTCTTTATTATAATTTTGCATAAATAATATTCATTAAAAATATAAATAACTATTAAAAGGAATTAATGAATTAACTGTTTACGCAATCAGATTAATAACTTTTTTCATAATTTACAAATGGAGAAAAAGTCTTTTACAGTTTAAAAGTGAAGAGAAAAATAAAGTTGAGATTAAATTTATAAAGTAAGCATAACCCGAAGGAGGTTAAAGTAATGGCATTAAAATCAAAATTTCAAAAGACAAAAATCACGTTTTAGTGTACAGTGAACGGTAAACAAAAAATCTAAAACTAACTTTTGATCTAATGATCAGGTGTTTTCGTTCTACGAATCAAACTTTAGATTTAGAATTTCCTTAATTCGCTACCACTATTGTAAGATATTTACTTTTCACCTAACTTGTAAAATTAAAAAGTTTAGAATTTCTTACAAAATCACTCAGGCGAAGTGATTGTGTTTTATTTAAATATTATTTAGAAAGAATTTTTCTAAAAGAATTTCATTTAAAGTTTTAATCTAACTTTTGTTTTTTATTTTTCTATAGTTATTGAAAGTTAAGTTTATGATTTTTAAGTTGAAATATGAATGTCACCCTGAATGCATATTTCAAAAATTATTTCCAAAGAAATGTATAACTTAACATTAAACACTCAGGACTTACAATTATAAATCAAACAATCACTACATTTATTTATTAAAAAACACTCTTGTGACCTGATAATAAATTGATCTAAATCTTAAATAAGAGTTCTATAACGTATATAATTTATTTAAACTCAGCACATACATCTAACCTCTGTTGTCGCCAATGGCTCAATTTTAAAATCTACGATAAATTTTCTGATATTTTCATATGAAGGATAGTATTAAGTTCGAGAAATAAAAATTTGCGTTTAAAAAAAATTTTTAAAAATTGTAATTATTATTAATATTTGACAACAGTTTTAATTGAAGGTTCAAAATTTTTTTAAGTATGTTATTTTATAATTATGTTATTTTTTAATTATGCTATTTTTTAATTATATTTTTAATTACCAAACTCATATAACAGTATTTATGAATCTATATATTTATGTTACGTATGATCGTTGCAGAATAACCTGTACGCAATATATGGAAATTAAATATATTTTTAAAATTGTGCATTTTCTATTAATTGCATTTATTATTCTTACATTGAAAGAGTCAAGGTATCTATGACCTCCATAATTAATGAAGTATTTACGGACTTTTATATATATATTAAGGAATTGAATAAATTTTTCGTGAAGTTTAAGATCTCATCTCATTGCAAAAAAAGTGATTGAATATTTTTTTTTTTTTTTTTTTTTTTTTACAATAAATGCTTCTAGTAATGAAACAAACGCTTTCAAACTTTATTTTAAAAATATCGATTATTTCGTTTGCAAGAAACTATTACTTTAAAGCGTGATAACATTTTTGAATACTCTAATTTTTTTTTCTAGTAAATAATAATATGTCTTTGTTAATTTCTAAAAAAAAATCTTCATAAAAATACTCACAATATTCTTTTATAGTAAATATTGATTTAATAGGGAATATCACTAAAATAAAACAGGTTATGCTTTCTTACAATAAAAGTTAAATATAATTAATTCTTCAAAATAGCGTTCCAATAAAACATGGTATTAAAATGTTACGTTATTTTTTGTGATTGGTTTATTAATAAATTATTTTTATTTCCTCGCAAACACAATTCTTGTAAGAAAATTAAAACTGTTATATCAAAAAACTAGATCGTTTTATAAAATATAAATTATTGCATTCAATAAAATATAAATTATTGCGTTTAATAAAATATAAATACAGTGTATTTGTAAAGTGATCCTAACAATTAAAAGGTTATTTTCTTTTTTGATTCTCTACTAAAAAGAATTAATGAGTTATTTTTATTCATCATGGCTAATCGAGGAGGAGAAAAAGAATATCGAATTACACTGTTTACGTTAATGTAATTTCGCTCTCCCACCATATTTACGCATAATCCATCGCCAATACCACCTGCAATCGCCAAGTTTATAATCTATGGTATGGTTTGGCAATGCGCATCACGGATAGGGCTCCCCTTGCCGTCAGGCTAATCGTGGGAGGCTCTAGTGGTCTTCCTCTCCATGTAACGCAAATACGGGTTAGCTCCTTTAAAAAGTCCTTCACGAAGGCAAATTTCTCCCAATACCTGATGAAAAAGTTCCCTTGTCTTCTGGATTGGGTTCAAAATTACAAGGCTACGGAGTTGAACATTCATAGTCGTAAAATTGGGTCGGCTGTTCAACGACGGCTATAAAATAAAATAAAATGTGCTTAAGATTATATTCAAAACTATGACTTCATAATTTCGTGCAATTGAAGCTTATCGTTAATCTACAGGAATCATTCATAAAGTGCATTATGAGCTACCAGGATACTTATTTTGACATATTCCTTTCTTATATATTCTTCATGTTCCTAACTTTAAATTCTATAAATGACTCTAAGCATAAAGAATTCCATTATTAACGTATTTTAGTCAAATGAAATGTTTATTAAAAATTATTTATTTTCTGAATTCCTTAGTCATCATCGGATATAATATTCTATGGAAAATATATTTTAACAATATTTATTTCTTTAAATGTTGCTAAAATTGAGATTTTAGTTGGCTGAGATAAATTTAGCTAAATTTTTATACAGAAAAAAAAAAACAAATTTATTTGAGATACATTTTATTTTGTAATAATGATGTTGACTTTGCGACGTTCAAAATAAATGCAAAAAATATGTATTTTTAAAAATTCTGATGGGGAAATGAAATATTAACTACACGTAGTTTATTTATTTATTGTATCTAGTTAAAGCTTTAAAGATGTCAAGTAAAGCTTTAAGATTATTATCCTCGCATACTCCATGTTCTGACGTTTTAATTGTGTTGCAATGTGTTGTTTGCTTTGACAAAATGATTTGTTTTTGTGTATATATATATATATATATATATATATATATATATATATATATATATATATATATAGCACAAAGAGAATAAAGAGAAAAACGATGAAAATTAATAAGTTTTATTGAATGCGCATAAGCTGCAAGTATATAGAATTCATAAAATAAGCAAAAATATTGAGAAAATATGGATAATAATAAAAAATAATGACAAGAGAAGAAAACTATTAAAAATATTTTTCAAAAGTATTTAAAAAATACTTTTGAATATAATTCAAAGTATTTGAATATAATTATATTCAATACTTTTGAATATAATTATAATATCAGGGCAACATCCCTGTTATCATTGTTGTATTCAGCTTGAATAATTCAGTCGTGAGCCATAATAATTTCTTAAAAGGTTTATTTAAAGGTAGACTGGTGGTTTTAACAGTTCACATCCCCACTCCACAAGGACAATTGGACAATTCTGACACAGTTTATCAGAATCACATCATGTTGAAAGAGACAAGCAAAAACCACTGCTCTTGCATTATATACTAACAGAAAGGATGCAAAAAGGCTCAGTCTTGTAACCTTACGCATTAAGGAAAATCATTTAATGCTTCCTAATATGGAAGTGAAAGAGGGAAAGATTCTAAAAATAACACCTCCTTGGAAATATAATTCTAATTATAATTCACTGGTATGTTTTCAGCCTTGAATTCCCAAAATAGACTATCTCTATACCTATTCTTTAACAAAGACATTTTATAAAAACGAAAGAGTCTTAATTCTTTTATTAATACAAAAGTATTTATAATTTTTGTATTACACCCCCCCCCCAAAAAAAAAAAAAATTTGGTAAGCCAAAATAAAATTTTGAATACTTTTAATTTTTAAAATTTATATTGATTCGACTGTCCTTTTTCCCTACTACAAATATCATTTTTTCAATTATGTGTAAAAAAAACACAATTACTTACAATGACAAACATAAAAAATGATAATGCAACTTATCTGTTTAGGCAACTAAACAGAACGAAAAATGAAACAGGTTTATATAACTATTCTACTAAAATTTTCAAAAAAAGTTTTCACTTAAAAATATACAAATTTTTTTTTACGTGAATGAAATGGACAACAAGTGTTATTTATTTAGAATTTGAGATTCTGTGTGGTTAAAAGGGGTTATTTACTTGATGAAATATAACTATTCTACAAAAATTTTAAAAACAATTTTCACACAAAAATTTTCAAACATTTATGCAAACGAACTGGACAACAAGTGTCATTTTTATATTTTTCGTCGATATTGACCTGATAATGTATGCATCCTTTACCGAGTTCTATCTTCGAATCATTTGAAATTTTTTGACATTTTTACTTTTTCGTATTTTTATTTTCTTTTTATTTTTCTTACCCTTTACCTTATTTTTTTTCAATGTTTACTTTCACTGAAACATCTTTAACTTCTATTTTTTTCCACCATTTTTAACCTTAACATTTTGAGAATTCTGCTGTCTAATGTGTAAAGATAAGTTGTCATTGCTAGAATTAGCAGAGGTGATCAGTATCTTACCAAATTGAGTAACAACTGGTCCGACACAATCAATAAACAAACAAAATTTTTTGCAAGTTTGCAACCCTAATAAAGCATATGGTAAATCAGTATCAAGTATAAAAAAATTAGCTTATTTAGCAATTTCGCCTATCTTAAGGGGAAACTCACAAATTTTGATAAGTGTTAAATGCCCTTTTGTTTGGGTTAACATTTTTTAATAGGAATATTTAGTTTTGACCAAGTCCGAAAGAGTTTTACAAATTTTCTTAAGTTAATTTGAAAATTCTTCATCGTTAGGTTCAAAAGAACATTCTGAAAAATGTAGTATTTTGTTACGATTTATTCTAGAAAAATCATTAGGAAACAAAAGTTTAAATAATAACTTGATTTTGTTTGCCGTTACTACTTTAATTGAGGTTTGAACAACATTTATGTCTTTCAAAAACATTTTAAATGCACTATAAATACAATATTATATTATAATTTTTAAAAAAAGCAAGGTAAACATACGAAATGCAATTCAACCATTAATAAAATTCTATTGATTAAATTTCATAATAAAAAGTTTAGAGCACTACTCATATCTAATATCAATAAAATATGTAATCCTAAGAGTGAGAAAGAAATATATATATCTACAGTATGCTGTTCTATATCTACAGTATGCTGTTCTGTTCCATTTGCTAACACTTTTTTTCTACCTTCATCTTTGTGAAGAGAAGAGGTAAAAAAAAAATTTTCATTTTTCAGAAATGCGCATTTAAGACTTCGAAGCACTTCATGCATATTCATAATTTAGATTCGCGCACATTCACTTTTGTTTTCACAACTTTTTCACATTCTTGAGCACTAAGAACTGTAGGGTCATCTGTCAACACTATGAATTGGACACTGTAGGGTCATTGGTCAACACTATGGGACACACATCAAATGGTTTCAGGGGACAACTCGAGCCAACGTCTCTTCCGATAACGGCGAGGTACATGTAGTACGGGTGGAAAATCGTCCTTCCTTCCTTCAACGCTCTTTTCACCGCCGATAAAGCAACTTTTTTCCCCAGGTGTGTGATGAGATGAGGAATTCCGAATCCACAGCCAGCCTCCGTTAAGCTTAGTTTTGAAGAGATAGAAATGCGTAAGTTTCCTCCGTAAGCAACTATCCTGCCGTTTTATAATATCAGGGCAACATTCCTGTTATCATTGTTGTATTCAGCTTGAATAATTCAGTCGTAAGCCATAATACTTTCTCAAAAGGTTTATTTAAAGGTAGGCTGGTGGTTATAACAGTTCACATCACCACTCCACAAGGGAAGGGGTGTAGACAGCCGTCTTGGACAATTCTGACACAGTTTATCAGGATCACATCATGTTAAAAGAGACACGCAAAAACCACTGCTCTTGCATTATATACTAACAGAAAGGAGGCAAAAAGGCTCAGTCTTGTAACCTTACGCATTAAGGAAAATCATTTAATGCTTCCTAATATGGAAATGAAATAAGAAAAGATTCTAAAAATAACTCCCCCTTTGAAATATAAATCTAAATATAATTCAATGGTATGTTTTCAGCCTTGAATTCCCAAAATAGAATATCTCTATGCTTATTAAAGAAAAAGAATTAATTAATTAAAAAAATAATTAATAAAATAATAAATATATTTAATATTATAAAATAATATTATAAAATAATAATTTTTTAATTAATTAATTCTTTTTCTTTCCCCAGTTGTTTGTCATTATTATTATTCCCCCTCCCCTCCTTTTTTCATTTGTCTGTAATTTACCTTTGTTTTATCTTCATTTTAAACTTATCTTATGAGTTCTATTTACTTGCAGCTTATGCGCAATAAATGATACGTATTGTTTTTCCTAACTTTTTCTGGTTTTTTGTTGTATTTATTTATTTTGCTCTGTATATATATATATCACAATAAAAACAAAGAAAACAAAGAGAAAACCGATGAAAATTAATAAGTTTTATTAATTGCTCATAAGCTGCAAGTCTATAGAACTCATAAAATAAGCAAAAATATTGAGAAAATATGAAAAATAATTAGAATCTCTAATCTCTTTACATTTTATTTTTTGTTTTTTGCTTGATATGTTTTTTTTGTTTTTTTTTTTTGTATATATTTTTTACTTAATGTGTTCTAATTTCGTTTTAATTTTTTTGAGTGCTTCTCACACTATTGTATTATATTTTGCTTTGGCTATATTGATACAATATTAGAAAGCACTCCTTTTTGCGGATATAATCGTGTGAGTTGATGAAGAGATTATATCTTTTCTTTATTCTGTTTTCCGGATTTTAATAATTTTTTTTTAGATAATCAAAAAATATATTTTTTAAATACTTTTGAAAAATATTTTAATAGTTTTCTTCTCTTGTCATTATTTTTTATTATTTTCCATATTTTCTCACTACTTTTGCTTTTATATATATATATATATACAAAAACAAATCATAAAAAACAAATCAAAATTTATTTGAACTTTTTCTACCTTCAAGATATTTTATATGTCTGAAGCTGTTTTTCTCAATTTTAATGATCTATGTTAGACACAGTTAAGAAATAAAAAATAAGATCCTAAACACTTTTTCGTTCTTTTCATTTTAAAAACTCTAGTATTTAATTTCAGTTTCTGAATTCTTAATAAAAATATTCTTAAAACAAAAATATGAGTGCAATACCCTTAAACATTCCATTACTGTTGCCACAATTTATGTAGAAAAGCTTTTACATCTCCGGAAAAATGGTTTTCATTGCATGCTTTTAGAGTTAAGTAAGCTTTTCCGCAGAACAAGGAAGAAGGGTTATTATAGATAGCCACAGGAAACTCCTTGGAAACTACCTTCCCGTTCTTGATGATGCAGTATTCACGTGTAAAATATAGACTTTCGGTTCTCTTTTCAACCCCCGCAAAACGATGGAACTAAATGGTCTTGGACACGCTACATGAGCACCATCCAAAGGTCAGAAGAATTTTTATGCGCCTTGTCTTTATGTCATGATTTTTTGCGAGAATAACCAGCGATACTATATCTGTTTTGATATGATTTGTCATAAAATTTCTGCATTATTCTTAGCCATTAGTAATATGTATCATTATCTCTTTTCTCTACAAATAAAAGTGCAATTTTCTAGGGATTACATGTACGCTAATTACACGAAAATAGGAACAGCAATTGAAAATCGTGTGTTTTTTTTTTTAAAAAAAAAAAACTTTGAATGGGCTGTTTATAAACAATCCTCTTTTCTTCGACATTATGCGATTAGGAAAAAATATTGAAAATTCTAAAATTCATTGACGAAAACCATTGTTATGGATAAAATCATGAGTTATCATAAAAACAGATTTTTCACAAAAAAATTTAAGAACAATATAAGCAGACGAAACTCAGGGCTGAAGAGAATAGAAGGGCTAGTTCACTCCTTTGAAGAGACTCTCTCGCCGCGCCAATCCTCCGATTTTCGCCTGTGACGTCACGGTGGCGTAAAGCTGGAACTTTCACTTCAAGAGTTCGGACTAACTAGCTGTAACTAATATTGAAGTATTCCTTTTTATGACATATCCAAAGACATTCGTTGTTTTCTATAATGATTTCCCTCAGTTTTTTGAAGTGAATTACAAAAATTTAAAATTATTAACGAAATACGAGTTCGTGCGATTTCAACTTTCAAAAATTCTGATTGAAGCCCTAAAGGAAAAAAATAATTTTCCACGTGTGCCCTAAAGTAAATGAACAACTATGTAATGAATGGCTTCAACGTTGCAAACGAAATGACCCAGTTAATATAAAATATTCACGAATCTGTCATCTAGTAAGCATTTCTTGAAAGAAGATTATGAAGATGATATAAGAAATCGTTTGCTTGTATTGCTGATTAGAATGCTTTTAAAATTGCCCTTCTTCTACCAAATACTCTCTAAGGGAGGATGAATTGTTCCGTCAGCAGCTTGAATCGAAGTGAGTCTGGAATTTGAGAAAATTTTTCAAAGTATGCATGGGGCATTTTACAGAAAATCCATCTAAGAACTTATAAAGAACAGTGCCATCTAAGAACTTATAAAGGAATTAGAGGAATTAGAAGAATTACAGCAATATGCTTATTTTGTCGTTTCAGAACTTTTATAAGAACTTGCCATCTAAACTGAAACTACCTAGTGACTTCAAAAGGAAAGGTAGACGAAAAATAAAAAAATGGATGAAGTCAAAGAAATAAAAACATAAATGAAAAGTCCAGATAATTAATAGTTAAAACTCTCCTTATTTCATAACGTAATATTTAACGTTGCTTTTCTAAATATTTATGATTCTTTTTAATTATATTCTTTTAAATTTAAATATCTACTAATAATTGTAAAATTTCTAATCTTATTATGAACCTAATATATTATTTTGCTTCAGTAATTAGCGTTTAAGTTTGTTGTTTCCTAATTATTAAGTATAAACAAATTGCGATTAACAGCATCTTTGAAAATCAGGATTCTAAATTTAACCCAATTTTACAAATTATTGTTATCGAGCAATTTGTAGCTAAAAAAGTGTCAATATGTGCATTAATATTTTTTTATAACAAAAGTTAAAACTGTAAATTTTAAACTGAAGTATTTATAGCGTCATTTACGACAACTAGTAAAATATTTTTATTAGTTTCAAATGGTATTATATTAACAATTTGGCCAAAAAAAATTTTTGAACTGTGTTTTTGAACGGAAATAATATGTTAATTATGTAAAGTTTGAAAGTTAATATCAAGAAAAAATCGAAATTATTTTTACAGAAAGAATGATGCAAAGTTTTCATAATATCTTTGCTTGCGATCTCCGAGATCTGTGTGCAGCGTGACGCCATGAGGAGAGAAATCGTAGCTTCAGTTCTAAGAGAGATGAACTAGCTCTTCTTCCTCTTTAGCCCTGGACGAAACTAGTATAAAAAATTAAAATCCTTACCGTTCGATGAACTAATAGTGTGGACATAAAACGAGTTAGAAACAAATATGCCGTTATCAACATATATGGAAGAGATATACAATATTTAAAAATCTGTGTAATGTTAAACATCAATACGCTTAGTGTAATTCGCCCAAATTGCATTTTAAAAGAAAGGCTTTTAAATTTATAAAATTCAGATACAAAAATTTTAATACCAACTATAAAAAATAATAATTAATTGTTCATATATTTTTTGATCATGAATTTTAAATTACCCAAACTTCATATTATTATCTTTTACATGAAAATTGTATCATCATAAACTTTATTCCATTACTTAAATTATATAATTATATAATCATAAACTTTATGAAGAAAATCAGTACTTATCCGTAATTGGATCCACTAAGCCAACAAGTAGAATAATGCCAGGTTCTGGTAACCGCCTCCGGCTGCCATTAATAAACATATATACACAACATTGTTAATATTATATAAAGTGAATATTATCGATTACTATATTATTGTGAATGTTGCTGAACTTTATTTGGGTAACAAAAATATTGATACCAATGAAGAAATTAAAATAATTGGGTATATTTTTGACAATACTTTGCGATATTAAAATTTGTACTCATTACTAATGGTAGTCATTAGAGAATAGTTTTATTCTCTAAAATAATAAAGTTATATTTATGAAAATCACTAAACTTATTATTAGTAAATATCATTGTTACTAGGCACGAAGCATATACTAAAAAAATGATAAGTCAGCTCAAAAGGCTGTTGTAATTTTAATTGAGTTGGAATTGGAATTGCAAATTCTATTTACCAATATATTATTATTGTATTGGTTAGAAATGCATTGAAACTAACATTAACAACGGGTATAGAACTCCAGCTCAAATTTGGTAACTTTGAATAGTCAAAATTTCAATCAGTGACAATATCTATTCTGAGATAATATGGCGATACATTTTGCTTATTAATGTCAAGAAATAAATGAAACTTATATTTTTGTTTAGCACAGAGTTGCTATTACAGTCTTAATACTTTATATAGTCCAAACAATTTTCGGAATTTCGATTCACAATAAATGTTTACTCGCGACGATAAATTCGATAATATGACGATAAATGCTGTCTTATTTATGGCAAAAGATGAAAACATTTTTATGACATCCAAAACAGAGTTTCGATTTAAATTGTAGAGCTCTAGCTTATTTTTAGACATTTGATGAGTTTATTGGCGCTAAATTCTTATCGATGATACAGTTGAAAGATAAAAAAAGGCATACATTGTAATTAAAATCAGCTCTAGTTGTAATCTTAATACTGTAGCTAGTCTACATTTTGGTCGGAATTTTAATTGGTGCTAAACAGAGTTTTGTAATAAAATGACGATAAATGATGCCTGCTTTCCTCAGGAAATATTCAATGGCATTGGTCGCGAATTATTCTAATTATTCTGAAGGGATACAAAATTTCAACATCAAGATTTCATTGTTATCGACACAAAAGAAAGTGAATAAAAACATCGTAAACATGCACTAGCACATCTGCAACAACATCTTTGCTTAGGTTGCATATAATATATCAATTTCATCAAAAAAAAGTTATTTTTGAACTGAAGTAATAATACTTTCTGCAATTTCTGTAAATATACCAGTTTTCAAATTTCACCTAATTGTGACAAACTTATATATAATCATGTTGCATTTAGACACACTGATCGTAAGACTTGAAGATATGGAGTAAACATGCAAAACTATTTAAATAATGCAAATTATCTGTAATTTATCTGTAAACTATTGATGAAGTTCATTGTATGCAAAATACTGTCACTATAATTTAAGAGAAAAAGCAACGAGGTTCAATTTTGCCGTATTAAAATATTTTAGAATAAATGTAAGGGAGAATAACAAAATTTGACAGGTAAATTAAAAACTATACAAAAATATTAAAATAGATGTGTAAAATGTATGAATAATACGGAAACAGTACACTATAAAAAGTGTAGAAACGTTTGCATTAAGAAAGGATCCTTCTTTAAATCATTGTTCTAGATAGACATAATTAAAATTTTCTATTTAATTTACGAAAAAAAATTATCTAATCCTTTTTTTCATCGAAAAACTTCTATTTAGCGTACGTGATCTAATTTTACTGAATCTATTTTCACCTCACAAATCTATTTTTGACCTCAAAGATTACGAAAAATAAAATGCAGAATATTATTTCCTGATTAATGTTTCATTAGTCGTTACAACAAAACATTTTGGTGTGTAGTCGCCACCATTTTTGGTGTTGAGGTAAACTTCAATTTTTTGCAATGCATGTAATTAAAATTTTAATGCACTTTTGCGCTATTATAGTTTTATTTATTTAGTTAGTTATTAAAGTTTTTAATTTTTTTGTTCGTTTGCTTCTGACAGCGCATATCTTTAGGTGCATTCGAAGCAATTTTAATGTCCTTATTTCTAAAGCATTTTTTTAAATACAAGCATATTTTTAGCAACATATTTGCACCAATTCTTTCTAACTTTCATTAATTTGTCATTTTATAAAACTTTTGCTCGTTAATTATTGTTTGGTAGGTAAAAATGTATTTAATTTACAACAATATCACAAATGGTGGCAACTATATACTGAAAATTTTTACTTAGTAGTTTTTATTGCTTTCAAGACATGTGCTCTGTGTGATGTAAAATGCATATTTCGGTAACAATATACTATTTTTAAATAGAAAATTTGATTTAAAATCGTTTATGTACTTTGGGCAGTAATTTTTCTGCGGCGCTGAGAACAGGTAACTTTACGTTTTAATGTAATCTATCAAACAGTGTTAAAAACTATATTTAACATAAAAATAATAAGTCAAAGAGATAGTAAGAGATTTAGATACTAATTTGGGGTAAGAGCACTAGTATATTTGAAAGAAAAATTTTAAACTAGCTGTGTGATGCCACAATTCATATTTCCTATCTTTTAAAGTTTCTTTAATTTCATAAAATTAATTTTTAAACATTTCCTAATCGAACTTTTATTAAATTAAACAATTTATTTATATTTTATTACATTTTATAAAAAAACAAATGCAAATATTTTATTCTTTTCTCATCAATCAATGTAGTGGCTAACTTTTTATTTCAATACAAATGCAAAACTCTTTAATTCATTGACTGGACAAAATCATAAACAGACTCTATCTATAACTCTTTATTCTTTATTTATTTCCACAAAAAAATTTCAGTTACATGGTAATAATAATTATCACTATTTTGAATGTTAGTTATAGCCAAATTATTTTAAATTTAAGATTGATTCCGGGGGTTAAATGTGTTTTTTGATATTTTATAGCCAATCTTCTACCATGCTTCTAACCATCTGTTGAGAACAATTCAATCACTTTTTAATTTGACTTTTGCTTAGGCTGGTCATGAGGATTTATTTCCCATAGCCTGTCCTTATTGATATTATTATGCAAAATTTATTATTTCACTTAGAAAGTCTTATGGATAAAATATAGTTTCAATTTTGTACCTCGAGCTCCACAAATACTAATGAGTTGAAGTTTTATTATAATTATGATTCAGTTTTCAACTTCAATTGTAATTTTCATAATTATTTTTAAGTCTATTACGATTAGTTTATAAACCATAACTATATACCCACAATTAGTCTATTATACCAAACATCTCCAGCAGCACCAAATTTCGTCATTATATGCTGAAACAGTAAAGGAAATATGTCCCTACATGTCCATTTCTGTAAAAATACAAAATATATAAAATAAACATTGTTTGTAAGTTTAACTTGGTGGCGACTAAAACTGTTAAAATAAAAGAAAGTACGAAAAAAGTTACAGAATTTCAGCTTTTGATATGAGATAAATCTACCTAATCTCATTACACCTCCATTGCCCATTCAATCCCTTCCATAACTATATTTAAAAAACACTTTTTACCCATTTAATTATTTTATTAACATTTATTATTACTATAGAGATATTTTACTGCTGTAAGAAGAAAAATATATTTTGAGTATATCAAACACGTTTTAGAAGTTTTAAGCCTAAACACTTCTTTTTTTTAGATACTATATATGTATTAAACGTAATAATACTAATGAAACATATCTAACTCTACACATTTTAAGGAATTTTTGTCTTACTAGATGAAGTTTGTTTTTTTTTTTTTTTTTATACTAAAAACATTTTCAAAATTCCAGGAATGACTTAAAACAACGAAAATTTCTTACAAAAGGTAAGATAATTATAGTTTCTTCAAAGAATATTCCTTTAACTGCTTGTTCTGTTTAGTCACTTATAATGTAGAAAAGGCTGCATTTTTAAAGAAGAGTTTAATAAGTGGGGCTATCACTTATTTTTAATTATTAACTTTTCTGGCAATTTAATTTTACTTAAAATGGGTTGTAATGCAATTTTATTGCTTTTTTTTTTTAAATATTGTTATAACCTATATTCTAAAAACGCTTACTTTCCCCTAGATCATGAATTTTCAGGAAAAGAATTACGTTTTTTGTTTATGGATTTATACCTTAAAATGCTGATTTTGAAACATAAAATATTTGAACGATAGTAAATCTGATTAGCGTATGGAAAAAGGAAACAAATTTAAAACATTAGAACAAAAGCTTACAAAATTAAGGAAGCGGAAAAGAAATAATATTTGGGTTAAGTAGCTGGTGCTTTCTGTGTATGAATTAAACTTTTAGCTTTTTTTAGCTAATAATTTTTATTTCTATTAAACAGTATAAGAGGAATTTTTTTTGAATATATAGAAATGCATATTTAAAAATAAACTTATGATCGTCAACTGTATTCACTCTTTTCACAGTCTTCTTTCAAATTCATAAAATAAGCATTAGTAAGAATAATTGTACATTCAACTATTTGATTATTAAAATAATATAAGAGATGATTCTCTATTCAGTTATTAAACTCTTGAATCGAACTCTTCGAATAAGGAGAATTGTTTTAGTTACACTTATATTCTTGAACAAAGCATTATCCATTTAAGATCGATGTTGCTTGATTGTGTGAGTGAGATATTAAGCCAATACGTGATAAATAGTATTATGTTAATTTTAAATTAAGTTTAAACTGAGAAAAAGTTTTTTTTATCTTAATTACCAATTTAATGCAAAAAAATGTAATAACTGCTTCATTACAAACATTGAATTAGATCTTAGATTTAATAATATATTCTAATACGCATGACGTATCTTTAATTTCTTAGATTAATATTCATAATAACCTTTAACACTTTCTACGTTTTGAGCTATTTATTCAAGAGAAATAAGTACTTTAATTTTCAAAGTGCATCAGTCAGAATTTTTGTTTTGACAATTAAAAGAAAATTACCGCGCGAATTATAAAATTGTTAAAGCACAATCTTCAATTATTATTAAAAAACACAAACCTTCAATTATTAGATTATTGAACTACTCATTATAAAGAACAATTGTCTGTCCATTATTAGATTCTTGAACCAAAAATGAGAGAATATAGGATACCACAGTAATAATTCGATACTTTGTTTTTAACTTTTTCAATCTTAAATTTCACAATATATTCAAACATCACTTTCTAAACAAAACATCCTAGAAGATATATATATTTCAGACTAATAGAAGATAATTGGAACTGCTATAATTATATTCTCAAACCATACAATAGAGCGTACAATTATTTCTCTATTCTTAGAAACTCTAACTACACAATAGAGGGGATAGTAGTTGGATCTGCATTTATAAGATTCTCAAACCACACAGTAGAGAGAATAATTGGGAATGGCTTTTCATTTATTAGAGTCTCAAACTATACATTAGATAGGATAATTTCTCCTCCATTCATTAGATTTTAAAACATTACAATAGAGAGAATAACTAGTTTTGAAGCCACTTAATAGAATGACTATTTTTTTTATCTTATGAGATTCTCAAACTATGCAACAATGAGAATTATTAGTTTTCCATTTTTAAGTTCTCAAACCACACAATAACGAGGTCTACCACGTCAAAATTTTTAGATTTTAGAACAAAGCTTCGGAGAAAATATTTTTCTTTTTAATCAGAAAAAAATTCTATCTTTATTCACATTTCTTTCTTGAAAAAATTCGTCTTTCAGATTAGTAGACAATCGTAATAGCTTCTAGAAACACACGATAGGGAACACAATTTTCTATCTAATTATTGGAGAGTCATGTTAGTTAGTTTAATTAACATTTTTGTCTCCATTGTTAGTTGGTTATTAGAGAGTATATGTCTTCGCAATTAGAAATAAATTGCAACTTATATTATTTGGTTCAAGGATTAAATAGTGTGTCAAAAATAATGAAGTTACTAGTAGTAAACTAATGTGTGTCGACGAAAATGATGAGGGATGCTAGATCAATATTAATCATTGAGATTTTCATTCGTTATAGTCGAAATAATTTTATTTATGCAAACCACTACATGAATTCTAAAGCAACCTTACAAACATTTTAACGTTTGGTATCATAAAAACAAACTGTGATATTTACTATCTAGTAACGCTGGAATTAATATATAATAATTTAATAAATTGAATGCAAGTAGTAGAATCAGATTATTCCGCGATGCACATGGAGCTGTAACTACACCTATCCTGAACTTATCCTGGTAAAAAATCTATTTCTATGACTGTTCTAAGTCAATCCAGTTTCAGACAGATGAATATCAACTTGTCTGATAAGTAAAGGAGGCAAGTGCACTATGCTGACTTCATTTTCGTTAATGTTTTTACTAATGATATTGTGACGCCTTAACCACCCTAACACCCTTGGCCAACAAATTGTACGCAGAAAAATATTTTATTTCTTTTTTTTTATAATAAGAGTAGTTTTAGAGTACATTGAAGAATATAATATAATAATTTTAATTGAAGATGTGAATAAGTCTTTAGAAAGTCTTTAGTCTTTAGAATATTGATTTTATAAATAGCAAAAAATATAAATCGATTAATGATAACGAAATGTTTTGAGCTTAGAATTCAGTTTTATGTAGTTAATTTCTTTCATTTCTTTTCAAATCTGATAAAAGAAGCTATATAACAAATTTAGAGGAAGATCTGGAAATCATTTACGATTCTACCTCATTAATCTTAATAAAATTTTGTAAAATCAATATATGTATATAAATGTTTTTTAAAGCTACTTCTTGTTTTTTAAACTCTTTTTAAATATATATATATATATATATATATATATATATATATATATATATATATATATATAGTTTATTTCTTCCGTTTTTCTTTTTTAAATAAATCTTAATTTTCAACTTAAATATTACTTGCATTTTTAGCGACATCATTACTTCAATCCTTTTTAGGATAACTGATGCAAAAACAATATAAAAGATAGTGTAACAAGGTTCATGGGTGATAAATTCAGGAAAGGCTCGTTAGAATTTGGAATAATCGTTTCTTCCGCTTTGCTTCGAGGATTCCGTATCTATGCGATAAGCAGAATTAACGAGAAATTTCCGTCGCGTTAATTCTCATGGTTAGCATTGAGACTCTAATTGGCACTTAATACTGAACATATCAAAGTCTCTTTAAAGTGCTACTACTGGAATTACTACAAAACTGAATATAAAATATTTCACTTAAGTTTAGATTGAATAAAAAACATCAGCATTTTAAATCTGGGCTGTAAGTTACATAATGAAATTTTTTTAAAGTTAAGAATAAGCAAAATGTTTCTAAATTTGGTTCAAATAAAACTTTTATGTAAGAAAACTAAATTTTTTGTGCAATTAGTTTTACATATATATATATATATATATATATATATATATATATATATATATATATATATATATATATATACATAGAAAGAGAACAGTTATATGAGGGTAAACCAAAGCTAGGCGAAATCTTTTAAAGCAAAGTAAAGGTTTTGCGATTAAGATTGTTTGAATATAGGATTACTTGTAAAAAGTGAACAGAATTTGTGCGGTAATGATTAATTTAAAGCAAAACTAAGTGAAAAAAAATTATCATTTATCGCAAAAAAAGTACACAGATTTATGATTTATTGTGAATTAAATTGCAAGTAATCGAAAATAGTTTTCTATAAAGCTACGGGCAAAGTATTAGAATTGCAATTATAATCCGATTTGCTTTCATTTACTTACAGTCACAGGTAATTATTAGTTGTATTTATAGATCTGTATTATATGCACAATTACAATTGTTTTGTACTATTAATGTTATCGCATTATTTCCTTATTATAACTACTTGCAATCATGATTTCTGTTCAGCAATTACTTTTTAATAGTTACATTTTATCCAACTCTGGTGTAACATACACTAAACACTGTGTACTGAATGTTACAAAATAGGGGAAAAACTGTCTGAGGTACAATTTCGGATGTGAAAATGACTGATCTAAGCAACGGAAATCTACGTATTGTGTTGTAATGGATTTGGCGAATAGTATTTTCTGTACCATTGAAATCGTAAAACCTTTTGCACTTATACTTTCAAAACTGTTTCATTTTAAATTTAAAAATATAAAATCAATCACTGAATTTATCCTAATTATTGATGTCATACTTTCAAATATCTAAATTTTAACTTCTAAAAATATTTGTCTAAAAATGAATTTCCGTCCTATTGACTACCAAAAACTTCAGGTAATCTATCACTGTATTGTTTGAAAAGAAATATTTAAACAGTGCAGATCTAAATTTCCAACTTAATTAACAAATTTGCAAATTGTATTATTTTTAACAAAAATTAAGTATTGTTTTACAAGCACGAGATTGTCTCTCAACCAGGTTCGTTTAGTGGGGTAAGGGGACTCATCTAGCAATTGCCAGACAATATGAAAGATTAAAATAGAAATAAAAATAAAAATTTTCAATTAATTTATATAAAGTTTCTTTACTTATAAATACGACTGTTAAATCGTTATTTTTGTCCTACTGTATATTTATTAAAAAAAGTAATTATATAATAATTTTACGATGTTGTTCTATGCAATAAAGTCTGATTTTCTAAAAGAGCATTGCTGTAATCATATTTTTCGACATGCAAACTATCTTCTAGTTGTACTTGATAATATAAAAACTCGTTAGCTTCAATAAATAATTAAATAATGGGTAAATCATTGATGGCATAACAAAAATCAAAAGTTGTGTATTAAATGGTACTTTATGTCAATCAAAAGAAGTGAGAAACTTTCTTAACCACAATGTAACAATACAAATGACCAGACCAGTCTTTTCCGGCGACAGTAGTTTTAACGTCATTTAAACATTTAGCACGTTAATTAAATATAACTCATAATCTTAACCATATACATCATCATGTGGATTCATTAAATCAAGGGTACATATTAGAGTTTTTCAGGTTTAAGAAAAAATTTTACGAATGTTTTTCATACACTTTAAAAAATTTCCATTACATTTGGAGAGTTAGTCATTCGTTAATTTTTTGCTTCCTTCCAACTATCTATATTATAATTATCTCCTTGAGAAATAAGACAGCCCAGTACCCGTAATTGTAACGAAGTTCTGAAAAATTAGCAAAGCTGAACGTTAATTTATCCAGCCATCTTACCAGAAAAAATTCATACTGTAATTATATGAAACTTTCAAACTTAATTAGGGGCTAAATACCCTTTTTCGTATCTGTTAAAGCTTAAGACACTGTCACCAAAAGCCAACTCTCTCGCCCTTACCCTACTTGCTGACCACGGACAATGAACAAGCAACTCTAACTTCTCATCATAAGTCATCGCTACATTACAATAAATCATTCCACCGATCACCTACATTCGATAAACAAATCACCTGTGTCTCAAACAGTTCCAAGGTACGAACAAAATATAACTTTTATGAGAAACGTTAATTTATGGTTAATAGTATATATTGAACCTCGTTCAATATATTATATATTAATATAATATATACTAATATAATATATTGAACGATAACAATTTACGGACAGACCAAACGTTTCAGGTCATGATAGCTTAACGGTCATTATTAGGATCGGTACGGTACATTTTGCCGATCATTGATCGTAAACTACGGGTGAAATTTGTTAGAGTGCACGATTGCATACTTATGCCTATTGTAAGAAATATTGATATCAACCGGTTTAACAAAACAGTTTCAGGAGAAAATAATCAAGAGTTAAGCAAATAAATTTCATCGACAGCTTGGATTTTCCAACGATATTTAGCTTTTTCCTCCTCTTCCTCCCCCTTAGCATCCCCTTTAAAAAGATTAGCCCATCGTGCAGCTCAAATGTAACGTAAATAACGTACCTACCTACCTACCAAAAAAAATGAAGGAATACAATAAAAGAAATAGTGCGTTACTTGCTCTTTTAGAGTAATTTGAAAATTCACTTTATCCTAAACTCAAAAAAGGTTGAAAGAGTAAAAAATATCATCATAATTTCATTAATTTAAGTATGGTATAGAGATAAATATGTTGCCCGAAAAATGTAAATGATGAATTAAATGAAAAAGGTTTGAAATTAATGGCAGTAAAGAGTAATTGTTAGTTCAGAACACATAGTTTTAATATTTAAAATAAACTGTTATTTTCTAAAATGTGTGTTTGATTTAATTATTACGCCTATTACCTTTATAAGCGTTATTAAAGTAATTAAGTAATCCTTTTATGTGTCCTTAATTAAATATTTACATTTAAAATAAACTTTGAGATATAGCGTTATTTTAGCATTTTATATTGCATTATAAATAAAGAGGGCTATATCTACAACAATGCAAATTTATTTAAAATATTCAGAATTCATTGAAGATAGTGAACGGCGGACTTTTCAAAGACGGTAAACTCATGGCAATTGAAGAGATATTCAGTACTTTAAACAAATAATTGGAAATTGATATCAAGCTTATGAATGAATACCAAACGAAAGTGATTGTTCTCTAACTAAAAGCCTTATAATTATGAAAAATTAGTTTTTATTTTCAATCAAAATTTATAACATGCTATAGTAAACAAATAGTTTTATTTCAAATTCAATATTAAGATAGAATTGTTCATAACATAGCAAAGATACCTACTTTATTACTTGCGATCATTTTTACTATTTTAGGTACACTACTTCTACATTGAAGAAATTTGTGGTTTAATAAATTTGTGTAAGAATTTATTCATAATTATTATAGTAGTGACTCAGGGGATAGATGGCTCGATATATATATATATATATATATATATATATATATATATATATATATATATATATATATATATATATATATATATATATATATGTTACGGCGAATGACCGAAATCGGTGGTTGTTGACTTTCACCGGTGAATGTCAACAAACACCAGATACGTCGGTGAAAGATCGAATATTTCATTACATTCTAGTACATTCGGACCCTCACCGGTGTATGTCGACAATCACATAGTCGCTTTGGTGAATGTCCGAAATATTTGTTATATCCAATTGTATATTAATTTATTCGTTGATATTATTATATTTTTTTGATATATTTATATTTATTCTATATTTTAATACTTACTGACGATAGATTAGAAGAAACATCAGTGTTTGGAGTATCGGCAAATATATACCGGGCAATGGCACTTGATCTTAAAAAAACATCAGTGTAGGGTATACCGGGCAAATGTATACCGGACAGTGGCACTTAACCTTAAAAAAACATCAGTGTAGGGTATACCGGGCAAATGTATACCGGGCATACCTGTGAGGCACCTGTGTATACCTGTATACCTGTGAGTGTGTAATGTATACCTGTGAGTGTGTAATGTATACCCTAAGGGGGCGCGCCTCACAGGTTGAGAATCGCTGGGTTACGTATATCTTGAGCAGGTACAAGAAAGGAAATTTCTGTCATAAAAAATATGTTTCTACAGTCCATTTCGTTTGATCAGGCATTCCATTAAAATTTTAAATTAATAAAATAATAATTAGTCCATTATCACTGAAACATATGCAATTTTCCTTTATTTCTTTAGTGAATTTGATGATGAATCTTAGTTTTGCCGTGGTCGTGATTTGAAAATTTTATTTTGTCATGATTTTACATTTCTTACATTATATATAAAGCAAAAAAAAAAATTGGGTTAGCGCATATTACTGGATTAAAAATCCTTTCATTTTCATAACCACTGTATATATTACGTTATATATTTAAAGAAATTAATGAAGAATACAGAAATTTCTGTCATTAAAATTACTAGATCTGTGGTCTATTTTGTCAGGGGACAAACAACTAAACCGTTATCAAGGTCGTTCAACATATTTTGTAGATTTGCATTATTAATGCTGCAACTACTAATTCACGCCAAATAATGCTGAACTAATAATGTTTCTTATTAAAAAATGTTTCAAGCCTGAGATGATCAAGTGATATTACATGGTCAACAAGATTCCCGGATCATGTAGTACTTGTTTTTGTGCACTGTAAAAACTGTGATGTAATGTCTTTAAAAATATGTATGATGTTGAACCACCAAAATAATTGCATGAAGAACCACTTTATTCCCGGTTTACTTTAAATCGAAAGGTCATACACAATTTAAGGAGTGTAATTTAAATCTTAGAATAATATAACAAAGTTTCCCACTTTCCCACCAATAACGAGAATTATTTTCACTGCTGAAAATAGCAATGTTGGCGCACTTTAAATGTAAAAAAACAAGAAACATGAAGTAGAATACTTTACTTACAATCTGAAATGAGCTGACGAGAGTTGGTAGTCATTTTCAACACTATTTTTCATCAAATTAAGCGAAAAAATTGCCGTTAAATATGATGATTTTTTACTGTATAATTTTTATTCGTTTCCGTTCTATTAAGCCGAGGTCGAATTCTTCTTAAGATTCTTCTTAAGATGTTTATGTACTATAAATTAATGTTTCTTACTTTAAATTATATTATAAAAAAAAACTTCATAGACTCTTATGTGTATCTTATCTTACGTTTTTTATTTTATAACCGTCGTTGAACAGCCGACCTAATTTTTGGGCTTACGACTTCTAATGTTCAACGCCGTAACCTTGTAATTTTGAACCTAGTCTAGAAGAAAAGAGAACTCCTGGAACAAGTATTGGTAGAAAATTACCTACGTGAAGAACTTTTTGATGAAACTAGCCCACACTTACACATGGAGAGGAAGACTACGAGAACCTCCCAAGGTTAGCCTGACGGCAAGGGGACTCAAACTCATGATCCTTCTACCACTGAGGATATTTCGCGTCAGCAATGTGGTTGATGCAAGCCGGATCTAAGATTCGTATCAACCAGCCATCACCGGGATTTGAACCCGGTTAATTAACCGGGTATATTATCCCGGTTATACGAACCCTTTTGAAAATCTTTGAAAACAAAGCAAAAAATAAATAATAAATAACAAGCAATGATTAAAAATTCTAAAAAATTGCTGACATCTATAAGCTTCTGGAACAAAAAATCCTAAATTTCACCGCATAGGCCTATTTATGAGAGGTCCAATATCGGCCGAATTATCTAAAAATCTTTAAAATATTGTAATATGATTATAATATGTGCAATAGTTTCAAAAATAAAAATATTTAAAATCCGGTTTTTCATTTCCATTAACCCTGTGTAATAAGATTATTCTGATTGTGCCTTTTCATAAAGTTCTCAAATATGAGTTGATAAAATAATAAAACAAAAAAAAATCTTATTCTATGAAATATAATTCCCTGAGTAAATAAAGTAAAAGATAAGAAGTGGCAGTGTGTGACAAAGTAAACTACATAAGAAAGGATGCTCAAACATCAGAAAAAAAATAATCTGTCAGGGATGAAAAGAAGCGTAGGAGCATCGCCTCGAGAAGATAGTAGACAAGCAAGGGTAAACTGTTCTCCCTTGTAAGGAGTGCCGCTCTTCGTTATCTGTAGTGGTTCTTCCTTTATGATGCTGGAGAACAGGATGACAAATAATGAGCTCAAATGAAGAAAAAATAAAATTCCAAAAGTAAGTAGCATAAGAAGTATGACAGGTTTTTATCCGTAAAGATTCAGAAAATAATACTATTTAGTGACAGACAAATAAAATTCTATTCAAATAAATCAATGAGATTTTAGTTAAAAATTTTAATGCTGAAATTAACAATAAATAGTAAGTGTTTTATGCTACCTAATTAAAAAAAATATAGCTGCATGCTTTTACCTTATTTTGTTTAATTACTAGATTACTGAAAGAACTATTGAAGTAATAAAAAATTAAAATAAAAAAAGTGCATAAAAATTGCATTCAAAATAAAAGCAAAATTAAGTTTAAATTACATCGATTAAGGCAGAAAACTGCTAAATTTGAAGTTCTGTTAGAAATAATTTTAAAGGTTTTAAAAAGTTAGACTGTTTACATACGGTTTACCAAAATTAAATGATAGTGTTAGATATACAGTAGCGATAGTAGAGTGCTACCATTCAGGTGAAGGCAAGAAGACGAAGCATATCACAGATTACGTAAAATTGATTGACTAGTTCACGTGAGAGTATTTAAAGCTAATATAAAGTCATGGTAAGTCTGGTTTCGTCAAAAAAATAAAAAAGCTTGAAATTATTGAAGCTTGAAATTAAAGCAATTATTTCATAAAAAGCT
Source organism: Parasteatoda lunata (assembly GCA_949128135.1). Lineage (NCBI taxonomy): Eukaryota > Metazoa > Arthropoda > Arachnida > Araneae > Theridiidae > Parasteatoda > Parasteatoda lunata. The sequence goes on along the minus strand of OX421970.1, from coordinate 9,328,219 downwards.
AAAGTTAAAAAATAAAAATCACAAGTCGGACAATAACGTCCGACTTGTGATTATTTTCTATCACTTAAAACCACATCACAGGACTTTTTTCTTTTTGCTTACAGTCTATCCAACAATGTCTTACAGCTTTTTTGGCCATGGAACCCTAAATAATCAACCTTCTTATAGAGGAACTATGACCTCATAAATAAAGTTCTTCAAGCATTGTAAACATATCACCCAATTTAAGATAACTAAATATTATGAAAATATTTAATAGAAAAAAATTTAAAAAAAATTTAATCGTTTCAATAATAATAGTCTAAAAATGTGGCTTTTTGTTAGGCAGTTGAACTTTCTGATCTGTTGGGGAATTTGTTGATCTGTTGGGAAGGACATACTTCTACAAGTTTTCTGGAACACACACACACACAGATATATATATATATATATATATATATATATATATATATATATATATATATATATATATATATATATATATATATATATATATATATATATATATGTATATATATATATCCACCTCGCGGATTATGAAAACTTTTCCAAGAGTTTTTAAAACAACAATAAACATTGCAGCTTTTGCTTAAATAAACACGGGCATTGAAAGGGTGAAAATCGAGTTCATTCATAATGGCATTCATAAGAAATTCAACGGGCATTCATAAAGAGCAAGACAACGTTAGTCATGTCTTACAGCTGTTTACAAAGCCTTCATGGCAAGATGGGTGATGAATGCGACATCCATTGCTTTCCAGTTTCTTCACTTGGATTGTATTATTAATATTCAAACCAATGATATCGATAGCAAGAGTTTTTTTACGTCTTGCCATCATATAATAAATTGGAATGAATTGTCTTTAGTCATTTATTTAGTCAACATGTAACACATTCTTGGAAATCTTATCGCCAATAAAATTGATAATTAACGAATGAGGGTGGCCCCCACTCAACACTTATACCCCTGAAGAAAAAAGAATGAAGCTGGGCTTTAAATACATGTGCTCAGTTGCGTATTTTTAATTTTGTTATTCATAAGAGTTTCTAAAAATTGTGTATGCACAGTAAATCTTTATAAGAACTAATTCTCGTGTTTCGAACATCGTTTTGTGCTTTATTTTTTCAATCGATGATCTCCCGAGTAAAAAGTCCGTTTGTGTTTGTTTTGTTTTAGCTTCCTGCCTTTATTTTACAAAATGACAGAAAAAAACCGGTTTTATTGATTCAAGATAAGTTACAGTTGATTAAACAATTTGAAGATGGTGCCACAAAAACGCATATAATCCTACAATGTGGAATGGAAGAAACTTTTCCTCGAGGCACTCCCAAGAAAAAGATACATTGAAGCAATTTGAATCAATGTCAGATAATTCTTCAGCGATAAAAACAAACTATGAAACTAGCACATGTGAACAGCTAGATACTACTCTCTTACGCAAGCTAGAATAGAAAGAATTCCTTTTTCGGATCCCGTCGTTCTGCAAAATGTAAAACAATTTTTCGAAATGCTAGGATTCTCAGTCAAGATGGTTGACACGATTTAAAAATCGCTACGGCATTCATGGTGAGAATTTAAGTTCAACATGCAGAAAATTTTTAAATGGAATTTGAACAGTTTCAAGAATCAGAAGGACTTTTATGTGAACAAGTTTAAAACACCGATGAATCTGGACTGTTTCGGAGATGTTTGCCACCATGAACATTGATATTTCAAAACGGATTCCAAGCTCCAGGACATAAATCCAGTAAAGAAAGTTTAACAATAATGACATACATCAATGTTACAGGATCTCAAACACTGAAACTGGTAGTGTTAGGAAGATAAGAAAATGAGATCATTCAAACGGGCGAGAGTCGACAACCTCCCAGTGCACTTTGTTTATCAAAACAAAGGCTGGATGGTTAAACAAATTTTTAAATGAGGGTTTGACAAAAATAAGTCATCTCTACAGTAGGAGAAGATCTCAAACGTCAAAAGCAACTCCCAAAAAGCTATCCTTCTGATTGATAATAGTCTTGCTCCTCACCCAGGGAGAACAGGTTGGGGGGGGGAATGCAGGGAAAAGTCCGAAAATGTGAATTTTCTGATAAAGTGTCCAAATCTCACAGCTCAAATTCAAACCAAGGGGTGCTGGCGTCGATGAAAAAGAAGTACCAATTAACGTATTTGAAAAGAGAAAAGGGTACTGAAAAGAGAAATGATCTGAAAGGTATCTAAAAAGATCATACACTTCTCAACTGGACATAAACGTTGCTTTGGGGGCAGTTTAAAAAGTTTACATTAACAAAATCCTGGTGAAAGACTTTACATAGCTTGGAAAACACTTTGGATTAATTTCTTTATGAATAAATGTCTGTTCTTGATTTGGCAAATTTCGTAAAAAAAAATTAGATGAAGAAAAATGTAGATTAAGAAAGCATTAAAGAATGGTTTAATTGTAATGCAAAAGATCAGGGAATGGAATATTTTAGAGATAAAGAAATTTTAGATAGAGTATTGGGTGCAGATGCTGAAAAAAGTAAAGAAGAGGAAGATCAGACTAAGAAAAAAATGTCGCGATGTAACTCCAGTAAATATTGAAGGACAATTCGTAGAAGAAGAGATAATGTGACACTTTGTGACAAAATTTTGCTAAGAAATCCGCTATCTTCTATCTATACATATATTAAAACAAAGAATGTGTGTTTGCCTGTATGTGGGTAAATGGTAGACTCTAAGAATACGAAATTAAACATGAAAGCTAAATGAGTACAATTGTGAACAAATGAGAAGCCCAAATTTTATTTTTAATTGGATTTTTATATTCAGAGACACTAAAGAAATGAATTTTCTCATTGGTTAAGTGGAAGTTATGGCTCTAATAAAAAAAGTTGATTAATACGTGTTCTGTATTACTTAATTGGTTTTTATTCATTGTGTCAGGTTATTTGAATGACACACAAACAAAGTATTTGTAAGGTAATCTGGAACCACATTTTGTTTATAGTTATGTTTTTAAAACAAGTTACTATAAAACGATAATGTTTATAAAAAGTCCTGTACTGAAAAGTAAATTTAATGCAGGGACGGTACTAATTCGTTGAGAATGAACGTAAAAATTCTCCAATACTATTATTGACACCAATGATAATTAATTTTGGTAATAGTTACTAAAAGAGTAAAATAATAAATGTACAAAAAGACTAAATGAATAATGAATATAATAGTGAAATCGTTTTATTGATGAATTTGTTTAAGAGAGCATAAAAAGTCATCAAACTTGTCAATTAACGTCAGTGATGCTTAACTAATTTTGGTAATAGGTACTAATTTAAATAAAAAATAGGCTATGTACTAAAAAGTAAAATTAATAGAGAAAATGTACTAACTCGCAATGGTGGATCGTAAGAAGTCGCCTTTTCTTTACAGACATCAATGATGTTCATTATTGGTAATAGTAATTTGATAATGATTTTTGGCCTTACTTCCTTAATGGTAACTGGCATTGTTTTTATAAATACGAAATTTCTTTTGAGGGTACAAAGTATTTTTTAATAAAGTAAAGCAAATTGTTAAGTTTCATTCAGCAAAAAATACGAGTTTTGTGTTACAGGAAAACAAAAACGACGCGTGAAAGATATTTACAAAGTATCATCTTCCATATATTTAAATCAATGCGTTAGTTGCAATTTAGTTTTCTTACTAAGTTGAGATTAGGTATTTTAATTTTTAATAGTTAAGATACCAGCTCTAAATACAAATAACATTAATAAGACATGATTTACTTTACTTTGAATTTTAAGAAAATATTTACTTGAATGATTTCTCTAGTACTTATAACAGGAACGGTGAATACAGAATCACCTCAAAGTCAAGCTTAACATTTTGTTTTAGTTTGTACTTTAGAAAAAAAAATCATATCTTCTATTTTGAGAAATTATATTTAGTTTTGAACAAAAATCTTTTAAACTATCATGGAAGTTTCTCCGATATTGTTCGATAACAAATGCAGTTACAATAATTTTGTTTAAGATACTTTAGAAACTTAAATTTTTAACGAGTTTTATTTAGTGTTAGATATTTTAGAACGTATATAATTTGAAATACAACAAATATAATCCATATATATTTTTTGAGCATAAACTATCTATAGCATTCTGAATATTTTCTTTTGTTAGAAATATTTCAGAGGTACTTTCTATGAATGGTTCAAATTTTGAAATATAAAAAATGGAGTTAGTTTTTTTATGTAAAACATTGTAATTTACGTAAAATACTCATTGATGCAAAATATATTCCAAAGGACTTTTTAGCTTGTTTTAAAAAAATCAATAAACTTTTTAAATTATAGACGTTTGTTGTCGAAAAACTTATTGTATTTCTTTTTTAACCAGTTAAATATATGAGGAAAATAAGGAAGACACTCATTTTTATTCTATTAGAAAACGTGTTGAAACGTGAAAAGAAAAAGAGTTGGAAAAAAAATATTAAGATATTTTAAGATTTAATAAATACAAAGAAGTTCACATCGTGTTCTATAAAATTCAATATATTTAAAATATTTTTACCAAAACTAAATTAAATCATTTTTAATCTGAAAGAAACATATTTCTTTTTATATGAGTAAAAAAATAATAAAAAATTGAATGTTTAAAAACAATTTCCATCACGCAAACAGTTTACATTCATCAATTATAAAAAAATAAAAAATCATTTTAGAAAACGCCTCTCTTAAATTTCGGACATTTAATTAAAATCTCATCAACTAAGCTTTCATAAATTTTCCGGAGTTGTTCATTTTATGTTTATTAATTTGTATCTGCTCGTCAATTTAAATCTTTATTTACTTACTTTTTAAGCAAACAATTGTTCAATCTTCATTAGTTTTCTCCTATAAGTTATTTCATTTATGGGACTAACAACGATAAGCAAATGCATCGTTGATTTAATTTTTCAGTACATCGTTGATTTAATTTTAGTATCTTAATGAGTATCAATTTTCTAGAAGGAAACTCTTGAAATTTTCGAAGGTATTTTTTATTAAAACAGTACTCCAAATTGTCTGTACTTAAAAATTTAATTAATTTTAATCTCATTCATCAAAGGATATTAGAGACTTTGTAAATGTAAATAGTAAATAATATATCTCTGTTGTTGTTGAAGTGGAACCTAAAATTTTATAAATGGAGATAAATGTCTTTTTTGTTCTCAAACATAATATTTGAAAAAATTGAAAAGTATAATTGGAATAAAAGAGATTTTGAACTATTACTTAAGTTGCAGAGTAGTTTTTTTAATGGTTTTTAGGTTACTTAATTATCATTAAAATTCAATTTGCAATGTGTTATTCAGTAAATATTTGTGTTGATCTTTCGTATTAAATCGAATCTACATTAAAACATTCAAACCTAATTAGATGTGATTGTCTTACTACATATTTCATAATGTTAAAATATTTCTAATTATCCCATGCATAAAAAGTCTTATTATGTTTTAAAAATATATCTAACTAAAAAAATCTGTATAAATTAAGCAGAATGTTTATATGTATATGCATATGCAACATATACAAATCCATAATTTTGAACCGATCCTTACCTGATTTGGTGCACAAGCATTCGAATACATGTTGGACCTAACTGTCTACTTTAACCTCCGACCACCAGTTCACGCGCTACTTCCCGAAGAAAGAGATTTTCATAGATATGAAAAATATTTTAACATATAGCAGTGGCGGCTCAGGGGATAGAGTGTTCGCCTCCCAATAAGGTGAACCCGACCACAGTGCTGATGTAAAATATCCACAGGGGTAGACGGATTCTGGGTTAGAGACCTCTTGACTTCAGACAAACCATGAGAGATTTTCGTGGTTTTCCTCTCCATGTAACGCAAATGCGGGTTAGTTCCATCAAAATGTCCTCCACCAGGGCAAATTTCTTCCAATACTTCATTCAGGAGTTCCCTTGTCTTCTGAATAGATAGGGCCCAAAATTACAAGGATACGGAGTTTAGCATTGGTAGTCGTAAACTGAAAATTTGCTTGGCGGTTGAACGACGGTTATAAATCGGACATCGGTTATAAATCGTTTATATATGATACTGAATATAGTTAATTCTTATTTTGATGGGATGAATTTCAAATAACGTGTTTTGTTTAATTTAATATCAATAAGGAGAACACATCATAATGAATAAAAATGAAATAAATATTTTAGCTTAATTATTTATGCCCATATATGCCTTTTAGTTTTGTTATGCCCATATATGTTTTTTAGTAATATATGTCTTTTAGTTAAGATCTCGTAATGTTAAGCAATACCATTTTACCAATTATTTAACCCTTTCGAAGAATGGTATTCAGCAAGTATTAAATGAAAAAAAAGGGAAAAAAATTATATTGTTGGTCAAACTTCACTGTTATTAGTGATTATGAGATAAACCATCCAAATGTTTCTCGAAATTGTAATTAAGTTATTGAGAACATAATTGGAATCCTAAAGTGCGAGATAATTAGAAAGGTTTCGTTATATTATGTTGGTAATTTTGTTTTTTTATAGATAAAAATTTTCAATAAAATTCTTAGTGTAAAAAGTTCTCTGATTTTATTACGATATTCGGACGTTGGAATTCTTGAAACTATTCGCACATTTACTAGAAACACTGCATGGTGAAAATAAATCTTCGTGAAAATTTTGTTGCACATACTATGGTTAAAATTAAATAAACACGTTATTAAGGTTACGTTTTTTTTATTTATGGTAAAAATGCCTACCGATACTATTATTATTGCATATTTTTATATAAAAGTGAAAATTCAAAGATTTTCAGAACCCGAATATCATATCCAAAATAAGCTTTTCAACGCAAGAAGTATCCATGTAGTTAATTATTAAAAGCTCTATCAGCACTTGTAAAAACCCTTTTTGGTGAATAATATGCTATTTATATAAATGTTGTTCCAGTGATTCGAAATTATTAGGTCAATTTTTGACAACAAACGGCATCTGTGCTAATTGTGAAAATGAATGAAGTATGAAGAATAAAAGTAGAAATAAAGGAAGGGAAGGAAATAAAATTAAAATTAAAATTATTAAAATTAAAAATATGGCCACTGAAGCCGAGGTCTTCAGGGGGTACCGGCCCCAGTAGCCATAAAACAAAACCTTTTCTATTGAGAGAGATGGCAAAAGCCTAAAAAAACTCCCTCAGTACTCCGAAGGTTTTGTATAGAAGTCCAGGAAAAAAACATGTGAAACATAGAACTAATTCAGAAAAGAAACTCATTCGAAATCATCAGAAAGTAAAATAAAAATCATCAGAAAATAAAAAACTTCAGAAAATAAAAACTCACATTAACCAGGTCAAACGGCGAATACGGAAGCAAACCAAATGAAAAGTAAACACTTAAACCAAAGGAAAACAACGCCCTCTTTTAAAATGCGCAGATTGAAAAAATGAAAGAAAGAAGCTGTCAAAGAAAAGATTACGTCACATATTAATAGAATGCTTAACTGGGGCTGCTCAGTTAAGACTTGAATTGCGCCCTGTTAAAAGAAATAAAAAACTAATATTCTTCAATCATTTTCTTAATCAAAAAATTAACATTACAAAAATTATAAGGAAAATCATTATTACTCAAATTATTCAAAAAATTATTCACAGCTTCCCGAAAACTTTCAACATTATTGCAAATATTTTTAATCCTAACAAAATGTGAAAAAACTAAATTTTTAAAAATTTTATTACACAAATTAGTATTAAAGTTGCAGAAAAATATAACTTTAATTTTAAAAGCTTTTCTTTTATCAAAAACACCAATTTTAATTATTTTGTCAACAATATCAATTTTAAAATCTAATTATTCAACATTTAAACAATCCTCATTAGTTTTCTTCAAAACCAAATCTTTATGATAAATTCTATAAATAAAATTATAATTATCACAATTAAACAAAATCAAATCATCAATATATCTAAAAGCTTTAAATTCATTATACTCAAGAAATTTAGCTTTAAAAAAAAGCAAAAAAATATTAACAAAAGCACCAGAAAAGGAATTACCTTGTGGAATTCCCATAATTTGTTTATAAAAATCTAAACCATTAAAATGAACATTCTCAAAAATATTAAACCTACATAAGTCCAACCAATTAGACTTATCTATTTTCTCATTAAATAAATACTTATCAAAAATGCCACTACAAGTTTGAATAATCTTTTCATGTGGTATACTTGTATACAAATTTTCAAAATCAAAAGTATTAATGTTGGATATATCATTATTATTAATATAATCCAAAACTTCAACGTTACTATTAATAACAATATTTATCTCTTTTTTAATTTTAAGCAAAAATTTTTTTAGAAAACAAAAAACCTTTTTACTAATATCAGAATTGTAACAATTAGTACCACACGCTACAAAACCTAAATTTAACCGGATTTTTATGAAATTTAACAATAGGAAATGTAATCCTATTTAACCTAAATTTTAATTTTTTACTAAACGCAATAATTCTTTTTTCAATAACTATCTGATCTTCTTTTAATTTTAAATAAGTATTATTTGCATTATATTCTCCAATAATAAATTTTTTAAAAAGTATTTACATATAATACAAAAATTATTTGAAGCTTTATCCACTACTGTAACGATAAACCACTGGGTTTTATGGCCACTGGGGCCGGTACCCCCTGAAGACGTCGACTTCAGTGGTCATATTTTTAATTTTAATTTTATTTCCTTCGCTTCCTTTATTTTTACTTTTATTCTCTCTTTTATTGTAATTTCTGCTGCTTTTTAGCGCATTTTTTCAATGAAATTTTGTCCATTTCGATTAAAAAAATTATTTGTATTCTTTTAGTATTAAAGTATGAAGAAACAGTTTTATGAAAACTAGTATGATCAAATTTGTTAAAATTTAAAAAAAGTTGCTTCCACACGTTACGAAATATTTACTCAAAATTTATCGAAAACTGAAGATTTTTTGTTGAGAAGTTTTTATCCATTAATTTTTTAAATGTCATTTTTAGTCTATTTTTATCGAAATGTATAAGCTTAAAAAAGTTATATATATAATAAGGAGGTCGCAGAAAGGTTGCGACACACTTACAGGGGAATTAAGGGATTCATCAGATTAAAATTGCATATGAAACTATGGAAAGAAATATAATTATACGCTACTTTAATGTAAACTGTTTCTTCGCGTACTTATAATAAGGTCATAATAAAGAAGCATCCATAGCTGCGTATGACGACATTTTCGGTTATAGTTTCCTATGCAGTTTTATTCCTGATCGTGTGCTTTAATTCCCCTAGAAATTTGTCGAAACATTTATGCGACACATTCTTAAGTGCAACGTCTTTAAACTTGTAAAATTTCGGAAAAAAAATAGACTGATAAAGCCTTTAAGAAAATCTGTAACTTTAGGAGAAAAACTAATATCTGATTTGAAACATCCACACCCGATGTAAGTAAGATCAAGTAATTCCATAAAGTCATCTTAAAATTTGTTCCTCATTGTTATTCTTCACAGCAAGATGTTATAGATAGATTTTAAAATTGTAGCTTTACTTCAAGTCTGTAAATTGTGACTTTCTTTTTGTTGGTGACAGAGCTTTGAAAAAAACTGTTAATAATATTTTTTTTTAATTTAAAAGTACTGAAGTATGAAACATATTTAATTAATTATGTCTATTCATTCTTAACTAAACTCATACTTTAATGTTTATAAAAACACAAAGTATAGTTTAATGTAGATAAACTTAAAAGAATTGCAATACCTATATTATAATTAAAAAAAAGAATTTTAATGCTCTGATAAGTTCTTGAACTTAGTGAAATGTATCAGGCAATTGCCACATTTAAAGAATATTTATATATTTTTAGCGGGAACTAAGCTGAACTCTCAAACTGTGATTTTAAAGATATATCAAACTTACTACGGAGATAAAAACAATATAATAATAAAAAAAAATAATAAATTACTCTGACGCTGATCATACACGTTCCATCGTAAATGCTGTCTAACAACTTATTCCTAAATCTATTTTCTTATGAGCTCAAGCAAAGACAAAATAGCTTTACATTTCAGTCCAATGATGTGAAGATAAGTATTGTTAACGAATACCCTTATCCTGCCTTTCGAAGATTAGTACGACTGAAAGTACTTGTTCGTGAGGCAATAAAGATTAAGGTAAATGCTTAGATAAATCTTTGTTTTGGGATTGTTAGAGTTTTATATTGGGAATGGATTAAAAAAAAAAAAACTCGTTGAGGAAATTGCAAAATCATTGATGAATGCATACTGCATAGGAAAATTATTCTTACTATTATGTATTTTTTTTTTTTTACATTTAGGAAATAATAATGTTTCTACAAAATTCTGAACGTGAATTCAATATTTTGCTTCAGCATTTACAAGTATCTAAACTTTAAGACTTCTGGCAAAATTAGGTTTTCCTTTTCCTGATATGCAAAATTTTTGTTTTTTCTTTTCAACAAATACTGAAAGCAACAATAGCTTGCAGATAATATAATTTTATGTCAATTAATAAATGCATCTTTATTTGAGATTATTAGAGTTCTTTACAAGTAAAAATTGCTCTAAAAAACAGTTGTCACCTAAAAGGTTATCAGCTAAGTTCTACAGTATAGCTGATATTTATATTTATGAGTTTACCTTAAAACTATATAATTTAAATTCAAGAGTAATTAATGTTTTTCATTTTTTATTTTGAAACCGTCGTTGAACAGCCGACGCAATTTTTTGGGTTTACTACTACAAATGTTCAACTCCACAGCCTTGAAATTTTGAACCCAATTCAAAAGACAAAGGAACTCCTGGATCAAATAATGGGAGAAATTTGCCTTCGTGGAGGAATTTTTGATGGAACTAACCCGCATTTGTGTTGCATGGAGAGGAAGACCACGAGAACCTCCCACGCTTAGATTGACGGCAAAGGAACTCTAACTCATGATCCGTCAACCACTGAGGATATTTCACGTCAGCACATTGGTCGGTGCAAGTAGAATCCACATTCGTTTCGACCAGCCATCACTGGGGATTCGAACCCGGTTCACCTCATTGGAAGGCGAACGCTCTATCCCCTTAACCACCAAAAAAATCTTAAAAAGTAATGGAATACATACTTTAAAAACAATGGAATAAAAAGTACCTATTATTTTCGGTTGAATGCAAAAAATCGCCGTATTATTGACGCTAATGTAATATAATATTTTTTTTATAGTTAGGCTTTTTAAACATGATTCTGTAAAGCTAAATAATTTAAAAATAATAATTGAAATAAAAAAAGTTAAGTAATAAAAGCAAAATTTATAGAAAAAAAAAACTACTTAGTAGTTTTAGAGAACTGTTAAAAATCATTATACACTGTAAAAAATCTGGGTAAATGTTTAACCAATACTTGGTGCAAAGTTTCTAATTGCACCATAAATTGGATAAATGAAAAATTATTTTATTTAGGTTGCACCATAAATTGGTAAATATGATCAAGAAATGCGTTTATGGTGAAATCGATTGCACCAAACTTTCGTATTATGACAGGCACGAGCTTTATCCGTGACCGACAACTTATTTTGTAGCTGTTAACTAATGACGGATTTTGTTGTCGAAGCTTGCTATCATCTCAAGCCACTCACTTTGAAATCGTCTATTTCTTTTGCAAGTAAGTAAACTTTTCTTATCTATTTGCAATAATTACAGTTCATTTCTTTCATGTCATCTTTAAAAAATTTTGTTGTGTGTTGTGAAAGAGTTAGTTTCAAATTTCTTCTAGAAAACTATATTCGTTGTATGAATAATTAGATATTGTAAAATCTATATCAGCTCTTTTTCAATAAATAAGGAGATATATCCATTTTATGCTCACAGAAAGTGCAATACCAGTGACAAATAAACGTTAAATACATCAATCTTAAGCTGAATAGCTTTCCACCAAATTTACTGCTGATGAAAATGTTCTAGTTCCGTGTTTTGATTGCATTCTATCGAATAAAAAAAGTGTATGTACTTTCCGTTAGGATTAAAATTTCTTAACAATATCTTTGCTTCTGTTTTGATTTTCTTCTTCTATATTGCTCATTTTCGTTTATAATGTCACATAATTACACGAATTTTTGTCTATATATTCTTAAATGACTTTGTTGTAAAATTTTCAAAGCGAATTATATTTCCGATCAAATTTCAAATTAGCACATGAGATTTTCAAAAGGCAACCGTTGTCATGGAAACAGGGTTTCTCTTTGGCTCACGAGGTAGGAAAAAAAACAAAGAAACATTTTGACGTTAAGGAAAACAAAGCACTAAATATCTTTTTATTCGCCAAAAATCTTACTGAAATTTGAACAAAATACCGACCAGAACAAGATTCGTTTTAGAGCATTTAGAAATAAGCTGATTTCTTATTATATTTTTTTTAAAAAATAGATTTTCTTATTTATACTTTTTTACTAAGCGAAACAAATTTTAAATTGAACAAAATATCTTATTTGAAAAGTTAATAAATATATTTTTCTTTAAATATAAAAAATAAAAAAGTACTTAGATGCTAATAGATACTTTGCTATAGATACCTATTTTTCCATGAATTATTATTATTATTATTTTGTAATTTACCACATTTGCGTTTTGTGAGGAAGGGAAAAGACAACATAAGCATAAAATCAAACGTTATAATTGATCATGAAAAAGGTCATAAGTATTCTTTATAATATTTACAGTTGTTTTTTTTTTAAAAAGATTTATTCTAATCATGAAAGTAATTTTTTTATTCTGAAACATATTTTCTTCTATGAAACAAAAGAACTTTAGTTAAAAAGACAATCTTCACAAACAATATACATGGGGAGGTTTAAAACCATCCACATTAATACAGCTCGTGTGTTTATCAGCAGCCATATCCCGCCCTCTAAGGCTCAACACGAACTCTTTGATCTATCCAAGTGATGATCATATCGTTCATTTAATATTTTAACAGTTGACAGTACCTTCTGCAAATTTTTTGCGGAATCGCCCTGTATGAAATTAAATTCAAAATTTATCATGAGGAGAAATTCTATTTGGTTGCTTTGGCGCATTTTAAAAACAACAAATAATAATATTTTAAAATATCAATATTTGAATTGAGTGAATATTTTGTATTTTTTTATAATATCAAAATACATAGTAATAAGAATCAGCCTAATATTAATCATTAATATTAGCCTAATAATATTAGAATAATCAGCCTAAAATTAAAATTCTTTTTTTTCATCTCTTTAAAACATTAGTGGTACTAACTCTATAGCATCTGCTGGTGCTTTAACGAATGAAATATAAAAAAGAATTTTAACTTTACATATATCAACTTGAAGAAAGAAAAAAAAATTATATGAAAGAAAACATTTTTAAAGTGCCAAAAAGCAGAGAAGATTAGCATCATTATTAAATATTTATAAAAAAAAGGGAAGATATTTTAAATCAAATTCATATGAATCAAATTATAATTTAGCTATTTAAATCTATAAAAATTAAACTATTTTTAATTTAGATGTGTTATGTAATATAGATTTATATTTATATTACATAACACTTCTAAAATAAAAAAAATAGTTTTTTTAGTTAAAAATAGTTTTTTAATTTTTATAGATTTAAATAATTAAATTTTAATTTGATTTATATAAATTTAATTTATCTTCTCTTTTTTTATAAATATTTAATAATGATGCTAACTTTCTCTGCTTTTTTCGCTTTAAAAATACTTAATAATGGTGCAACCTTCCTTGCTTTTAGTTCTTTTCAAAACACTGATTTTTCGTGCTACCTTTCGCTGCTTTAAGGTTCTTTCAAAATCTCATTTTTGGTGCAACCTTCTCTCGTTGTTTGGAGCTAGTGAAAGCACCAACATATAGTAAAACTGAACACCAATTTATGTAGCCAGCAAATGAATGTCAATGTTTGGCGCAACGTAGCTCGAAATTTTCTACAGTGTACATCATTGACTCCATTGAAGTTAACCAAATTAAACCAAAAAAAAAAAAAAATAACAATATACTAAAAAAGCAAAATTAATCATGAAAGTATAACTCATTTGTGCAGAAGAACCGTGAAAAAATATCTTTTTTTAGTAATATTTCGCACTTTTATGTTACATTCCCGACTCTCCTATGCGCAATATTTGAAACAATATAAGCAATTCACCTCCAAAAACAATAACATGCCAAATAATGCGGAATATATTTATTTCTATGGGAAGTAATCTTAAAACATTTTACTTAGTCTAATAATGTTAAGTCACCTGGAAGGGCAGCAGAATTAAATACTGATTTAAGGATAATTTATTTTTAACCCCGAGAAAAAATGGTTAGTCAACTAATATATAATATGAAAAAAAAAATAATATGGAAATTAGTCAGAATATTAAATAATTGAAGATTAAATTAATAGTTATACTATAAATACTGGAGGAACAGTTATATTATGGATAGCTTGGACAAGGGAAATTTAAATCTGCCCAAACTAACGAATTATATTTGAAATTTTTTTTTTTTTTGGTCTTCTGCAATAAGACTAATGATGGCGTATCCATTATAGATGACGAAAATACCAGATTATTAGAAAGCAGAACAAAATGTAAAGATACCTTATGTATATTTTGATGTTATAATGTATTTATGATTTTTTTAGTTAAAATCAATCTGATCTTTTGTCATTGTTGAATTGTATACAATAAATTATGATACAAAATGTATAAAAACTTATACATTATTGACTTCATTTTAAATAAGTTTTCTAATTAACTATATTTTTATAAATTAATTTTCTAAAATGTGCGTAAATTTTGTATTACTAAGTCTTAATAAGTTATTCTATTGAAAATATTTTTAATAAGTCCGTAATATATTTATTATAAGTTTTTCGACTAAAATATAGTTATAAATTATACTACAAGATTACATCTTAAGTAAAATATAAATGTTAAATTATATCAATAGTGATTAGAATTATATGGCAATCGAAGAAATGAAAAATAATTTTTTTTAAAATTAGTTCTATAATGTTTGAGGGGAAAGAATAAAAGTAAGCATTTTAGTGCTATAAAAATTGCATAAATCAAATAAATACATAATGATGCATTCTGTATTATAGAGTTCCATTTTTACTGTCACTAACTGGAATATTTTGGAGCCTTTCCATTAAAGAACCTTTTAGATTACGTGAAGAAATGAAAGATAAAAAAAAAAAAAAACACTCAAAATTTGTGTGATTCATATATTAGGAAAACGACAATTTGATTATCTTTGTCATTATAGATAATGCGTTTTATACGAGCTGGTGTTTTATGCAGTTTTTGAAAGACAAAATTTATTTTTCTTTAATTGTCCATGATTTATGAGTACTCTATTTTTTATTTTCAATAAACTGTGCCTTGAGCAATAAATGCGTAAAAAATACTTTGCGAACAAAACAAATATACAAATAATTAATTTTTAAAAAAAGTATAACCTAATTTTTAAAAAAAATTAGATTTAATTTTTTTTTAATTATTTTTTTTTAACTAAACAGGTCTCCTCCCAGTGTTCATGATTGTTTTGCGACTATTTTTGTTTGTAGAGTAGGAATTTGAATCAAAAAGTAAATTATTATAATTTGCATATTTTTTATTGCAATAAATTATTTTGAGCATTTTTTTTATTTCAATTTTAAAGCATACAAATATTCACAAAGAAGCAAACTCGTTTTACAATAGTATTTCCCAGAGAAAATATAAACCATCTGAGGTAATTACGTGCCGATGAAGACCACGAGAATCCCCCAGAGTCACCAAACGACAACGGGGATTTATTTTTTAAGCAACTATTACTGAAAAAAACTTTGTCTAGTTTTTGCGAGATAAGTTTGACGAGATATCAATCGTCAAAGATAACAAAAGAGAAATACGAGATTTAAACATAAATTTAATGGCATTTTAGCAAATAAATTAAAAGCATCCAAGATTATACTCAAAGACGTAGAACATAAGAAGAATGTAAAGCAATGCACAGAAAGAGTGAAAAAAAAACAACATTTTACAATGGTATATATACATTTCATCGACTTAAAATTCAGTTCACTACATTATACTACAGTAAGAAGATTACAGAGAATACATTGAGTATACATAGAAGTTTACAGTTTCACCAGGTCACCAGCTTTGGTATTTGAACCTAGTATGTTGATTACACCACAGGTTCCATGGATTGACCAGAAAAAAAAATTCAACTTGTTCTCTTTTTCTATGGCTCGCTCTATATTAACTCGCTGCTCGTTTTTCTCACCATTCTTTTTTCTTATCGAAGGAAAACATTGATTTTCCTTGAAAACAAATACTCTTATTATTTTATATAATAAAAATCAAACAACAATCCATACTAGAAATAATTTGGGCATTATAAATTTACCAAACTCGCATTCACGGATAACTTTTTCCCATTTAAAATAAATTTTCTTTTACGTTACAAAAAGAGGAAAAACACGAAAACCTTTCACAATAAGATCTGCAAAATGATTATATACATTTGAATTTAAAAAAAAAATTGTAAAAATATGTGATGTTTTTACATATTGGTAGTTTTTTCTCCTTATTTAATTTTTTTCTTGTACATGCACATGAAACATTGTGCTTTTCTTATAACAGTAATGTATTAATTTTTAGTGTGGTCATAAATTGATGACATCAACATATTACAGTTTTGTTTGTAACAGTTTTCATACCAAGACAAATATATATAAAAAAACTACTTTTTATTGACTTTAGAAACTTCTTTTAATAAATCCAGTACCTAATTGTAAATCTGTGGAACACCAAGATAATATTCCGACATTTTTCTAATCTCAACAAGTCTGTGAACTTCGATTCAACAACCAATCGCTGAGTAATGTTTTTGTCATCAAATTTCTGTTGTATCACTTTTTTTAAATTTTAAATTCAGATATTTACTTTGATGCAACTATTTACCATTCTTACAAATAGTAAGTATAATTTAGGTAATCATTTTACTTGACTTACTTTTTCTGTACATAATTTTTCCACTTCCTTAACATATCGTTCTTCCTTTGTAATACTGTACACACATTTGCGTCAGTTACATATAATTTATAACGTAATTGGAAAATAAGGTTTTATATTGTTTCCCAGTAACGTACTACCCATAAATGTTAAGAGAATGTCAATATTTTCACTAACTGTTTGCAAAAAAAAAAAAAAAAAAAAAAAAAAAATTGACATATTCACATGGTAATTTTTCTCTATGAAATGTGCTCAAAACTAACAAAATATGATACAATTTCTGTCGTTTCTGGCTCTACGGGAAGAGCAGAAACGTCTGTAATTTTTATCGCAGCGCTATGACATAAAATGAAATTAACTATAAAATATGGTTTAATAATATGTGATAAAATCTGGTAATTGTGTTACAATTTGATTATTCTATCATAATACCTTCATGGCATAAAAACCATACATTCGGAGGCTTTTCAGTTTTGTATTTTTAATATGTGGTAATAAGAACTACAACTTGAGAACCAGAATTTCCGGTAGGCCATTACCATATGAATGGAAAAATAACGAAATAAATTGTTTAAATATCGTATATTTTGCTTTTTAGTAATAAAATTATGTTGTTTTTTCTATTAACGCCATTACCATTCAGTACGTTAATTTTACCAGAATTATTTTCTCCGTGTACAAATTTTGAAAAAAAGTGTGAAATAGTTCACAAAAGTGCAAGTAATATATTATGTATAAGCGCTGCTTTGCACAAAAGTTTACATTTCAATTTCGGTAAAAGAAAAATGTTTTCCTTATTTTACATCTGGTTTATTTTCTAAAATATATTTCTTATTTATATTTAACTAAAAGCCATGCCGAAGTTTGTACTGGTTTGGATTTCTTCAGAGAGAAAGACAAAAAATGCAAGAAAGAAAAAGTGGAAACAGGCTGAATTCGTGGTAGAATTTGCATATGCAAAACAGGGATAGATTTTAAACTTAAGTCTTCCTCAAAGTGGATTAGGGAAAATTCACAACACAAATTTTTATGTTTGTTTTGTTTTTGATTTCCCGGCTGTATCTTTTCAATTTCACTGAAACAATAAGTAAATATTTGTTTTTGCAAGTATTTGCATTTCGCATTAAGTATTTAACTATCGTAAGCTACAAAGAAGAACACTAGTGTTTTTTTTTCTGTATAGCAGATAAAGTAGTATGATAAAAAACAAAGCAGTATGAATATTTTAATTTATCAAGCAGTTACTGTCAGATTGTTTATAAAATATTATAAAAGTATTTACCTTACTTCAAAGTCCTTGATTAAATTACATAAAGAATATCATTTGACAGATTGAAAAATGCACTTAAAATTGATAAATGAATTATTTGCCTTAATTTTGCTGTTAGAAATAGTGAAAACTTATTGTTAGACTAAAAAAAATAAAAAATGCATTTGTAAAGCTTATAAAAAATTTACAAATATAGTCCAGTTTAATTATAACTTGGTATCTTTATATTCAATTCGAACAAAAAAAATATAATCAATTTTCAAACTAGTTTTGATGCTTTTTTTTTATCCCACATTTTTAGAGATTTGACAGATTTTGATTTTGATAATTTCTATTTGATAACGATTCTTAAAAATGAATATTGATGTGGATATTACATGGAGATAAAAACTTCTGGTAAAATTACAGTATGATAAGGACAATCTGATAAAAAAACGTAATTCTGGTAATAAAACTAAAATATATTGTATTTATCAGATATTTTCTCTGTATTCATTTATTTGATGATTTTTCTATTAATAAGATAAAAGTTTATCTGAAATTTTGGTTTTCAAAATTATAGTTCTAATTACTACACATTTAGAAAAAAATACGAACTGAAAAATAAATTTAACCGAATACATGGCACTCCTGCTATGCACTAAGGCTGTGGTTCCCAAACGGTTTTACTGCTAAACCCTGAGGTTTTGAGGAAGGGTCATAGGGGATCCAAGAGTTTAAAATTTAATAAAGTAATAATTTTTGGAACTTATATCTATGTTTATATCAAAACAATAAACCATAATTTAAATAAACCATAATTTATTTGATAGTTTAGATATTTGCATGAAATTATGTTATAAAACTACAGTAAAAAAAAAAGAAATGGCAAAATTTATTCCAAATTGTACTAACATTTTTCGTCGAAATTTCCAATTCAAAATAAAAGAACCAAATTCAAGAATAACGAATTTTGTTTCTCTGATAACTATTCTCAACGTTTAGCGGAGTTCTTTTTCAAAAACCATAATTCAGCTTAATTTATTGATTCTATGCTAATATGTGAACAACACAAATTCAGAACTAGACTATATACCATTCCAGTGCTGCAAATTCAATTGTTTGACATAAAATCTTTTACTTGAAGCGTTTTGCTGATAAAACGACGTTTGAAAAAAGAAGTTCTTCTTCACATTAAATATTATCAACATTATTGATAGTCTTCGTCCAATATGTTCATGATTGCTAACAAATTTTATTTATATGCTTGGGGATCCGCCAAAAGATGTTGAATAATTTAATGTTCCGTAACGTAGCCGTAAAAAATGAAAACGACTACTCTAATATATCATACTAAACTAACAAATTTCACCAAATTAACAAAACAAATTTTACCAAAACCATACATACTATTTAGCCATTTTACCAAAATCAATGCCAAAGCACTTCGGTAAAAATCAACGTACTTTTTTATGATCTCATATAGCCCGAAATACGGTAAATGTCATTATATTCAGGTAGTTTTGACCATACTTTTTCTCAGTATGAAATCACTTTATGAAATTAAAATTTCATTTCCAAAAATTTTTCAAAATCTAGACCAATAGAAATGAATAAGCATTAAATATATTTAATGAAACGTATAAAAATAGAAGTTGATATAAACTCTATTTTATTTCATACGTTTACACTTCCATTTAGAAAGTTATTTCAAAGTTTAGAATTATCTTGACGCAAAATTATACAGTAGTTATTTGATAGTGTCTAAGTTGAATGTCGATTGACTTAAGTTGTGCATTAGACTGATAAATATGCATGAAATGCGTATTATCAGTTTAATGTTTACAAAATCGCTTACGTTCTCTAATATAAGCTTGCATTATCCATCTTGTTAAATTACTTGCAAATCCTTCTCATAGATTTTAAACTTTGCGCAAAATAATGATTATATCTTTATAGTAAATAATAAATATGTTTAAACCCATACAGAGAAGCTTAGAAACAAGAATTTATAAAATAATTTTACTATTATTTAATCTGCTGACAAATATTAAAAAAAGAGTAAGAGTTTTAGATAATAAATCTTATTTTATCAAATCCATGTGATATATCATATTAAATAAATTTTTATATGCTCACAATATATTCTGTATTTTTAAAAATTGAATCAATGAAATGAATCATTTTTTAAATGTAGTAATTGAAGCATGAAGAACTATTGTTATAAGTTTTGAGAAACTTTGTATCTGTAAACTTATCGAAACTTCTTTAAATATGATAAATATCGCCAAAGAAATTTTTTAAACTATTTTCCGCACCAGTTATTTTATATAAAAAAAACAGTTGTTTTATATGAAATTGCTTTATAGAGTTACGATCTAAATACTTGAAATCATTGTTTGTCTTGTCTTTTTGATTATTTATAATTTTTGATGCGCCAATTTTCGTGATCTAATCATAACTTCGGTGATTTAGATAATGACAGTTTATAAACTGGTTTATTAATTATTTTTAAATTAGATTGGGGTAAATTTTCTTTTAAAACTACACAGTGAATTTAAAAGCAATAATTCTAAAAACAAACCTCTATTTCAAGCCTACATTTTACATCCAAGAGTTTCTACTCTATGAAAATTTTTATATTAGTGAACGTCACAAATGGTAACTCTATAGAGTTATGTATGGTATTATAGTGAAACACAAACTATAAATCTTAATGTAATTGGACACAAAGGATAGTTCTTGAACACCAAGAATGTCCTTTTTCTCTGTAAGTCAACATCTTTGTTGTTTAGTAACACTAAAATATATAATAGTAGTGAGCTATGATATACATGAGAGTGTTTAGACGATACAATTTAAATTAAGAACAATTATATTTTGGGAGCTAGTTAAAGTAAAATTTGTTTTCAAATTAAATATCCTCACACTATACACTTTTTTAAAAAATTAGTGTATATACAAACATATTTCAAGTAGAGAACTTTAGTTATCGTACAAAAAAATTATGAAATTGATAAATTAACAATTGCAATTGTTTCAGAATTACTGTAAATTTGAAACTAAAATGTACTTTTTTCTCAACGAAATGCTTTTTTAATGAAGCTATAAATTGATTCTAATACTCATGAAAACATATGTTGCCAATTAATAAACAAATAAAAAATTAATAGATAAAACTATGAGTGAAAAAGTAAATGAAAATTAGATTCTATGAAACCCATAAATTCAATTATCTCAACGCGAAAAATGGCAGCAACTATACACAGATAGAAATTTCCCGGAAAAAATGGTTAATAGTCAATTTATTTATTTGTTATGTTACCATTTTCCAACAAAACGCCATTTTGTGTTTGATTGTAAACAATCTATTATCGTCATGCTGTGACCAAAAATTTTGGAGTTTTCGAGACGTACGTCTCTCTTCTCCATCACTATACATTACTGAACAGAAACCATAGGTTCGGTTTTTCTTCACCTCATATCGTTCATAGATAGTAGTTGACCAGAATTTTCGCGAGAGATCAAAAACTTTTTCATGAATAACCTTACTGCTGTACCGTCTAATATTTGGAAATAAATTATTTTTATCTTTTTATTGCGTGGCTCTTTTCACAGCATATTTATTTGTTTTAACAAAATATTTATTAAGTTGCACATGACGACATAGTCTCTGTCGGATATTAATCATTTCTGTTTTTAAAATTCCAGTCCTTTATCTTACTAACGAAGGTGAATCATTGCGACTTCGAAATTTTTGCTATTTGTAGTTTTAAACCATTGTTTTTAATGGAATTTAATTTCATCACACCGAATTACTCTCATAATTTTCAATATTAGCTAATTTTGATCAGGACTTTGAAGCTCATCACTGTAAAAAGTTCCGGATCAAATTAAGGTGTAAAATATGCTGCCATTTTTGGTGCCTCATCCGTAAAATCCATATCACCCTGAAATCAATTTTTCCCATAAAAATTTTTGTAGTTTTTGCAGTAATATTAAATCAGTTATTCGATGGTTTACGGTAATTATTACTGTAAAAATTATGGTCCATCTGATTTTTTTCTCGAATTATATATTCTGGTAAGTCCCCTGATTGGTAATACATTTTACCGTAATTTGATCCAGAATTTTTTACAGTGCATGATAAACTTTTATTCTAATTAATATTGCGAATTGTAACAAGATTTGAATGCATTGGTACCGAAATATTTCTAAGTCAATTTCCTTAAATTTTAAATATAATTTAGCTTATAATCTTTTTTTTTATATGTTTTAAAGTGGTCGTAAGTCAAGTTTGAATTTCATAACAATGGATACTTAAATCTAGTTAAAATTATTTTTCATATGTTTTTTGCTAACTGTTATGTCTATAATAAAAACATTTTTTTTCTCATTTGAAAAACAGATATTGACTGATGAAAGAAAGCTGATCTCAAGCTTACTTTCTTATTTATCTTAGAATTTCTTTTGAAATTTCCTGAAAATTAATCTTAAAAAACTAGAAATCTGTAAACACATTTTATTTGTATCATACTTAGGATATTTTTTAATAAGTTGCTAGCAAATATTTGCTTTGGCTGAAATATGTACACAACATGTAATATAAAATTCGTAAGGAAAATAAATTATAAATGGTTTCTTCTGCAAACTTGTTTACCTGCTGCAAGAAAAAGAAACAGAAAATAGAACCTAATAAAATGAATCAAAAATCGATAAAAAGTTAAGAAAAAAGCTTATATAAACAAAACTACAATTAGGAATCCATTTCTCTTAGAAAATAAACAACCCAATGACAATCGCATGTAACCATGAAAACAGAAATTAGTTTTTAAAACATTTATTTCGAAATTTGAGGATCTTTTGGTAATAGGCTAAGTGATAATTTAGTATCAATGGTTTGTATGAACTTATTATAAATCGAAGAAATTAAATGAATTAATTTATGGTAATTAAATTATTTATAGGTATCCTGATTATAGAAAGCCCCATTTAGAGTTAAAGGGAAGCTTATTTATGAGTAAAAAATAAGAAATTTTCTAAATTGAAATGTAAGTAAAAATTAAATTTTGCTGTAAAATGCAGTCTTGATCAAAAAATCTGAAAATCATATCAGTTGATTTTGTTTTCCTCTTTCCAAAAAAAGAAATATCTGTTAAAACGTACATTTACTTCAAAGTTCAAATTTCTAATATTTTTTAGTAAGGCGATATTAAAAAAATCCTCATAAGATACCATTCTTTAAATTATGAAATTAAAGTTTAAATGTTGACTAAAAGAATTATAAAATTATTTGTTTCCTTTAAAATAAAAAAATCAATCATTCTGATCAACAACATTATATTAAATGACGAAAGAATATATATAAAAAAATGTTTTTTTCTAATTTTGACCAATAGACCAGTGAAAAGAAATTGAAACTATTTTAAAGAGTAAGTTTGCTTATGACTGTGCATTTTTATTTGTAATTTACCCGTTTTTTACTTAATTTTCTTTTGAAATGGAATGAAAACTTTTTAAAATGTTATATTTTCTTGAAAAAATAATTTTTAGTTTTCTAAACATTCCTTTGACTTTTATTAATAATCATAATCTCGTAAAATTTAAGATAATATTTCCATTGCTACGTGGTATTACCTACTGCAATTTTGATTGTTCCAAACAGCCATTATTGGATTGTTGCAGTTGGGCAAAAATATAGTATACAATGGCTATGGCCTCATATAGGTATAGGGATTCTAACTCATATAATCACAAGCAACCTCTTAGATCACAGACTAGCTAAGCGACAAAGTTCTTATATCTATAGTTATATATTCAGGCAAGACAAATTATGAAATATTTTAAATCTATGCTAACGATTTCAAATAAGTCTTATGTGCCAAAGCGTCATTTTTTTAAAGTTCTCGTTTGATGATAAGAAGTGTATGTTATAATATTAATCGATAAGCAAAATGACCCTGATATAAAATGTCCGATTTAAGCTCCTGTCTGATACAAACGTTGATTTTAATTTTAAAAAAAACCCTATACCTATTTTTTTCCACACTTTTCAAAGTTAGTAAATCACGAAAAAGCTTTCATATAACTCTTTTACAATTATTTATAATCGTGATATTGAAGAAAATGTTTGAACTTTTTGCTATGCAACATGAAAATTTCTGTAGAAATATCAGAGTAGTTTTTGGAATCCGACACTCATATACCTCTATAAGATGGATGCTATAAAATTCTCAGAAAGAAAAAAATTAAAATCCCTACTTAAAAAGCTATCAGTTAAAAAAAATCATTGCAGAAAAGTTTCATTGAAACATATTAAACAAGAAGAATGTAATATAATTTGTTTCGAAATCTTTGCCCCCCCCCTAGTATAAAAATACATATTTTTAATTTTCAT
Source organism: Parasteatoda lunata (assembly GCA_949128135.1). Lineage (NCBI taxonomy): Eukaryota > Metazoa > Arthropoda > Arachnida > Araneae > Theridiidae > Parasteatoda > Parasteatoda lunata. The sequence continues at coordinate 9,303,540 of OX421970.1, read as the reverse complement.
AAAATGATAACAAAAGGGATTAAAACTTGAAAGAGTTTATCTTTGATTTATTAAAAGAAATTTTTTATTCTTTTGGATCAAATTTAAATGGTTTTAATAATTATTTTTATTTTTCTTCTTTAACTATATTTGAAATTTTTGCAAAAAAAAAAACATCTTTTGATTTAAAATTTATTTCCAACAAAAAAAGTGGACAAAATAGTTTAAAAAAAGAAAAGAAACTATCAAGGAATTATTATTTTTTCTTTTTCAAACTTATTTCAATAAAATCTTTTAAAAAAAGTAATTATGAAAGTTTTATGCATTCAATGTGGATATAATAAGGCGACAAAAATTAGTCATTCATATTATTTTTTTTCAAATAAAAATTGAAATATGCAGCACAAAGAAAATGCAAATCACACTATCTGCAATGCATACTTTTTTACTAATTTCTTTGATTCTTTAGAAGAAAAAATAAATTTATGCTATTTATCTTCATCAAATATTTTCATAGTTACTAGCGAAATTTACATTACATAAGACATTTTTATAACTATGAGAAAAATATTACTTTTTTATATTTTAACTTGTTTAAGTAACATAACAAGACTGAAAAGTTCTATCCATCGATAGTCTAGTTATTTTCATAGGATTCTTTTATTTACATTTTGCAATATCCTTTCTTAGTAATTACATTACATACACAAACTTTTTGATGCAGATGATGTTTAAAGATAACATATTTATTCTGATTTAAATTTATAATTATTTTCGCTTTTAAATTTTCTGTTAAGTAATTTTTGAATTTATTAAACATATAAAAATAAATGCAATTCATGATAACTTTTTGCTTTAAAACAAATGCTAATTAAAAGATTTGGAACGCATTTTTAAGCAGAAGCTAATTAAAATGTTTCGATCGTGTTAAAATTATTTAGAATTGGAAAACACTTCCTCTGCAGGATCAAAATTACAAATAAATAAATAAAGTAATAAAAAAAACAGAGCTGTTTTGAACTACGGACAATGAAAAAAAAAAGAAACATATTTGCCGATTTCAATTCTTCGAAACAATTTAAAACTTGAATAAATACATGCAAAAAGAAATAAGATCAACTCATGAATATATATTTTTGTCTAATAAAAAAGTTTTAATGTAAAAATTCGCAATTTTAGTAATTTAATAAGCTTTCATTGACCATTAAACATTTTTATTCAAAATTAGACAGAAAAACTGAATATATATGGATAAGAAAATCCAATTGATCAGAATTTGAACTGCGGAAAGCAAAGGTTCCTCTAATAAAGTTGTCCAAAAAGCTGCCATAAGTTTAAATTCTTGATTTAAAAACAAATTGAAGTACATTTTTCCCGAAAACCTTTTTCATGTTAAAAACTTTTTCATGTCGTTTAATTAAAATTAAATTTTTTGAAATGCGCAGCAGTTTTTAAAGCTAATACTTCAAAAATTGTTATTTGAAAATAGAAATTTCTCATCAATATTTGTATGTAAGAAAAATAAATCTTTGACAATACATTTTTGATATTATACATTTAAAAGGCAATCATGTGCAAAGTGTTTAGAGAAGAATCAAATGGAAAAAACGGAGTTAAGATATAAAATTGTTTTAGTTAATCATAAAAGTTTCTTTAATATTCAGCGAAATGCAAGTAATATTTTTAAAGAAATTATTAATATAAGGCCATGCGTTTGAAAAAACAACGTAAGTGCTTCAAGAGAGATTTCAAGAATAACGACTTAACATCTAGTTTTCCTGCTATTTCAATACTATAGATTCAAAATGTTTCAAATGTGTTGTACACCTACCTTGATATTACATTAATAATATTGTGAAAAAAAGACTGCTAATCTATTATGCATAAATTGTTTTAAACGAATTAGGAGTTACGAGGATTTTCTCTAACCGATTATACTTCGACGCAGCTTATTAAAAATTAAAAATATTTCACACATATTCACAAACTCACACATATTTTCCCTCTTTATGATGAGCATCATTATTTCCCTAGTTTTTTTTAATATATTTTTAAGATTTGTTTCCTCAAGTTATCAAAAATAAATGAATGCAAAAGGTAAAACTGAAAAAAGGTTAAAAAAATTCATTCAATCATACTTATAAGGTTACATAAATTTACATAAAGTTACTTGATTAGTGATGAAATAAATCTTTGACTGATTTTAAAATGTTCGAACTGTGGGTCAGGAATCAAACTTCTAAAATTTTTTACATGATTTATTTTTATTTATTTTTTTATTTTTTATGAAGAGTGTCTCGGGCTGGAGGATTAACTTGAGTCTTCTTCTTCGCTGTAGACGATTTCAAAAAATCAACAATCCAGGTGTCATCTTTGAAAGAATTTTTCAAAAATTTTAATCCCTGTTTGGAACACTCTTTCAATGAAATATGATACAATGCCATAAAAGTGATAATTCTATCAGAAATTATCTCATTTACTGGTTATTATCATTAATTACTTATGAATTTTGCTTTGTGTATTATTTTTAAACGCTTTGAGTTTCTAATACGCATTGTATTTTTCCGTGCAACCATATAAGTCAGTTTCTTGTTTACTTTGGATGAGGGTGTCCGCCCTTTGTGTACGCTGTCCATATCTTATACAAATAACTTGTGCCAGACGGTTTTAATTCTGTCCGGTTATTTTTACTTTTTTTTTTTTTTTTCTTAAACTTAAAACTTTGTTTAAACTTAAGCTAAAGAAACCCATCATTGCAGGATGTACGATGTAAATTTATACCGCGCAACATAAAAAAATAATAAATAAATAAACAAAAAAAACATCTGGGCAGAGATATAGCAGTCAGTGGCATTAAATTTTAATAAATATCAGTGTAGGATAAATCGAGCAATGGCAACTTCGAGTGTGAAAAATAGCCGTTTTCTATATGCGAATATTTTCATTCAACTTTTTTAACTAGCTTTTTTTTGCAATATGTAGCAATTCATATAAACATGCTAAATATATAAAAACCTTAATTAAAAATTTTTTGCGATTACATTGGTTTTTTATAATTACACGGCAGTATACTTTTAGTTTATTTTCTAGTTCAATTTCAAATTATTTGCTACTGAAATTATGCGTTATAAAAAATAGTAACGAAAGTAATCAACACAATTTTAACCAGAATGCATTTCGTACCAATTATAATAAAACTTGTTAACTGTAAAGCTTTGATGTTCAGTTTACTAAAGAAAAAAATCTGATTAACTTTTGCTCACGCACTATAAGCGCAAATAATAATAGTTGAAAAGATTTATCTCAAATTTTAAATAATTTGTATAATAAATAAATAAATAAAAAACAATTAAATTACAGAAACAGACACAATATTGTGCTTTCTCTGAATGAATGCACATTTTTTTCTTCAAGGGATACCATCAAAATAATATAAATGTAGTTGTAAAACATTGTCCAAATAGTTTAGTCAATAAAGGACGCAAAAATTTGAACCCCATAAATTTAAACTTATAATGTATCAATATTTATACATTTATTTTATCTAAAATTAATTCATTACAAATTATTAATATGTCAAAATTAAATTATTGCTATTTGCCCCCTCATAAGAAAAACGAATCATACTAGAAAATACTGTATAGTTTATAATTACATTCATCTTTTTTATTATTTTTTTAGGAATCAAGGAGAAGAAAACTGTGTTAAGAAATCAAGTTGCTTTAGTTTCTTTTTAGAAAATTACAAAGGTTTCAAGAAAAAATAAATTTTTTTTTCAACATTCAAAAGAAGAAAAAAAAAAATGCAGAAAAAAGTAAGTATTCCTTTCAAAAAAAGTATTGATGTACTTGTAGATTATTTATTTATTCAATTGTAAAGAAATTTGCTATTAAAATTACGCGTTAGAGTTTTGTTATAATTTTGAAATAAAGTACGGAAGAAATTACCGCAATCTTAGCAAAAATTCATTTCTAAAAAAAATATAAAAGTTTATTAAAGATTAAATTTTGCTGTGAGTTTATAACAAATAATTTTTATTATAACTCCACAGAAATTAAATGTAAATATTTATTTCAGTATTTGTTTTTCAAAATTAAGTACATATGGCATTATTTAAAAAAGCTGAATAGTTTTCAAATTTCTTTTCTCTTTTCTTCTTGGCTCATAAATCGTTACTGGTTTTCTTAAAGAAAATAATTTAAAAATAAAGTTAATCGCCCATGACCACGATTATCTTTAACATTTCAAATAAAAATAATATCTATTTACACTTTAATTTAGCTACCAATTTCTTTTGTCAATGGGAATTATCTAGAAGTTAGAATAAAATAGTTCTAGAAAAAAGTTACCGAAACTCTTTTCTTAAACAAATAAAACATTTAGTCCATGCTATAAATATCAAACAGTCAAGCATTTGTTTAGGCAAACTGACATTCCACAGAGAGTATCTCTACGTGGAAAGAATATTTTCAACATCTTACCAGATATGCATTGCTTTCCATTTTACCACATTCTACTAGACAATTTTTCTTTTACTTGAGGGGAGAAAAACTTTATTTATTACAGAGAGATGTAAATTGAAAACGGAAAATACTTGGCTATGATTTAATGATTGGTACTAAAAAGAATATAAAGTTAAAACAAAATTATATTTCAAATAAATCACCTAAAATTAGCTTTATGCATTATTTAGGTTTCCCAACAAAATCTTTAGTCCATTTCTTTGACATTTTTGATTTAAAAAAATGTTTTTTTGCATATTCCTTTTGTTACTATATTTTAGAAGCCATTTTTGGTCGTGCAATCGAAATTTCGATCACTTTCTGATTATATGCAGTACTCAAATTTAAAATGCCCCTTTATGAATAATATATAGATACACCATAAATTCATTGGTTTGTATTTACCCTAATTTCAATTATATTTTTCAAAGAATAAACAAAAAGAAGAATATGAGTAGGTGTTACTTTTGTTTTACTTGGGGGAATAACTTTATTTAACACGGACAAATCTAAACTCACAATTACTCTAAGATAATTAAATAAATGATAATAGGATAAAAGAGCTTCAGTGCAAAATATATATTAAAAATTAATCAATTAATATAAGAATGATTTTTTTAATTATTTCGCAACGTTAGCCATTTTTTAATAAATCTTTTAAAAGCATGTACTTTAAAAATGATGTAATTTTTCATACATAATACGTTATAATATTATTAAATCTGATTTTAAAATTGTATGGAAAAAGGTATGGAATGGTCTAAAACGTAGATTAATAAAAATATTTTATCTAAGAAAAAAATCTCAGCTAAAGCATGTTCAGATATCCTTTTTCCATATGACAGGGGGTTTATATTCTGTTATAGAAATGGTAGTACTATCTTTACGTCACCCTAAAGCTTCATTAACGGTAAAAAAAGCTTAACAATGACCAATACCGCTCAGACTTGATTCCTTTACAGTATGATCAAAGTGGTCACCCACTCGCTAACTGACAGCAATCAGTAATGAGTAATTTCATTTGCCTTCTGTAAATCGTGTCTTACGATCAGTCCACTTCAAGATATACTGTAAAAATATACAAGTCGTTATACGTAATTCATATATAAAGCTGTTGGATATTTTTTTCTTGCGAACATATTTGAATTTAGAATTCCAGTATAATTCTAGTCTATGAATTTACTGTAAGTTTTCCTTTAACGTTTATGTTTACGATCTGTATAACGTTTAACGTTATATATATCTAAGTGTGAAATTTCTAATTCACTTTTTTAGGTCAATTTTTCTTCAAGTATATTTCATTGCATTATAAAATATTTCCAAAATTATTTTTTGATACTAAAATTTAAAAAAAAACTTATCGAAAATTTATCTTAGCGTGTTAGATATTTCTAAAGCTATTTTTTCATTTCACAGGCAATTTAGAAAAACAAAAAGGCATGTGAGGTTGTTTTGTGATTATGTAAATTTCCTCTTTCAAAGGTTTGGTAAGAAGTAATGGTTTGGGGAATCATGAAGAAATGTTTAATGATTTCTATCATCATTTTATTAGTTTTAGAAAATTTTAGTTTTTCAAACTGAATAATTTTCAAATTTACTTTTTTGCCATGAAATGAAATGTGTACTGATTGTGCTTCTATACAGTTTTCTTATTTCAGTTCTAAAATAGTTTGTTGAAAGCAATAAACATAACAATTAAGTGAAATAAACAATAAATGCTTAATTGTTACCTACCGTCAGATTGAGTGACTTTGTGCAGGAATTTTCAGTTTTCCAACTTCAATCTAATAAAAGAATAGTTAAAAGATGCTGAATTGCACAGCATATAATCTAAAATTTGTTGCTAGCCATCTGGGAAGTAATTTCACGTTGTTAAGAGCTGATTTGAAATGTTTTTTATTTGTAAACAATCAATTAGTCGAATGCACAAAGTCACCCCGGGATGGAGTGACTTTGTGCAATGCTATAAAATAATGACATAGTTCAGTTATTTTCATTCACTTTGACTTAAAATCGTTTAATAAACAATATTTAACATTGTTAACGTACAATACAAGTACTATATTACATATAACAAATATACTTAAGATGAACATATAATTTTAAGATTTTTTCTTACTAATTAAATCTTAGGTAACTTTTTTTATGATTTTGAAAAATGTTACAAAATCTAAAAATGAAAATTTTTATGCTCATATTAAGTAGATTTGCTAATACATAGTAAATATTTATATGTAATATATTTGTATTGAACGTTAACAATGTTAAATATTGTCTATTAAACGATTTTAAGTCAAAGTGAATGAAAATAACTGAACTAAGTCATTATTTTACTGCATTGCACTAAGTTACCCCCTCCCGGGGTGACTTTGTGCATTTGACTAATTGATTGTTTACAAATAATAAACGTTTCAAATCAGCTCTTAACTATGTGCAATTACTTCCCAGATGGCTAACAACAAATTTTAGATTAGATGCCGTACAATTCACAATCTTTTAACTATTTTTTTATTAGGTTAAATTTGGAAAACTGAAAAGTCCTGCACAAAGTCACCCAATCTAACGGTGTTAATATTTTTTTATCAATTTTATTGTTTCATTTATCATAAAAACTTTCCGAAATATATTATATGATATCCTTTATGAAATATCTTGTAAAAGTTTTTCAAAGACAAAGAAGGAATCTGCCTACATTTATAAAAAAACTTTTAGCTAAACATACAAATTTATTAACAGTGAGCAGTAAAAAAATAATTTTGTTTCATTCCTTTATTGTTTTTGTATTTTATAAGAAAGCTATATTTGATTAGTGGTTTAAATTTAGTTTCTAAAAGTACGAAATTAATCTCACTTTTATTCTATCTTATTTTTTATCAGTACGCCTGTCTGATTATTTCGGCTACCCAAATAGAGGATATCAACAAGAAATAAATCTACACACTCTAGTTAATATTTCAAAATTAATATTAAATTTAGGAACATATTATAAACTATTCATGGTAGAACTAATGGGAATTTACAATACCACAATCGTAAATTAAAATTGCTTTGAATGTATTTTATGCACTTAACAAGCAAATTAATCGGAATATCGAAAAAATAGAATTGTTCAGCTATAATTATTTCGAAATATAAATCATAACTAGCGCTGGTTTAATAATTAAATTTAATAATAAGCTATTCATAATATATGTAAACAATAATTTTCTGAGCTGAAATTTAATAAGGAGATCTGAAACATGAAAATAAGTTATTTAAGAGACAAATAGGAGAGCTAAATTTCATTGAAATTTATTGAATTTTACTGTAATTATCTATACATTTCATTTCATTATTATTTATGACAATGAAAAGATGAGTAATTCTGCGTCTATATATATATATACATATATATATACATATATATATATATATATATATATATATATATATATATATATATATATATATATATATATATATCTTATAACTCCAAAATCATTTATTCTATTCCCCTGAAATTCGGACAGTGACATTTAATTTTTAATCCCCCCTCCAATTATAAAAGAAGAATTAAAAAATTTAATTACATTTATCAAAAGAGAGGTTTGAAAAATGAATTTTTCTCACTTGCTCAGAACAAGTCATTAAAATTACACTACAAAAGATTCGCTTATATAAAATATTTTGAAAGTAACAACATCGGCTTATGCTTGCTTTTAGCTCTCTCGTAGAAGAAAAAAAGTTTATCGCGCATTCTTTAATACTTAATTGGTAACTTGCAACTAGCGAAGAACAATAGTACTGAATTCACATGGTCGTGCCTAATCATGTAGATTTGCATGGCGTGTTATATATAACGTTATATATATAATGTTATATATAACCATTAGGATATAGCTATTAGGCTTGTTTTATTAGCAATCAATTTTCGCACCAGATTTACTCTCATACCTGTAATGTACGTGTGCGCCGAACATGATTGGCTTCTGAATCGTGGAATATAAAAATGCAGCGATATATCGTCGTGTCACGCGTGACGTCGTTTGCAGGTGTTTAATTTTTTTTTCACTATGTCATATAAACTGAGATACAATTGCATTTTGTGTCACCAAGATATTATTTTTTTAAGTGTTCTAAGACTACGTGATTATTTTGTGCATAGTTATCTTCTTAAATCATGTTTGTATAAGACTAAATTTAAACTCTACGTAATGGAAAGAAAATTTAAAAAGAAAAGTCATGTAGAAATGGTACTTATTGATTCAAAAGAAAAGTAAAAATTTACCATACCATTTTGTCGCCAATGATGCTCAAATAATATTGGTAATAAGTAGTAATATAAATAAAAAAATATTATCTTAAAAGAAAAATAATCTAGAATTGCTACTAATTTTTTTAGAAAAATCGTTGAAAAAAATGTCTAACTATTATTGATGTCAATCATACTTAATTAATTTTGGTATTAATTACTAACCTAAACAAAAAAAGCTATGTTCTTTAAAACAAATTGAATGGAGAAATTGTCATAAATTGGTTAGGAGAAAAGTAAGGAATCGCATAAAATTTTTTAAGCCATTGATCCTTAATTAATATTGGTATTAGGCACTAACTGAGACAAAAAATAAAAACAACATAAGTTATGAACTAAAAGGAAAAATGAAGTGGGAAAGGTTACTAGGTCATTAAGGACACAATTAAAAAAAATTTTGACGACAGTGATGCTTAGTTAAGTTCAGTAATGAGTATTAATTTTTTAAAAATAATAAGAAATGTACTAAAAATTTAAAAGAGAAATTATGCTTAGTTAATTTGTTAATAAAAACGATCGGTAATAAGGTTAGTGATGTAGTTTTAAACCAACTACGCTAATATAGCTACTAAGAATTATGTAAGTATATTTGGTACCTATTAAAATTGCATAGATACTTGAGAGTTTTAATATACACATTATAAAAGGAGGCTCCTTATGGCCCCTTCAAAGGGAGAAATACAAGATAAATAACGTTATTCTGGCAAAGTTTGACTACCATGTGTTCTGCCATGCAGTAAGAAAAACAACAAAACTTTCATAAATCAAAAAAAAAAATTAAAAAAAAAATAATCATGCATCTATTTTTAAAAGTATAAGTTATTTATTTGTTTACAAATATTTAATAATCTATATTTATTAATTTTAAAATATTTGAATTAAAAATTATGCAATAATAATCATGCGTTGAATTGAAGTATTTAGAAAGTTGTCTATTAGTGATACTTTACGTTTAAAGCATTTATTTCGAAACATTTCTAAAATTAAGGAAATTTTACAATCAAAAGATATTTTGGAAGCATTAATATTTCCGACAAAGAGGTTGATATTTTTCTATGCTAATGTCTTTGCTATCGTCTTAATTTTTTAAGTTAAGACGTTTTTTTTTAAAAAATTATATATTGCCTGTGATAATTTGACTTGCCACGTGCAAGTATTGTAAAATACGAACGATTGTATTTTCCTAAAATAAAGTTCATATTTTATGACTTGCTACGTTGTTTATAATGATGTTAAATCTCTTCCATTTTGATGATCTAAAGTATTTAGAAAGTTGTCTAAATACTTTAGATCATCAAAATCTTTCCATTTTGATGATCTCTTTATAATCTCTTCCATTTTGATGATCTTACTTCTAAAACTAAATGTTAGAAAAGTTGAAAATGAATATTATTTTTTTTAAAAATGTGTTATGTTTGTTTGTCATTTTTATACCGCCATTCACGTATTTGAGGAATTGTTCCTTATTACCAAATGATTCTAGAATATATCATACAAGCTAAATTCTAGTTATTCAAAATACGATAATTTACTCTCTTTACTTGGTCTTTTTCCATCAAAATGTGCAAGTTTTTTATGTAAAAGAAGAAAAAAAACTATGATAATTTTCTTTAAATTACAAAAAAAAAAAAAAAAAAAAAAATGATTTCAACAATATAAGTCGAAATTGGAGTTGTTCTTTATTAACATAGAAATTAGTTAAAAAGTTCAAAGAATTTACTTCTATGAATATTTAAAACAGACTATAAATAAGTTTTTATATTCTACTACAAGTGATCTAAATACCTTGAAAAAGATTTATATATTAAACATTTAAAAAATATTATATATTTTAAAACCTAAAATGGATATAAAGTAATTTATTACCATTATCAGTGATTTTAAAGGATAAATATTGCCACATATCTCTGCCTAATTAATGGGAAAAAATTTAAGTAAAATTATCATTTCATCAGAATTATCAAATAGTGTGATATACAAATAAATAGCTAAGTGATGTCTTAACTTTTCCATAATGCCATTTAAAATTTAATGAAATTTGGAATGAAAGATAATTTTATTTTAGTCATTCGGCCACTTAATTATGTATCAGCAACATATTATTATTTTGTGACAGAAAAAAGCCTAAAACTTTGGCAAATTATTTGTTGTTTAGACAGGTTTAAATATGTCTGCCAACAAAATACGGCCCCAATTATTCGGTTTGCAGCCCAAGCACCGTTTGTTTCCTCAACTTTTGTAAAAGCTAGAATCGGGCCATGCAAGGTCAGTGGCCGTAAGAAAGGTGTAGGGGGTGCCCATTGGACCTTTTTATTTTCATTTTGGTCACCCATACATGTTTTCACTGACTAGGGTAATGACAGACAGTTGTTGATCAACTGTTTTTAGTATTCACAATAATAACTTTCCCTGAGCAATGGTGGATCAGAGTATAGAATGTTCGGTTTTCAATGAAGTGAACCGTGTTCGAATCCCAGTAATGGCTGGTCGGTGCTAATTCCGCACCTGGCTCGCACAAAACCCAGTGCTGACGTAAAATATCCTCAGAGGTAGACGGATCATGGGTTAGAACCCCTAGCCGTCAGGCTAACAGTGGGAGGTTTTACTTATTTTCCTCACCATGTAACACAAATGCTAAAAGTCCTACACGAAGCTGAATTTCTCCCAATACTTGATACATGAGTTCTTTTGTCTTCTGATTTGGGCTCGATTACAAGGCTACGGATATGAACATTAGTAGTCGTAATTTCTTAACTTTAACTGGGTGAGCTGTACAACGGCGGTAATAAAAAAAATTACTTTCCCTGATTTGACCGAGAAGAGCTGGTTCAATTGGGATCGGCAAAAAATTCAAAATTGAGAATAATATTTTTTTTCATTTTTGTATGTTAATGTACATGTAGTAAGAAAAAAAATCATTTTAATTTTTCTGAACATTGTTGTTTTGAGCGTTGGTAGTGTTATAGAATAATCGCTATATCAAATCGATTTCGAAAATAAAATAATCGATCTGGCACTTTTGTCCAAAATTTATTTTGAAGCAATTATTATTATTATTTTTCTTTTTATCTTTAAATTGGACACCAGAATTGGACTCGAGGAGCAGTATAATAATAATGGTACTGAATTCAGTTAATCTTTATTTTGTTCGGATGAGCAACAAAAAGCGTGTTTTGCTTTATCTAATAACAACGTAGAGTCACCAGGAAGGGCAAAATAAAAATACAAATAAAAATCAATTTAGACTTATTTTAGCTTTCTTTATTGTATTTGGATGCAATTTTCAGTTTTGTGCATAATTTTGTAGTGTTGTTCAGTACTAATTTTGATTATAAACATTGTATAAGAATGAGTATTCAGCTAATAGCAAAATAATACAGTTGGAATTGTCATTTTATCGGTTTGGAATTTAATTCTATATCTGAAATATATGAAATACATTCAGTTTCAAACAATTTTTAATCAGTACGTCATAAAAGAATGATAAGAAAAACTATTTTCTCATTAAAAAAATAATTTTTTGAATACGAAAAAATTTTTTTTTTATTTTTCTTCAAATTTAAAATGACAACTACGGCAAAACTGCAACAAACTAAATTATTTCTTAACTTATGCCTTAATTATTACTTAAGCAAATATGATATCAAAAACGAAATTTTCTCTCATAATTAGAATTTGGTTTGGTTTTTCAATACTGTTGTCTTTTGTTGTTGATAAAACTTTCTAGTTTAAAAACTTTAAAATCAGTATCTCTTCAAGAAATCGATGTATAAAAATAATTAATAATGCTAAACATTATTATATAATTATCATAGTACTAGAAATATTTTTTTTTGTTATTTTTTTACATTGAAATAGAGATACAGAAAGGCGAATTTAAAATTTAGCAGTGATTAAAGAAACAAATTCGAATTTATTATGCTTATTTATCAAACTTTTTGTATACTTATCAATCATTAAATAAAACAATTAAAAATGGAGGCAGACTTCTGAACGTTTTCTAATTGCTAATATGATTACATGGTTATAAAAATGCAAGCATGAGCTTCCGAAGAAGTTTATGAAACAATTACGATTGTTTGAATCTTTATCAGACACTTTCATTAACGCCAACTTTCTTTTCACGCAATTTATCTTGAATCAAAGTTTCTGCACTTGGATGCAAGTGTACTTTTATTTCCAGTGATCTCTTTGGGGCGTGGTAAGAAAAGTTTCTTGGTGTAAGACTGCAGAGAATGAAAATTGGCTACCCTGTGGGAATTCTAGAGATTCTTCCATAATTACACTTTCGACATGATTTATCCACGAGAAATGCCGGTGACACTTAAATCGTGGGGCGGACCCGAAACTTTGATCAAAGCTGAATTTCTGTGACTTTGGCTTAAGAATGGAAGAAATCTTTAGATAACAATTTGATCTTAATAGCTGGAATGTAAATGTTCATCGTTCGTGAGAAATTCTCCATCATATTTCGCAATTACAATAGAGATTATTATCTAGGGCGTCGTATGGAATGTTTTAAATTACATTTTACTAATACCTATTAGAAAAATTATACGAAGAATAAGAATTGAAGAGAATTAAATATTTATATATATATATATATATATATATATATATATATATATATTATGGACATAATAATAAAAACCCTATACATTGTTGAAGTAAGAGAGAAAATATTATGGTGTAGACTTACGGTGTTTACCCCCCCCCCCACCGCTGCAAGATTTATTGCTCAGTCCTCTTAGATATTTATTTCATTTCATTGTAAATTATCAACAAAAAAAATAATAATTATTAAAAGTATCTTTTGGAATATTACTATTAGTTTTCTGCAGTGAGTTTATTTTAGATTTGCATTTAAAAAAAATTTCTTTGTATTAAGTATGAGAATGCATTTCTGTTTATGTAATCATTATTTAATTATTTATTCATATTTGTGAAACATAATATTTAAAATAATATTTTATGCATTAATTTCTTTTATTTTTTTTATTTATTTTAAAATTTTCCGGCTAATATCTCTTGTTTTTCCAATCAATAATTTTAACGCTCATATAAAAATTTTTCAACCAGGCATTTAAAATCTTTAAACTCACTGACTCAGGGTTTTAATGTTTTTTCTTCCTTCTTTCGAATGAAAGAATCGAACAAAATATCCAGTGTAGATATGGAGAGAAATCTTTCAAAGTGTCAAGAGAGTCGTATGAAATATCATTCTTTTAGAGAATCTAAACTTCCGCATATCAAATCCGATAAAGAATGAGTGCCATGTATTCTGACATGTACTGTCAGGAGATTTAGGAAAATATTTATTTTTCCCTCTATATTTTTTTCACCGAGGGAGAATTAAGCCGAATCTAACGTTTACTTTGTATTAATGATTGATCATTGCAGAAATAATACTTTCAATCTATCAAAATATAAATAATTATCTAGATATGTTTTTCTTTTTTATATAAAGTTGTTTTATTTAATTAAAAAAAATACGACATTGTTATATAATTAGTTAATATCAATAATACCTACGGTTCATTAACTTTACTAAATCCATTTTAAATCACAATTATGAGTTATTCAAACAAGATATTTATTTTTGTTCACCGAAAGAGCGTTAGCAAAATTTTAAATTTAGTTTGTTTTATTAATTAATTATTGGAGAAATATTTTCATTTTATCAAGAATAAGGCTTAAAAGGCAACGTTTTTCTTTTCATATATTTTACGAAAAAAAAACAGTAAATAAATAAAAATGTAATAAAATGTGTAAGCTAATAACAAGTTATTACAGTAATGAAAACTTCATTCACTCCAAAAATATACAAATATAAAAAAAGCAGTCGTCATGTTTCTTGCGCTTCAAAGACGGGCACCCATTTTCAAGACTCACCAGACGTGAAAGTAAAGAAACAAAAGTGATTTGAAATAAAAAAAACTTTAAGTTTTCAACGAAAAACAAACTGGAATAACCAAAAAGGCCGAGAGAGAAAAATCTGAAAAACAAAACAAGAAAAATCCGAAAGGTAGAGAGACCAATAAGGGTAAAATGCTATTATGCATTATGGAAAGATGGGGTGGAACTATTAGCGTTAACAAGGGAATCAGCATTCGAACGAATAAGTTTTATTCATTAAGCAGATGAAAAGCATTGTAGACTGTGAAATGCTGAGTTAATATAAAACTTTTCTACTTAATATGAATATTTATTATTTGCGTTTAAGCATACAGCAACAAAACAGATAATTTTGAAATTAAGTAGAAAAATTATATTGTTTAGGTTAGAATAATAAATGTATAACTTTCCATTTCTCAAGTATGTTTATAGCACAAAGTATAATAGAAAAAAAACTAACTGTTTTAAAAAATTAAACTGTATAAAGAAAAACAAATTTGGAATAAATATTTTTTTGATATTATGTATTAGTATTAAAAAAAAAAAAAAAAAAAAAAAACTAATGTAATGTCTACATTGTTTCAAATGTGTATTTTAAAAACTAAATACATAACTAGAACTATATCCCGATAAAAAATATTAATTTTCAAATTTATTTTACATCAAATATAATACAGAAAACATGCTTACAAATTGATTGCAACTAAAGTAATTAATCAGTTGTAACTAATGAATTAGCTTCCTTACAGTAGGTCTCTAGAACCACTTAGCGTTGCATAGTTGAGCATTAAATCAAAATTATTATTATGCTTCATGTTACATTTATATGAGGCTAATTAAAAATAAATCAAGTGAACAAATACAGATTAAAAAGCATCACATAAATAAAAAAAAAATTTAATTTGATAATAATTCCAATAAACAGAGATTTTTTAGAAAGCGAAATTTTATTTTGTTATCCGAATGCATATCATAATAAATCCTGTACAAAAACATTTAATCAAATCTTTAAGTTGTACTTTAATGAGTTACTAACTATTTGATATTAAATTCAATAAACAATATTTCTTTTAGAAAACCTAATATGAGTATTGCAGTAATAATAAATACAATAAACATATAATCTATAGAAACTATTAAAATTATAAGAAATTATTTAGAAATAAATCTAGTAAACAAACCATCTAAGGAAAGCTTTCTATAATGTGTAATAGGAATCTATTTAATAATGGATCGAATAAATAATTTTTAGGAAGCGTTCCATAAAGTGTCACATGAGACTATTTAATAATGAATCATGCATAAAAAATGTTTTAAAAGACAATAGATTTTTTAAAGTTTACAGATTTGTCTTAGAAATCACAGATATAAATGCTGCACTATGGAGCATATTTTTCTTAATGCATATGCTTTGTTACATTTACACGTAATATGTTAGATTTCACTGAAATTATCCCCATTCCATAAAATGTAAATACAATTGAGAGCAGTCATGCAAAATCCGAGTGTTAATTCGACCTGGAAATCCTCGTTGATTCTGTGAGGAACTCAGAAACGGAAATGAGATGAAAACAGATGCAAGAGGATTTTCCGGTGGATACGAGGTTTTGGATGCCTATTTAAGTACTTTGTTAAATTCACCTATAAACGTTAAAAATTGAAATTTACACCTGAAGCAATTATTTTCATTTAGATGCCATATATTTTTAGCACAGATTAAATTAATTTTCAAAACATAAAAGTATGATTTCTGAAAGCAACGCTGCTGGTAATTTAGCAAAATGATAATTTAATAAATTGTGATAGCTTTTAATCGTTAAAAATTTTAACGTCAAAGGAAGAAAATGATTCAATTCAAAGCTTTCAGCATCTTATTTTTTCTAAGTAATCAACAACTAACAAACCTCTCGAAATAAACATAAAGAAACAAAATTAAAGTTTTAAAATTAAACAGTGTATAAACAAATTGAAACATCAGTAATTATTTAGCTAATAACACTTATAAAATAATTAGAATCTTTAAAAATTGTAAAGGAAATAATAAAATGAAACAATCAGAAGTTGGAAAAAAATGATTTACTTCCTTACTTAATTACAATATGCTAAATCCACAGACATCAACACGTAAACAAATCATAGGCGATAGCATAAAAAAGGACCTACTTATCCTTATTAGGGAAAAAAAAGCCTAATCCAAAGTTAGAAAATCATTAAAAAATAATAGACTTAATTCTCCGTAAACAATAAAATCTCATTCAGTAAACATTATTTACAATTTTCAGTAAGCATTAAAATCACATTCATTAAAATCCGAAAAACGTTTTTTGAAAGTATTTTCCTATTGACCCCGCTTAGAAGCGTATAAAGTTCAAATACAATAAGATGGCAGCTGTATAAATGATAAGCAACAAAATAATTAATGAAAATGCAATACTGAAGCTAAAATAACACCTGAATGCACTAAAAATACTTTTCTCCTTTTAGTGTAATATATCTCAATTAATTACATTACAAAAGTATATGTTTTGGAAGCATAAATGCTACCAAGTCGTTTTTATATTTCAATTTAGATTGTATGGGATTATTTTTGCCATCTTGGAAAACTATAAGAGATGTGAGCATGAATTCTCCGTCAAAATATAGTTTTAATTTTTAACGACACATATGTATAAACTATTTTTAATTTAGTAAATTATTTTAAACGTATGTAAATTAAAATTCCTTTTTTCAGATCACTTGACAAAATATAGCCATCAACATAAGAAAATCCCTTTGATTTTCTAGATTAAAAGATCGATCATGTTTTTCTTAGAAGTCCAACTTTTTGGCAAACGAGAATTTGATGGATGTTTTAAACTATACGCAAGCAGCAGTTTTTCAGAATCATAAGAGTTTAAGCAGTGAAACATTAAAAAAAATTTAAAACAAAATATTATTTTTTAATTAAACTATCAATACTTGCATTTTAAATATCAAATTGAATATTTATAGTTGCAATGACTATTTGAAATAAATGATAGCGATTCAAAATAAAGCTGAAAAAAAGTTTGCTACCAGGCTAAATAGATAACATCAGTCATCAAATCTACAGTTCCAAAAAATGCAATGAATTAGAAACCATGTAGCGCAATTTGATTTAAATAATAAGTTCACCTTTGTTCGATTTTTTTATAGTAATCATTCATCATTATCTTTATGTACATAAAAAATAGATTCTAGTGAAATGACCGTAGTGTATAGTAATGACATATCTAGTAATAAAAAAATATTAATTCGATTCTGGTTAATAAATCCGAATTACACGTGAATTAAACCATTAATTTGGTAATTTTTTCATTCATATGTCAGGTTTACCAGAAGTTCCGGTTTTCAAAATTATCGATCTTATTACCAAATATTTCGTAAGAAATACTAATCTGAAAAGCTAATTTAACCGCATAAAAGATTTTTGTGTAAGGCTCTATGGTGTCATTACAAATTTATAAAATTTTTCCACATTCACAAAATTTTATGTTATGTTACAAATCAATATTTTATTGTAAATTTTTTTACCAAAATAACCGCCAAAAATTACTGAGCTAATTGGTGCTCCCACAGAGCCACAGGCACGGTTAATTTTACAATGATCTATTAGTTTTAATTATTCTTGTTTTCCTCAGTGAATCGTTTATATCAAATCTACTCAAACAAAAGTAGATCTTTCGTAAGTTCATTAAAAAAAATAGTTGAATACAATATAGAGAAATTTGTATAAATTATTTAATATTATAAGATAATAAATACTAGATAATAAATCTTTCAACAATGAAGTTGTGTACATAATTTTTCTGTTGCAGTTAAGTGATTCTTAATGTTATATATTTTTGTTTAAAAAAATTATATAATCGTAAAAATCATACGAAAGCACTTCGATAAAAATTACTGAGTTTGAGGTGTTTCCATAGAACAAGAAACGCATTAAATTAAACTATATTTTGGTAGTTTTGACCATACTTTGTCTCCTCAATGAAGGAATCAATTCTACTACACGCAATGTAAACATTTTATTACGTATAATCGTAATGATTACACATATTTCACTTGTGATTATTACGTATCGTAAAATATTGCTTACACCATTTTCGTAATCGAAATTAAACGTAAAATATATTAATAAAGTAATTTCAATTAATTTTTGTAATTAAAGATACTTTTTATTTCATTAATTACTTTTAAGTATCTATTTTTTTTAATTTTTTAATTCATAGTTTTAAGGTCTTCATAGTTTTTACGTCCGACGCGAATAAAATTTTTCACTCTCTCTGAAAAATTTCTTTATTCGGAAAAATTCTTCTTATCTAGTGTATACAGTAATATCTTAATAACTTAGAGTGCATTAAGAAAATATTTTAGGGGAAATAAAATATCTTTTTTTTTCCTTTCAAATCTGAGACAATTTCAAATTTTAATAGATTTTTGACAATCTACGTTTAAAATTTCATCACAATATTTCAAATATTTTTTTCAGTAAAGAAGTCTAAAATGGAAAAAAAATATGTAAAAATGCTAGTTTTTTATGAAATACTTTTAAAAATTTTTATTATCCGTATTGTAGTTTCTTTTCATTATTTCATTATTCGATAATTTAAAATATAAAGTTATGGAAACTTTAAGCAATATTGCAAGCTTACTGTTGGTTTTTTTCATTAGCCATAATTATTTTTCCATTTATCAAAATATTTGAACAAAAGACATTTTAGAATCCCAAAATACAACTTTTTTAGAAAATTAAAATGAATTTGAATTGAAATGAGAATTCTAAATAGTAAATCTATATACTAGGAATGAAATACTACTAAACAAATGGACAATTTTAATGTAGGTTATCTAGCAATTAATATTTCGAAAAAAATTTTTAAGTAAATATTTTATTTTTAAATTAAATAGCATACCACAATATTTAATGAGGTTTATTTTTTTAAACTTGATAAAACATAAATTAATAGATATTACGTATTGTGTAACTTTCGACTTAATTAATCTCCTTATTGGTCATGCATTAAATATCATAAATTATAATTACAAATTATAATTAGATTACAAATTAAATTATAATGAGATTACAAAACAAACTATAAACTTTTTGATTATTTTTAAGACGAAGATGTTAAGATTTTAAACGTTGTTGAAAAAAAGAATATAATTGTCTTAAAACATTTGACTTAAAAAATATTTTCTTTTTGCGCCTTTATCTTTGCTGCTACTAAGGAAGTGTTTTCTATTTAAATGCAAATTATGTTGTCAATATCGAGGTGAAAAATTCTATTTGTGGTATGCATGTAATTCTTGTTGTGAATTTACATTTTTATAGAACTAGAATATAAAGAAAATTTCAATTTTGTCTATCTTTTCAATAATGCAGGAGGTATCATTCAGAATTTTAAAGGTAATGAATTTTAAAGGTGAAAATTTGATTTACGAATGAGAAATTAAAGTAGCACAGACAAAACTCATATAGTGAAATCGATGGTAATTGATTTGATGCTTGTTAATGTCACATTTTTCTTTCCACAATATATTGACTCGGTCCTGAAATTAGTTTTTGCATTCTCTTCTCCTGGTGTAATCTGTTTCTTGCAAATGTTTATGTATAGAGTTATGTTTCAAGGGTGGTCTAAAATCTGTTTTTGCTTCACCTTCTTCATCTCGTTTAAAACTCCGGATTAAATTATGATATAATGCACAAGTACTTTGGGTGCATTAATCGTAAAATCCATTTTACCTTGAAATCCGTTTTTACCGTGAAATAGTAAACCGTAATTTTTATAATACAATTTTTATATCGAATGTTACAGTGATTTTACTGAAATTACTACTATAAAATTATGGTTCACCAGATTCTTTTGTGTCGTAATATGTTCCGATTAAATAGATTTTGCGTTAAAAAGCACCAGTACTTTTGATATTATTTTATAAAGTTTCACTTGTTATTTTTACGCTTGTAAATTAAAATAAAACGTTATACTTTGAAGATGCTTTGAACTCAGAACCTATTTCCCTCTCTTCTTCAAGTTAACTTGTGTCTAGTAAATCTATATAAAACAATATAGTCTGATAATGTTCTGAAATCAGTTACTCTTCCCACTTTTTCAAGCGTTAATTTAATTCTTGTGGATTACTATTGGTTGGTTAAAATTTATTGCACAATAGCCAGAAGTGGCTATACTGCGCCAGTCACTAGGTTAGAATCTAGGTCAAACTGACATATTTTTTTCTTAAAGTAAAGAATAAATTCCTATATCCTTGATAAACTTTAAGAGGTAGTGATGTTTAGGGTCACCAAGCAAAGATTAGGGTAAAGCTGCCAAAAATTTTGTTCCTTAAATGTTTGAATCGTTCGCAGTTGGTTAAAATATGTTTAATAGTTATGTCGACATGGCATAAAGAACAACTAGGTGCAGGATTTTAGTAAATGCACGCTGGTAAAACGGGAATGACCTATACATAGTCTATTGATTATAACCTGGGTTTTGCGATCAATATGTATTGTTTCAATGCTGTCAAGATTAGGATAAATTTGGTGCAGTTTATAATTAAATTGTTTATTCCAAAGTTCTTTCCAAGCCAATTGTACTGCAGATTTACATTTTCATTTAAAAACAAAAGAGATGCTATGGATTACTAATCATGAGATTTTGAGAGTGTTCAGATATCTACTATCAAATTATATCTCGTATTAACTACTCACTTAAATAAAACGCAATAATAATTCATGAATTCCTGTAAACATTTTCGGCTTCACTCTCTTTTTCATGCTTACTTGTCTTTGTAAAATATTATATAAGAGTGTACATTGAGGGTGCTTTGAAATCAGCGTCTACTTCCTCTTTTCCTCATGTTAACTGGTCGCCTAAATTTATATAAAACACTATACTTTGAGAGTGTCTAATTAGTGTCTTCCTGTGTTAATTTGTCAAGCGAATAAATAAAAAACATAATGCTTAAGAGATGAAATCGATTTCAAACCTCTCCTTCTTTTCCATGTTAACTTTTTTCCACGAAGTAAATTTTTATAAAATACTAAACTTTAAGGTTAAAATTGAAGCAGTTCTCCATCTCTCATGAAAAATAAAATGAGGCATTGAGTAAGAACTTAAATAAATCATTAATTAAGTAAATCAGTATGTTTTTGCATACTTTATGTTAGATTCTATATAATAAAATACATTAAATTGAACAAAATTACCATATTTTATTTTTGAGATTTGAAATTTTTTTTTCAAAGCATTTTTCCTGATTTTTTTTTTTTTTTTTTTTTTTTTTTTTTTAAAATATGGAATCAAAATAGAGTCCTTTAAATCTATTTCACTAAACAAACAACAACAAAAATTGTCGAAATTTACCAATTAATAAGTTTATATATATATATATATATATATATATATATATATATATATATATATATATATATATATATATATATATATATATAATTTCTCTTAAAATGATGTTCAATACAGTTCAAAATTTTTTCGATTGTTATTCAAAGAGATGATCAATGTTTACTAAAAGTTATGTTTTGCATCAAATTATCTTTGAATAAAACAGTTTTATAACTGTCTGTAAAAAATTTTCAATTTGCTTAAAAAATTCTTGAGATATTTTGAAATAAGCAAAAAGTAAAATTAACAATCAGATTTCCGAACTTCAGATCTCTCTCCAAACCAAACTAGTATTAATACCATATTTTCCAGATTGTGGCTATCCTCTATATTTTGGGGCAGAAATCCGAATTCATTGAAATAAAAGGTTAGTTTATTCAGAGAATGAATGTTTTTATATCTGATTTCACAGCTTAAATTATCGTCTGAACTAATTATTTAATATATTTGAGATCACCCCTTCGAAGATAGAGTTTTAGAACGTAAGGTCTGATCATTAGATAAAAAAAAAATATTTAGGGTGGTCTATTATTTATTTGGCTCACTGTACATCTGTACATAGCTGTATATTTAAATCTAAATAAGTTGCATGCGTATACATGAAGGTGGTATATAAAATAATATTCAAAATTTATAACTTCAAAATTGTTTAGATCATACGATTTCTAATACTTATCAAAAATGTATATAGTTTTTTAGATGTTTGAGGGACCGACAATAAATACCGTCAGATGGGGAGACTTTGTGCAGTAATTTGCAGGTTTCCAACTTTAACCAAATAAAAAAATAGTTAAAAGATGCTG
This sequence comes from Parasteatoda lunata, assembly GCA_949128135.1. Classification (NCBI taxonomy): domain Eukaryota; kingdom Metazoa; phylum Arthropoda; class Arachnida; order Araneae; family Theridiidae; genus Parasteatoda; species Parasteatoda lunata. Next base: position 9,280,649 of record OX421970.1, on the reverse strand, counting down.
AGCTGTACAGCTACTAATCTAAAATTTGTTGTTAGCCATCTGTGAAGTAATTGCACGTAGTTAAGAGCTCATTTGAAATGCTTATTATTTGTAAACAATCAATTAGTCTAATGCACAAAGTCAGCCCGGGATGGGATGACTTTGTGCAATACAATAAAATAATGACTTAGATCAGCTATTTTCATTTACTTTGATTTAAAATCGTACAATAAACAATGTTTAACATTGTTAACGTACAATACAAGTATATTACATATAAATATGTACTATGTATTAACAAATCTACTTAAGATGAACATAAAAACTGTAATTTTTGATTTTTTGTAACATTTTTAGATTTTTTCTTAGGTAACTTTTTTTATGATTTTCAGGTACAATCAAACATTTGATATGAATTGTCATAAATGAACAGTTGAATAAATTCCCTCATTTAACGCCCACAAATTGCCTCCAACTCTGCAACTCAGATGATTGTCTCTTATTATCAGTCTCTTATTAAATGTCTTAAACAATTAACATATGGAAATTGAAATGAAAAATAACAATATGAAAATGAAAAATAATATATTCACCGTGAGATTTAGAATACTTCGCATGAATTTTGTTCGAAATCGTGTTTCGGTGAATTCCGAACTTTTTTGACGCTGTCGAAACGGATAATCCATTTTTTACATCTGCCTGCCAAACATTTTTCTAACGCTTCTTTGTTGTAATCACGAGAATTTTTTGCTCCAGGCTGGCTTTCTTTTATAAGTCTTTGTCGTGTTTTTCTCTGAAAAAAAAATTTCACAAATTCACCCCCAGGATGCATTTTTTTTAATTAATTATTAAATAACTAACATTATAATAATTAAAGACAAACAATTATGCATGATTTGTTATCTGAATTTATAAGACTTTCAAAGTATAACCTACCTTCCTGGCCAGGATAACTAGAACTTTCTCAACCGAGCAAACCTTCCAGCCTCCGATTTGTGACGTTAAAAAATTTGAAACTGTTTGCTAATTGAGCTCACGATCTTCCATGAACGATGATGTTTACATTGCCAGTTCTTGGTAAACCATTAGTTCTTTATGTTGACAACTCAAATCAGTTGATACCAAGTTTAAAAAAATACCCCTATATGGCACGACGAGAAAATTTAAAAAATGACAGTTTGCACTAAGTTACCCCTCGTTGCACAGTCTCCCCATCTGACAGTAACAAAACAAAAATAACGCTTATGAATAATCTATTGAAAAATATAGCAAATATATTTGTAACTCGTAACAATTAATTGGTTATAGTATGCAATAACGGCTCGAAATCTCGTAAGCCTAGCTAAAATATATATTGTAATAACTGCTAAATGTATATTGAATATTATTACAAAAACTAATTTTTCGACTTACAATTATTTGCTATAATTATCAAAATAATCAATAACATGAAACAAAATTTTTATAGCATTTTAAGATTAAATACAAAAATTTTGTTTTAAAATTTGAGAAAAATTCGTTTAAAATTGCGCAAGATATAAGTAATTAGATTTTTTTATACAGTGTAGGCGCTGAATTGTGGCATTTTTCAGCGCATGCGATAAAATATTGAAGGATTTTTTTCTTCATAATTTTGTAGTGAGTCGTATTTGGCAGCTAATGAAAAATGTCCGATTTGAATAGCTAGAAGCATTTGAAGAACTATCTGAGAATAATTTGTATTTTTGAAAAAAAAAGCTCGAAGTGATAAGGGGCCTTCTGCAAATATTATTTTGTATCATGGGACATAATTAAATAACAAATGATAATATCTTACAAGAAACGTTCGTTCACTGAAATGTGATTGCATAAGATAAAAAAATATATGCAAGGGAAAAGATACAGACAGAAGATGATCCCCAATAATGCCAGTGCCATTTTAAATAAATCTTGTTTAATTTTGCAAAATAAAATTTGCGGAAACCCCCTTATCATTTTGAGAATTTCTTTAGAAAAGTAAGAAAAATACAAATTAGAAAATTTCTGGACTCTTTTTTTAATTTTTAAGACATTCAAATTGGACTTTTTTATTAGTTGTCAAATACAATTCACTAAATTAAAAAAATAAATAAATAAATAAAAACTAAATAAAATTTTACAGTGCACACGCAGTATAAAAGAACTACTTTAAATACTCATATCTTGTGTAGTTTTAGACAATTTTTTCTCAAATTTTAAAGCATTTTTTTTGTATTAGTATTAAACTGTTTTAAATTGTTTTAAATATTTTTAAAGTTAAACAAAAAAAGTAAGACAAAAATAAATGTTTTTTATAAAGATGTCCATATCTCTAAATATTTAAGTTGGAGCAAATATTGCATATAATAAGCAATATAATTGTTACAAGTTACACATTTATAGCTGCATTGTTTGGCATAAGGTGTTAAAAAACATTATTTTCCATTCGCAATTTATGGTCGGGCCCTCAAACCATTGGAAGCTTCAAACTTTATTGATAAGTTTGAGAAGTTGCATAATCGAAACACTTCTAAATTTATAAAATAATTCTCGACTAATTTTTTAGAAAGATCAAAAAATATGTTTAATTTATGAATTTTTATAATGACTGTTGCAGCATGCAGCAGAAAATCTAAACAGGAAGAGTTATTCTAATGAATCAGAAGTTTGGAAAAAAATATGCTTTCTAAAATCAATTCTAAAATTCTTAAAGTTATTAAACGCATCAAAATTTTTATCATATGTATGTGAGAGTATTTCCCAAATTCAAATGCCATGTCTGGAAGTTGAAACTCATTATCTTACACAAAATAAATTGACTGCAAAAGTTATACATCTTTCTCTTGCTTTTACGTTTGTTTGTTCATTTTCTTTCCAAAAGTATATTTCGTGGGAAGATAACAAACAACAAAAATGTTTAAAATTCTATGAGAAATTTGAGTTTATCATTACTTACAGTGAAAGTTATTCTTTATGGGTGGTAAAAATAAAAGAATACTGTAGAAAAAATTAAAGTTATTTGATTTCAGTATATGGTTCTGAGAAACATAATCAACGTTAAAAATATATTTTAGTTTATCACATTCTACAATAACAAATTTAAAATTCATAAAGATTACCATAATAAAACTTATGTACTTTGCCTTTTCTTAATTAATTTATTTTTAGTTTACTACAACTTACGTTTCTATAAGTTTGCTTTGATCTTCGTTAGGGAGAAATTTAGACCATATTTCTTATTAGCTAGATCACTCAAATCTTTACAGTTTCTTTGCACTTGAGGACAATGAAAGTTTAATCGTTGCTTTATCGCATCAAATAGAATTTATCGCTAAATATGTCATTAATTGAAATTTAATCCTCCTTTCTATCTATATTTTATGTATAAACTTTGACAGGAGACTACATTCCAGATCCATGCAATCCATGTAACGATTGCTTATTGAATGTTAAAAGCAATATTCCATTTTATTCTCAATTAAGCAAGCTGACAAACACTTAACAATAAATAGCGTAAAATAATAACTGTACGAAACTTCGAATATAAGTTTTTGAAATGTTTTTTTTTATTTTTTTAAGAGAGAATTATTAAATTTCTGAATATATAGGATTACTAAATTTTGAAATAGAATCCTAATATCACGCTATGAAAAAAAAATTTGATAAAATTAGCGTATAGACATTTCTGGTGAAAAAAAACAAAACAAAACAACATAATCATATTAATAAAAACTGAAGTATACAGTATTGTTTCTTCCCGTTCATGTGGTAACGGTTTATCGGGAGTTCTGTGTTTCAAAATTACAGTGTTTATAACCACAGATATAATAAAAATTACAAAATTTAAAAGTAAATTTTACCCAATAAATTGTTTTAGAGCCATGCTTTAAGGTTTCATGATAAAATTACCGAATTTTTCCAGAGATACCAAATTTTATCCTATTTTGTAAACCATGCTTTATTGTTAATTTTACCAAAATCATAAGTAAAGAGTCTTTGAAAAAATTATCTAGCTTTTTGGTGTTCTCATATAGCCTAAATTTTACCATATTCTGTTAGTGTTGACCATCTATTTTTTTCTCAGTGTACCGAAAATTCCTCTCACATCTTTCAAAAGAGAAGCTCTATAAATTCTTTTTCTAGTTGTAATAAAGAATAAAATTATTCTCTTCTTTTTAGTTCACTTAGGTATTTTTTTTTTTTTTTAAATGGTCTTAAATAAATTCAAAGTTAACATTTATTGTATTAAGTAACATGAGCTATGTTTATTGATACATTAATATGTTGAAAAGTAGGATCTGAATAATTATCGAGTGATTGCGCAGTGCAGATTGCATCAAACAAAAAAAATGTGTTGCTAAATTTCTTGTGAAATTGAAGAGAAATGCAACTGACAATTAGTTAGTAGTAATATGCACAACTGGCTAATCCTAATAATGAAATCTAAGTAAAATATCTACATTTACTTATAGCCTGACTATTATTAAATATTACTCATCCCTCCTGATGTGTTTTATAGATAATATTCAGAGAAATAAGCGAATTGTTGTTAATTTTTTAAAAACCGAATACGCAGAACAGTAATATTAACCTTTTGTATTGTTTTACAATCTTCAAAGCAATTCGTGATAGACATCTAGTAATTTACAGACATTTAAAAAACACTTTTCAGAAATTATAATAACAAAGGAAGCACCACATTGATTTATTAAAAGATTAGAGCAATTAGAGCGTTTTAAAAAACATTTGCTTGAAGTCTCAAGTGCGTGATTTAAAATACTTGTAATCTCAAAACTGGTTTTAAGTATTTCATGTGCCGAATCAGCTTAAAATAATATTTAATGAAAATACAGTAGGATGGCAAGAGTATATCCCGAATTTTACAATGTAACTTTTTATATTGTGTGTGATTTTATTTATTGTGCATTATTTTTAAGTATATAATTTAAATTATAAATTGCAAAATTGTAAAAATATTTTTTTTAAAAAATATAAGTAAGGAATAATATAATAAACAATTTAATACACAATATACATTAAACTATTATGCAGTAAAGGATCAAATTTAATTATGGTACAATCTGTATGATTTAAAAATGTATACTTGAATGCAAAACATTCTAAAAACACACAATAAACGTTAAATTCATATTTTTAATTTTATTTCTCAAATGATCATGAAAAATACAAAATGGCCTAAACTAGGATTTAAAAAAACCATTTCAGAGGTTTGTACTGTTGATCCTTTAAAGAAATTGCCATATATTTAATCTAAAAAACAAATAAACAGGAACAGACTTTTTACCTTCACATCGACTTCACTTATTCCACCACGTACTCGAAAAAGGATCCTTTTTTCCCATTGTTCTTCTATAAAAGCTTAACAATGCATCACACAAAGCTGAAAATACTTTTTTTTCTAAAAAGGAATCTAAGTAGCTTTTGAAATTCTCGAGGGTCCTCTAAACTTGGGATTCTGAGGTCGAATAGCAAACCGCTTCGACTGGTAGGGTACTCCAGTTAAAAAAACCTCTCTACTGATTTCATACCAATTTTACCATGCATCCCAGTAGTAAAGTATCGCACTCAGATCATTTGTTTACTTCTGTAACATTACATTCAGGACATTAAAATAAAAATAACATGAGGCCCTCTTCATAGATTTTTAAAACAAAGAAATCAGTTGAGCGTATAGAATATTTTTTCAAGAGAAAATAGAATGAGATACGATCAATTCATAGTAAATAATTTCGGAAGAAACTCACAGTGAATTCTAAATTATAACTATTTTTTTAAAATTAATAAAATTATTTACGTTTTTTACATGATTACATTTGCAATTTGAAAACTAAATTGACAACAAGTAAATATGTTAATGGAGGTAACTACACTTTTGACATTCAAAGAAAATAAAGGGGTCACAGTACCTTTGCAACTATTTTTTTAAATAAAAGTATAATCATTCATTTTGTGGATGCTTTACATGCTCATTTAACTTATAATCAATAATTTATCCTCAAAACATAATTAAACTGTTTAACTTTTTTAAAATTTTAAAAAAAACTTAAAAAATTCAAAATTTTTAAATCCCTAAGGCTTTTTTATCTTAACATATTTTCAAATTTTTTTCTTCTTCTTGCTTAGAATATACAACTTAATAATTTTGTGCATTCATTTGTTAATACATCAATTAGAATATTTTTTATAGATTATTTTGTAAAAAAGTAGAAAAAAAAGGTTACAAATTCCTGTTAGGTACATATAACATGCTGTAAAAATTGTAATACCTCCTAAAATGCTTATTCCATGCACAGTTTAAATAAGTGTATTATACTTAAGATAAAAAAGTTTACTTCAAAGTTTAATCTTAAATAGAAAAAATTGCTTAGGGATTTAATTAAGATTAAAACACAAAATTATCATCTATGAGAAAAGGCACTTTAAAGTCTGTCTACTAAGCAAGTTTCTGTATTAGGACTATCTAAAATCATTCATAACTTTTTTAAAAATGTAGATAGAGAGATGATGTTTTTTTCAGTGCATTCGAAATAGTTTGAAGTTTTATTATAAGAATAAAAAAAATTCGATAGTTTGGTCATTTTTTGGTTACTGTGTGGGTCATTAAATATGTATTCTGTCTATATAAGTTTAGGAAAATCATTCCCAATATGAACCTGGTATCACATGTTATTTAGGTAATTACTAAATTGTTATTTATATTTTACCTTAATTTTAAAACACATTAATAATTTTTAATTATTGCAATTTAGTTTTTAAAAATGTGATCTTCATTACTATAGGAGAATATTAAAAACAAGTAACACCCGATATTATTGTTCATCGTCAAATCACTAAGTCAATAACATGCTTTTTTTAACCAGTACAGGGTAAAACTACTAGTTTATAATTTAATATAATTCGTTCTACTGGGATTTTCTTTAAAATTCATCAGAGACTTTTTTTTTTAAATATTAAAACACATTTCTAATATTCAAAAAAAAAATTACTTTTCTTAATAATTTCAATTAATCGCATCGAATTATCACATCAACATTTTTTATGTAGAATATGATGCGCTGTTGGTAAATTTAATAGCAATTGTTTGCTTGGAATATGAAAAAAAATTATAAATCTAGGAACAGAAACGAAAGTAGAAATTTTTGCAATGCAACGAAATTTTAGTATGTACCATAAATGATGACAAATATTTTTTAATCGTTCCCTAAATTTATATGATAACATTTACATAATCTTCGATTTTCACAGTAGAAAACTGAATTGGCATTATCACCCATTCTCACTAATTTTTTCAATGTGATTGCTAAATATCATGCAGTTTCTGAAGATCACTAAAGATTTTCCTTAATCAAAATGCGGAATATATTAAAAAAGAAAATGTATTTTATTTTAAATAAACATATGGTATGAATCATTTTATTTAGCCTTTAATTTTGTATTGCCTTTCACTTATGCGATCGATTCTGTTTACATTTTTTTTATTCTACTAAGCGACTCCAATGTTGTGAGATTTTCGATTTTTTATTTTCAGTTCCAATACATAAATATTTGATTTTCAAGAAATCAAAAAACTCTACTGATACACCACATATTTTTATTCTTTAATCACTTTTAAACCAATTAATTTTATTTCAAAACCATATTACATTAAATGCATTCTTTTGTGCGCTTATCAAAATTCTTTATCATTTTCCAACTGCATTTTTTCATATTTCTTGCTTCAAATTTGTTCGTTATTTTACCCAATAAGTTCAAGAAAAATGAATTTTTTTTTTTTACTTCTTTTTTTTTTAAAATTTGTGACCGATTCTAAAACCCGCAAAAATATTCAGACTGAATATCTAGAAAAATGCTGTTAATGGTAAAGCAACACATGTTTAAGGCCTTAATAAACATATATTAATCACTAAAATATAGTTTGTCTTATAAACACTATTTAATTCAACTGTTTTTACTTTTGCTTTCTGGTAAAAATAAGATTAATTCTAAACTTATCCAATGTTTCAAATTTGATACATACAATTTAGAAATATCTGTTTTTACTCCTTTAAAAAAGTTATTTTTAACAACAAAGCTGTTTGGAGTTTTAATATGCAGTTTGGTGTAATTTTCATACACATTATAAATATCGCTTTTATAGAGTTTAAACTGAGAGTTTGCACTGTTTATTAAACTCTCTCTAAACCCTATTAGAAAGCAGCTTTTTTTTTAAGTTATTGCAATTTTCAAATCTTTATACATTTATTTCATACTTTTATACAGTTATTTTTTACAGTTATTGCAATTTTCATACTGTCTACTTATTCAGAGTTTAGATCATTGTTTTTTAATGGGGGTGATACTGCCCCCCTGGGGGCGGCGAGAGTATGCTGAGGGGCGGAGGACTTATTTTGGGTGACAGGGGGCGTTAGGAATGTTTTGGGAGGTAGGGAGGCAATGAGAATGTTTTGTCATTCAAATTTCATTTTAAAATTCTCAAATAAAATTATTAAAATAGAATTTATTTAATAAATAACATTAATCCAAAAGTAATATTAAAGAAAAAAAGATTAAATTAATGTAATAAATTAAGATTATCTCATACACCATTTGTGCCAGCAATAAAATGAAATTATGCGACACCTATTCTCTGACACGAACCAGCACAGCGCTGCGCATGAGTCAGAAGTTTTTGCCTTTAACTCATTCAACCTATTTGGTGGAAATTGAAGTGCATGCGCTTTTGGTATGGCGCTTTTGGATCGACCCTCGTTTCAGATGATGGTTTTCTCTCGCTTCCTTACAGTTTTTTCCCCAGTTTCGATAAAATTTCATTATATATTTGGCCAAGTACGTGAGCGAATCAGTTCTTTATAGTAAATCCTTTATTAATTTGAAGAAATAGTTGATTTTTCTTCACCGTTTGTATATTGTTGCCACCAACAATGTCGGTTAACATAAAGAAGTGTCGTTAATACAGAGCCACATATTTGAAGTTTGAATTTGTTCGACCGCTCTCAAATTCTCAACTACCCATGTGTATTTTGTAACAAAGTTTTGCCTAATGAGGGAATGGAACCTATCCTCTAGCAGGAGCATTTGCAAAAAAAAGAAATGATCCTGACAAACAAAATGAAGATTTTTCATTTTTCACGAACATTTTTTTCCAATGCCCACCTGGATAATGACCTAGGTCAGTGGTCGGCAAACTTATTAGCCAAAGAGCCAAATATGAACATTCTAACAATTTAAAAAAAAAATTGGGAGCAAAATCTGCTTGTTTAGTAAACTTTTATTACACTAAATAAGTAGTACACTAAATAAAACTAAATTCCATACTTAATAAATATTTATTATTGCAAACAATGTGCTTGCATCTCCTTGGAAAGTTTGAGTAAGTCTGGTTTGTATGTTGTTGTTTTTAATTTTAGGCCATGATTCCAAGTTCTCATCAATAAGACGATTTCTCAGTTTACTCTTGACAATGTTCATGCTTGAAAAAGATTGTTCGCATACTTAGTATATACATAGTATATATGTAGAACCGAAAAGGGAAAGAACAGCAAACGCGAGCTTTTACAACTGATCGTAAGAGTCAGGAATACTATTCCAGGAGTTGAAAATGATTATGTCTTCCTTTTCCAGGTCATTCAAAGCAGACTACTTGTGTTGTGAACTAAGATCACATTTTTTCTTCTTCGATATTTCCAATTCAAAACAAAGACGTTCAAATTTAGAGCGCCATATCTCCTTGTTTTTTTTTAAATCCAGCAATTGTATTTCAAAGCTACCAATGTCAATTTCAAAAGGAGAAATTTTCAATTCGGTTAACGTAGCATTAAGAGGATTTTTGACAAATGCTAAAATTGCTCTGCTGTTTTTAAATTCCTGAAACCTGCTGAGAAATGCTTCCCTCATATTTAAAACTATTGTTTTAAAATGGTGTTTATCAATAGAGGAATTATTTTCTTGGCGATGCTTCAGCAAGCTCGGAAAGTAAAACCATGTTTCCCTTTCAAAATCCTTAGCAAAAATGGATAATTTGTTTTCGAATGTTATTACTTCTTCTAACATCGAAAAAAGTAAGTTTCCTTTCCCTTGTAGTTTACGATTAAGCTGATTTGGATGAGACGCAACGTCTACCAAGAAATAAAAGTTTTGGATCCACTGATCGTCTGTTATTTCTGGATAGTGAACGCCCTTCTCAAGGAGAAATGCTTTAATTTCTGGAAAAAGGGACGCGAAACGTTTTAAAACGTTCCCTCTTGATAACCAACGTGCCTTGTTATGAAGCAGAAGATCAGCGTACTCACTCTCCATTTCAAATAAAAAAAATTTGAATTGGCGATGATTAAGAGCTTTAGCTAAAATGGAGTTGATAATGGTAATCACTAATTCCATAACTTTACAAATTTCATCCGGAAATGTTTGCGCTCAAAGCACTTCTTGGTAATCTTCTTACAATAGTAAACAAGTATCTGGTGATTAATTTTTTCTTTCGAAATAGCAATAAACCCTTTTCTTACGCCGGTCATACTTTTGGCCCCATCTGTTGAAATCGACACAATTTTATCGAGGGGAATATGATGTTTATCCATACACTCAATTACATCATTTGCGATATCTTCTCCACGCGTCTGACCTTTGAGTGACAATAATCCTACAAGTTCTTCTTTAGGGCCTGAATGAGACATAAATCTTATAAAAAGTGAAGCTTACGCTGTATCATTTATGTCACAAGACTCGTCAACTGCTATTGATAAAGCCGAAACCAATTTCATATCTTCGATATGCTGGGTTGTTATATTCGAACACATTTTAATTGTTCTATCTTTAATTGTTTTGGCAGACAATGGTAACTCTTTAATTCTTTTCAGAATATCTGCTTTGTTCTTAAAATCCTGAAATAGCTCTTCGGATGCATTTAAAAAACAATTTTTTATGTATTCGCCGTCTGTGTACGGTTTCCCTCTCTCAGCATTCTCTTAGCTAAAAACAAAACTTGCCATATTAATATTGCTGGAAGATTGCATCCAGTTATTAAAAACAGCACAGAAGTTGACAACTCTTGACTCTTCTGAAGTTCTTCAACTGCTTTCTTCCGTTCATCACCGGTAGGATATTTAGTGCTAAAGGACGCGTGCTTTCTTGTAAAGTGTCTCTCTAAATTTGACTTCTTGTTATGCGCGAATTTCTCCTTACAAATAAAACATGTCGGAAGTCCATTGAAGTTTTGAATAAACGCAAAATTCTCGGTCCACTCACCTTTAAATTTGCGGTTTTCATCTTCCGTTTTTCTTTGCCTTTTTTTTTTTGGGGGGGGGGGTAGCCATGTTAATTGGGGTACCGATAAAAATATTCCAAATATATATTTTTTTTCTAAAGCCAACAGTACAAAATTATTATCATTAGTAAATTGATGAAAATAAATATTTTAAAAAAATCTTTTTAAAAAATACAATTTTATTAATATATGTAACTCCATTAAAAAGGAAAAAAAAAAAATTTTCCATCATCAGAATAACAAAACTTTTAATATGACCAAAAATAGAAGAAAACTTCCAACATTTGGACGAATAGAAGTTATCATAAAATCGATAACAAATTTTGTACCGAAACCACAAACATACATAGCAGGTGTAATAAAATCGTATAAAAATACCTGTAAGATGTGCAGCTAAATTGACAACTTTTTTATCAAGACAAGACAACGACAGACATGGTAGATAAGACAAAACTGTTCGCACTGCAACTGCTGGTCTGTGATACCAACTTGTACCCCCACTACTTAGGAAAAAGTATGCGCGCGCATGCTTGTGGTACCTTTGTATCACACCGGGGTACGCCGAAAACATACGAACAATTTCAGCCGGTAGCTTGTACATGGTTTGTGTTTACGTTTACGAAAACTAAGAAAATTAAACTCGATGTTCGTTACGTATTTTTACAACAATATAAAATTTTAATAACCTATATATCTTTTAACTTAAACAAAAAATTATACATGTTCTCAATTTGTAGAAGAATTTCAATTTATCAAAATAAGATGAATTTTTTTTCTTACCAAGTTTTTTTTAAATGAAAATATTATTGCGCCTTTCGTGGATATTTGTGCCAGAGCCGCACTTAAGGAGACACAGAGCCACATGCGGCTCCGGAGCCGCACTTTGCCGACCATTGACCTAGGTCATATAGGCATCTGAAAGGCAGATTTGTTGGCCACTTTTTCTGGGCACCTTTTTCACGAACATCAAAGACAAATTTCTGAAGCCATCTACGGTCTTACTAGCAACCTCATCACAAAAATGCTACGATGGTTTGATAGCGTCTTATAATACAAATTAATTGCTAAATCTGGAAACGCTAATACCAACGGCAAAGAGTTGATACTGCCGGCTGTCACGGAAGTTTTAAAAACAGTTTTGCACCTTCCAGTCTCATCCAATTTAATCAAAAATATCCCAATAAGCAGAGATAGAGTGGGTTGACAAATTGATGAGATGGCTGAAGACGTTGAAGTTTTCCGATGCAAACTTTTGATATCCACCGAATTTTCCCTTCAATATGATAAATCAACCTTGCCAAGTAATGTAGGCTATACTGTTGGCGTACGTCCGGTTTATGAAAGAAGAAAAAAATATTGAAGAGATGCTTTTTGCTTGATTTTACATACCAAAGGAGAATTTACTTATAATACTGTCAAATATTATTTTAAAGAGAAAAACATTCGTCTTGCGAATATTACGTTTTTTACCATTGATGGAGCTCCTGCAATGGTGGGTCGACAGGGTGGGTTTATCGCCGTTTTGAAGAGAGAGGTACCAGATATTTTAGTTGTTCATTGCGTGATTCACAGACATCATACAATAAGAAAAAATCTGGATGACTGTCAGCATCAGTCATTGCAATATATCTGCTGTCAACAAAATTCGCAATAATGCTCTCAACGATTGATTATTCAGACAGCTGTGTAAAAATAATGATGAGGAATGTCGCTTGCTGATACACACCGAGATTCACTGGCTATCAAAAGGTGCCTGTGTCAATAGGTTTTCGAATCTTTTTGATTCTGTGCTTGAGTTTCACGAAGACAGAGATACAGCTATGAGAGACTGACATTGACTGTTTCATTTGCAAAATTTAACGGAGTTAATTTACAACATCAAGCTTAATTTGATCCCAATGAAATCGGTTATTAATACCTTTCTAAAAAAATTCACGCAAGCATAATTTTGGTAGGAATGAGTTCAATCATTTTCCAATCTTATCGTATCTTAAAAAGAATGACGAAATTATCTCTGGTGATACACAAGAATATTGTCAACACCTTGACTCTTTTTACATGAACTTTTAGGACCGTTTTAAAGATGTTTTGTCCCTGGAAATCCCTCAATTGGCTATGAACCCTTTTGTGAATATGAACCCTTTCCTGAATATGAACTGCTGCTGAAACATCAGCAGTTCATATTCAGGAGGAATTGGTCGAACTTTCAACTAATGATGCTTTCAAATGGTGATCATCTCACAGAATTTTGGCTTCAATGTAACGTCAGTCACCGCTACCCTGAAATGTGGACTAACGTCAAAATTTTTTAATTCCCTTCCCTTTCTCCCACCTTGTCGAACATGGATTCTGCTGTTACGGATCTAGTCACAGAAAGAGAAATCGATTCGAAATCGTGCAACGAAGAGATTTGAATCTCCATCCCACTAAAGATATTGAACCGAACGTTAAGAAACTGGCTCTGAACCATCAAGTACAATCATCCCATTGACGTAGTTTCTTGATTGTTTCGTTGATACAAATTTTTGGTTTAAAGAAGTCATTTTTTTAATTATGTCATTAAGAACAAACTACTCTTTTTAAACATAGTTTTATTTGTTGTATTTTTTTTTTTCATTACCGTATTTATTTTGATTATGACAATTAGACAGCTATTATTTGCAGGGCGAAAAATATCAAAGTAACGTACACATTATTTAAAAAAAATTCACGATAAAAAATTTGCTTAAAAATTATGCCTTTTATAATTTAACACACACCATGCTATAAATAACTGGATTTTCAATCCTGGATTTTAAAGGGGGCGTTGAGATGTTTTTGGCTCCTTAAGGGGGTGGCAACGTTAAAAAGGTTGAGAATCTATGGTTTAGATCATCCTGTTCAAAAAATTCTATCAATAAACAGATCTATCCTGTTTAAAAAATTCTTTCTTAACCCTGTTAAAAAAGTTATTTTTAAGAAATTAAAATGTTAAGGGAATTTTTTGCATGTAAGTTGATTTATTTTTTTAAATCAAATTTTAGACTTTCATTCAGGATTAATAATCATTTTTTCGTAACCATTATTTGAAAATTACTAGTGCTTTTGTCCTGTCTTAATTTTACCCATATTTTTAAAAAAATTAATGAAACTTTAAATATGTTGTTTTTTACTTCAATGTATACACACTTTCTTTTATCTTAAATGCCGTCTAGTCTTAAGCGTAGCATCAATTTTAAAAAAAGAAATCAGTATAGTTTCAATGCTATTTTTATTGCTACTCATAAAAGAAAATGTCTTCGTAAAATTTCAGGTCTTACTGTTCCCATTATTTATTCACGTTGACAAACTTTTTCCTTTCTATAAGCAGCTTATAAAACGTTATTGAAACGCACCATTAAGAAGAAGTATCGTTGGTATCACAACATTTTATATTAATTCGCAATTGAAGGTAAGCATTACTTCTTAACTTTTAAGTTTATTGATAAATTAAAAAATTAACTGTGTTCTTTCTTTTCTTTGAATAAAACCAAATTAAATTATTACAACAAATTATGTATAACACATGCTATATATAGCAGGTTTTATCAGTTATTATGTCTACCCTATGTAATGACCTAAATTATTTTAATATTTTTTATTGTATAAATACAATAATATATACAGCAATAATATTTTTATCTATAATCTTATTTAATTTTTTTAAATTTTAATTATTTAACACCTAATTAATTAATTTTTCATTTTAGCAATTATCAGAAAAAAGTGTAAACAATTTGATTTTCTAAATAAATCTCTAAATTCAATAATTCTTTAACTGAAAACAGAAGAAATCCCCGCAACTCCTTTTTTAACCCATTAGACAAACAGCACGAACTGATTCCAGCGCGATTTTCTGGGGCCCTGAACCAGCTTTAATAACCTCTTCTACAACATTCAGGGCATCTTTTTTCAAGCTCTGTGGCAGAATTACCACCAAGCAATGGGGCAACTCGGATGGTCAAAGAGAGGCAAAAGAGCTGAATAGTGACTAGCCACGTGTGCGTCAAAAAAGAGCTTAAGCTAAACAGGAATAGTTTGAGGAAGATCATTGGTCTTCACACTGGACACTGCATCCTCAGGAGACACCTATACATAGTACTGGATTTTATCTCTGATCCTCTTTATCGATGTTGTTATCTTGAGGACAAGACTTCACTACATATACTTTGTGATTATGAAATTTATTCTCCTCAAAGATTCGAGCAATTATGGCAACATTGCATTAAGATCTGGGAACTGTAAGATACTCCTGTTAGGTGTTTATTTCAGCTATAAAGCTTTCTACCTAAACATGAGTTAGGGTTTGGGTACAATAAACTTGTGGTCGATGTGTCTTTGGAGCTGCCCAACCTCTAAGTCTAATCCATTAGGCTATATCAAATAATATCATTTGTAATAACATTTAATTTCATGCATATATACAGCAGGTTTTACTAAATAGTTTTATTTTTACTACTTGTTCTTGATAGGGGGGCTGTGGCTCAAAACGATAGGTAGCTTTTCAGTCCCGATTCTTTTACTGAAAATTGAGAAACTTCTACTACTTTATACAACTAGGGCATTTTCTCGTTACAAAAAAATATGAAATCAATAACTTTAAGCACCAAAAAAAGGAAATAACAAACATAAAATTTTTCTTATTTGTTCATTATAAACTTGATTTTTTTTCTCTCAAAACGTTATTTTGCATAGGTGTTTTGTATATTCTTAGAAAGTAAAAATACTTTCTTTTTCGATTGATAAAATATCTCATTTTTTGTTTCAGCCATATTGTAAACTTATTTTTTTAATTTTCTTTTCTTGTTCCCATGTTTCGTTTAATTTAATATACATAATTTTTTCTATTTTAATTTCATCTGAAGCTTAGGATTTTCTTCTTTCCAGCTATTGATTTGAATTAACACTGTTATCTTTTTTTGTTCTGTTTTTTTTTTTTTTTTTTTTTTTTTTTTTTTTTTTTTTTTTTCTTTTGGTATTCTTTTCAGGGAATTTTTCAATTTATTCTTTTCAGGACGTTTTTCAGTGAACTTATATCCACTGACTGCATGATAATTACACAATTTTCATTTATATCTTCCTCGCCTGCTACAATTGCAAGTTTATAAGGAAAACTAAAAATTTCATTATCATCGGAAAGTTAATTATTTTCTAAAATGTTAAATAATACAGAGCTTGAGACCTTTTTAGCGCATGCTGCATTTCAGAGATCTAACATGCTGCTGAAATATGAGAGTATATTACATGGTAGGTCATATTTAGGAAAAATGATCAATAGATCAATAGAAAACCTCCGGCAAGACTATCAGACCTACTAAAATATCAGAGTAATCACTTTCAATGTGAATGTGTTGAAGGACAGAGCAAGTCATAAGAGAATTTCCCTGTTCTTTAAGCATTAACTCCTATATTAGAATCAATAACGATAAGTTCATTATCGACTACTTGTAATGAAGTCTTTAAAACAGCTTCCGACAGGTATTAAAGATGACTTACTCATCAATATTTTCCACAAGTAGCACGTAAAATGTTTTCTAACAATTGAGTTAAAAAATAGAAAAAATAAATTTTTTTCTCATTTTGTTTATTGTAATTAGAAAGTTTAGGTACATAAGAGTAAATTTTTTTTCTCATAAATTTAACATAAGATACTCATAAATCTTCTTTAATGATACATTACTAAAATTTAAATTAATGAATGAAGAGGAAGCAGTTATTTTATTTTATAACCGTCGTTGATCAGCCGACCGAATTTCATTTTACGGCTACCAATGTTCAATTCCGTAGCCTTGTAAGTTTGAACCCTGTCCAGAAGACAAGGAAACTCCTGTAACAAGTATTGGGATAAATTTGGCTTCTTGGAGGACTTTTTGATGGAACTAATCCGCATTTGCTTTACATGGAGGGGAAAACCGTGAAAGCCTTCCAGGGTTAGTCTGACGGCAGTGGGGCCCTAATTTATGTTCCGTCTACCACTGAGGATATTTCACATCAGCACTGTGGTTAGGTGCAAACTGTATGCGGAATTCGTATCGACTGGGATTCGAATCCCGGTTCACCTCATTGGAAGGTGAACACTCTATCCCCTGAGCCATCGCGGCTCAAGGTATAATAATTATCATATTTCTCACAATGCAAAAAAAAAAAAAAAAAATCTGGTATTCTTTGCTATTTACTCTAATTTTTGAAGAAAATATTAATGTAATTATTTTAGTTTTCTTTGTTTCATATAAACAAATAGATTATCTTTTAAAAGCATCTAAACGTAGCCTGTGTTTGAATGAAAAGAGTACGGAGAGTACTGAAATAAAATAAAAAAAGAAACGGAAATTATTCGTAACGAACATGCCCGGTCTGACAAGGTGAGTTAGGATGCGGGAACACAAATGGGCATCAACAAAGACAAATTGCATTGCTGGGGTACATTAATTCTCATTAGGTCTTGTTTCCTGTAATTGTTCAACGGATTGTACGATTTTTTTTAAGAATAAAGAAACACCGAATGTGGTATGTTCTTCTTTCATTGCATTCGCTTATTCGTTTTATAAGCATACATTAAGAATCACTTAACTACAACAGAAAATTATGTACTCAACCTCACTGTTTTGAGACTGTATGCAAGTATTAATTTGTTTGTTTTTCTTATCTTAAAATTTAAAATAACTATTAAACATTTCTCTATAGTGGATAAAAATATATTTTTAAATAAACTTAAGAAAAATCGGCTTTCTTTTTAGAAGATTTGGCTCAAAAAACACGCAGAAGAGAAAAATATTGTCCAAATTACAAGAATACGGTAAAATTATCCGTGCTTCTTTTTCAATAAGAACACCAAAGAGCTTGGCAATTTTTACCAAAACACCTTGGTAATTATTTTTGTAAAATTAAAAATAAAATGTAATTTTAAATTATCTCATACAATTCGGTGAATGTGGAAATTTTTTTTTCGGTGAAATGGCAATTTTTTTATCAAACCATAGAACATTTCATAAAAACCAGTTATTTGGTTAAATTTGCTTCGCAGTTTTGTACTTTTTACTAAATGTGTGATTAATATCATGTAAATCGTTCCCATATGAACGGAAAAGTCACCAAATGAATGGTTCAAATACCACATAGTTAAGTTTTAGTAACCAAAATTATGTTTGTTTTTATCAAAAATGAATCTTTCGGTACTCTCATTTTTCCAGACTTTTTTTTCCACCTAAAAAAACAATAGCCTTTTTAAAACTCAGAAAAACTATAATTAATTTTTCTATCACCAGTTTTTTAGAACACGTTAGGAATAACAAATAAATCTAATTTGCTAATAACATCAAGATATAGTAACATAATAATATTTTCAGTTGTAAATTAACGAGTTATAGATATTTAACATAATTCATTTTCATTTAAAATGTATAAATATTATACATCACGTGGATTCATAAGAATATTTCTATATTAATTATGATAAATATTGTGTTATGTAATTTCAAATAAAAATGAATTTTTTTTTTTTTTGAAATAAATTTGAATATTTTTTTAAAAATAAAAATGAATATTTTTTTTTTCAATTAAAAAGGAATATTTTTGTACTTATGACAATTAGTTACCACCAAATACTACCCACAAGTTAAAATTCTAAATTTTTTAAACGTACTGTTTTTTCATTTTTTTCCTTTTTTAAAATTATATACCCATAACTTAAATGCCGAGAAATTAAAAAATAAACAATTTAAAGTACATATCTAAAAAAAATTCTAAAAATTATTTTTCCGTATACTTTCATATAATATCATAATTTTGAATTTAAATTTTGTTAGAACTAATCCTTTAATACAATCTCTAAAAATGTATATTTCGTTGTGTGCAGTTATTTAATTTCATTTCCCCCTCAGAAATGGTCTATTATTAAATTTATTAACTCATGAATCGTTATTATTATTGCCTAAAATAATTCAAAGGAAAATTAAAAAAAATATTTAATTAAGATATTATAGTTTTGAGTAAGTCCTAATTATGCAAAATGAAACAAAAATTTCTACTCTTTTTTTCTTAATAATATTAATTATATTTTTAGAACTAATCATATTTGAGATTTAGTAGCCTTTATTTGATTTAATTGCCTTCAATTAAAACAATTTGTATTAATTGTTTTAATTGAAAGATAAAAATGCCCCACAATATGCGAAGGAAAATGAAAATTACATTTAAGTTTAGGATTAGTATAAAGAATCAAAATAAACAGATAAGTTCTTTCAATGCCAGCATAATTTTTAAAAAAAAAAAAAATTACATATCTTTCTTCCCATCAAAAGAAAATTTAATAATGTCCCGATAATTATGAAAAAAAATAAGCATAAAAAATTTAATCCCTTATAATTCGGAATTTTTTATAACTATATGTTTTTATATTTTTTTTCTGAAAATATTTTTTCTGAAAACAGAAATAATTAATTATGGAAATTAAAACTAACATTTTAAATTTAAACAAATAATTTATAATTGATTAATTTTTTTACACTGAAACAGATTCTTTCTGTTTACATTTAACATTTTATATTTATGTTTAAACAGTTTAAATATAAGGAGATGCTGAAAATCATTATTAATTTTGATAAGGAACGAAAAATTTTTTTGTCTTTAGCTGAATGTGTTTTATTTTTTCTCCTGCTCATCATCCTCTTGCATAAAATACCTCAAATGGTAAAATAATCATAAATTAAAGTCTAATTATTGTTGAATTAACCATGGAAGTTTTCGTGATTCTTATATATTAGATTCTTAAATTAGACTAAATGTTTTATAATACTTAAGACAAGAAAACGGCGAAGGTTAAATTAATATAAACATTACTTTTATTTTATATTTAGGGTATAAGTCGGTAATAAGTATTGCTGCATATGCTACCTTTTTTAAATTTTACATTTTTTTACAAATATCCATAACAAAGGAAAGTTTATGGTTAAATAAAAAACCAATATTATATTTATGGTATCAAACTGTATTAAGTATCACTTTATATATTGCGTTCTTAAATTAGACTAATGCTTTTAAAATATCTATAGCGTGAGAACAGTTAGAGTTACACAAATAATTCTTGCAGTATATTTCTGAGACACTGCATGGGTTTTTCATGCGAGAATTCTGAATTTTAGTTCAAAAGCTATTCAAGAGAAAGCAATGCGTATAGTAAACCTATAAGTCCTCAAAAATATTATAGTTATGATAGAAAAACGGTATGTTTATAAATACAATATCGGTCAAAGTTTATAATTGCTCAGAAATTTTCGCAGAAATAATTTCTACAAATAAATATTTAGAATGCATTAGCTAAGCAAACTCAATTTATTTAATATTCAAAAGTCTTCATCTTAGATACGAGCTTTACATTATACTAACATGAAATGGAGATGTTAGGGATTTTAAAAATTTTGGATTTGAAAGTGCTTTTAAATGCAGAGATCATTAATCACGTTTGGTTTCCGCCCTGTTTGACGTTTTCCGGAAATGTTTAGTTTTTTATGCATTTTGAAAAGGTGAAAATCTGGAAGTTTGTGCATTTTTATGAGTGCTATTTTTATGGATTCCGCAAAAGTTGACTAATCTTTCTTCTCCACTTGAAAAGCGGTTGCATTCTTTTCGCAGTATAAAACTTTTTAGTGCGAAAGGTTTTTTTAAACTCCGTAAGATACACGTTAGAGCCATAAATTATTAAAGATTATATACCTACGCAAGATATACGATTAAATTTATTGTAAATTCATTAAATAAAAGTTTTTAGTGTTTTTCATTGCAAACTTTTTAATAAAAACATTCAAATGTAGATTACATATAAATTTTATGCTATTCAGTTTCCTTTGTATGATCATATATTACTGTATTTATTCAAGATTTTCATTATATTATAATCTATGTTTCAAAGATTAATGCACAACAATCTGAAATAAATAGTGTTTTATTTATAGCTTTTAAATAGATGTAAATAATATATATATATATATATATATTTAAACCTATTATATATTAAGCCTATTATATTGTATTTAGACTTTTGTTTTAAACCAATATTATTATTTATAGAAGTAGTCAAATCAATAGTGAAAATATTACATGGACTATTGAATGAAAACATTAAATATAATATTTTCCACCTCAGTGATTCGCTAATTTCTTTAATCTCAATTTCAAGCGTAATTTTTTGGGCAATGTTCTTCATCGTGTTTCTCTAATACCCACTTTTCCTGCTTCATGTTGTTTAATGTGATCAGAAATGAACATTAAGATCATGCGATTACACGTAAAGGCTTCATTTGCTGTATAGTTTATGCCAACATGCCAGCGACTCCTAGAAAAAGAAAATTGAGTGTCGTAACAATGAGATCTAAATTATGCATTATAAATATTTCAACTAATGTTCGCGTCAGTAAAATGCAAAGAAGATTTTCCAATTTAATATAATATTCTGTATAATTTATGAATCTATTCAAATTTTAATTTTATGTATTTATTCAAATTATGTCTTGATAAAATGTTGGTACACACTGTGAAAATAAAAAAAAGAAATATATAAAATAAGCATTTAATTGTAACAAAAAATCCTTATCAGATTTAAAATAAAATTTCTGTTGAATGCTGATTTTAGAATTGAAAATTAAATAAATTCTATCAGATTAAAAATATCTCAATTTAAGTAGAGGAAATACGGAATCAATATTTGTAGTCTTGCACGTACAAGAGAATTAAGAAAATAATAACTTTTTTTGAGAAAACAAAGCAATGCGATTAAAGGATCTTTTATGGCTCTATTTTAATAGGATGAACAGTAACTGTCAACATATTCTAGAATTACGACCTCATCTGTCAATGTCTTTGACAGACGATCTTTTTACAACAGACAAAGAAAAGACGTTCATGGTTGAGGGTAAGATAATTTTTCATACAAAGCGTTGTTATTTATTCTTAAGATTCAGTTTAAATTATTGTTTTTGTGGGTTTTTGCATAAATTTTCTGAACTATTTCTATTTTATAATTAACTACAAATCCCTTATTTAATATTAATATAACTGAATGTAACTAATATGTTTCTCTTAAAAATTTTATTGTCAATTTGATAAATCATTATCGTACATTCAATTCCACTTTTTCCTGAACATGTTTCTTCTCTTGGTAATGAATACGCCTTTCATTAATGGTATATTTTTGTGTTTTGTTTATTTGTTAAATAAAGTTATTGATTAAAATCATTATACTATTTGTTGAATAAAGTTGTTGATTAAAATCTTTTCATTATTTGTTGAATAAAATTGTTGATTAAATTCATTATATTACTTGCTGAATAAAGTTGCTGATCAAATTCATCATACCATTTGTTGAATAAAGTTGTTAATTAAATTCATTACGCCATTTGTTGGATTTAGTTATCGATTAAATTGATTATACTATTTGTTTAATAAAGTTGTTAATTAAATTCTTTATATTATTTGTTGAATAAAGTTATGATTAAATTTATTATATTATTCGTTGAATAAAGTTGTTGATAGAGTTTATTATATTAGTTTAAGAATAAAAATGTTTATAAAATTTCTTATACCATTTGATGAATAAATTTGTTCATTAAATTAATTATACTATTTGTTGGGTGTAGTTATTGATTAAATTTATTATACTATTTGTTGAATTAAGTTGTTTAAATTGATTATATTATTTGAGCAATGCATAATGTTTCACAATGTGACCAAAAATTCATATAGGTGATAAAAAACATCAAAAACATATAAATTTGCTATAAAGCATGTGGATGTTAAGCATGTTACGAGGGAGGAAACTTGAAAAACAGAAGGTTTTTAAATTATGGTCAAATCAACTACAAAAGAACTTGCATTACGAGAGGAACTAAGCAACTACTACTAACTTACTAACTACTAAAATTTATTTGATTAATCATTACAGGAGTTGTTTGAAGCGTCACACAATGATGCTATTGCAGACAATACAACAACGTAAGAACAGTTCCCAGATGCGTTCAAAGATACCAGATATGTTTTTAATGCTTCCGAAGCAGGGATAATCCTGAACGTGAAATATTGGTTTTTTGTGAAGTGTGTTACAAAATGCTGTTAAAATCCCTTCAGTGAAAAATAATAATTCATCAATACATAACTAACTTTAATAAGAGTTTACGTGAATTTTTAAATATTTCATTGTTATCAAATACACAAAGCTTTAAACTAAATTGTGTTCTAGTTCTCAATAAGCGTTCAGTGGTGTGCCGTATTATTAAACCGCATCATAAATTTTGTGAATTACTTATTTCCTATAAAAGAAAACAATAACTATTTTTATCTTTATTTCATTTCAGTGTGATTATGTGTGATGGGCTATGCTGCTTTACTTCGCAGTGTATTTTTAAGTTGTATTGTATCTTATCAATACTAGGCTTAAGGTTTGACGGTGACTTACAGCAGTTAAGAAAGTACCAACCAGAAAAAAACGTTTTTAGGGAGGTTTTTTTTCTCTAAATACACGAGCAAAAATGAGATAAAATCTTGACTTTCGGTTAACTATTTTTTGGTTAGAATGCTGACGGCTAATTATCACTGCTATGGGTAAAGATATTTTTTAACTGCTAGTTTTTGTTTTAGAAAAGAAGGAAACGATGTAAATTATGAGCTTAAATCTGTTTTATTTAATAAAATGTTTATGTCATGAATTAATTCTGATGTGCTTGAAGTTAAATTTCATTTTAGTTGTTAACAGGCCAATTATTAAAAAAATGACATGGAAAAATATCGCTATTTGGAAGGAAAAAAAACCGCTAATGTCCCAGTTCTAATCCAGATATTTTTGTTAATTTACGTTCTTCTTATTAGATACGGTTATTACTCATCTCGGGAACTTTGTTTGGGGGTTATAACTTTCATTTGCGCTTTATCTCTTAGTACATTTTAGAAAAATTTATATTCAAGGTTCTAGTTAATTGGTAAAAATTAAGTTCCGTGTAAATTAACTTAATTTTTTAATTTTTTTAAAATTCCTACTGTTTGTCGATCTCTCTGTACATGCCCAAAAATGGTGCCAAAATAAACAGGATAGAAACCTTGGTGAGAATCGGCAACACTAGCTATTACAGAATTCACCATTAATCTAGGTCTAAATTGTTTTTAGTTTATTATTTATGGTTGATTACATAATAATATTTTTTACCCATTTGTTAATATTTCTAATAAATGCCCTGCTAAATATTGATTGATTGATTTGTAAATATTAATTTTTTGTAAGCAACGGATTATTTTTCATGACTTGAATCATGTATGTACGTATTTTTTTATTATAATTAAATAGGCTTAACTATTTACATATTTAAATTCCAAAAAAAAAGGAACTTGAGTTTGAATTTGAGGAGTGATTTAAGTCCAAATAATATTATTTCTCATGCATTAAATATTTACATTATAAAAATTTTTTTCATTTATTTTGGTTCTGTTTTCATAATTACTTGATTTTTAATTGAATTTTGAAATTTATGTGATTTTTAAAGATCCTGCTTTTTTACCTAATCACCTAAAAATCGAATTTTATAATACAACTACAATACTGACGGTTCTGCTCGTAGAAAGTCGTATTTTAACCTGCAGTCTTCACTGCATAGCAAAACCGGTTTTCCAATGTTAATAGATAGGGGAACTGTGTGTAGGGGAGAAACTTTCTCCCAATTTCGCCCATTTCCTTAACCGCCAGTGGGTTAAAAGGGTTAATATATCAATCTATTAGGCATCAGATTCAAAATTTTACTTTAAATTTTTCAAGTGAAAAAATTAGTTCAAAACATAGTGTTCCAGTTTTGGAAATAGGTGTTTCAATGATTCTGTTTTTAATTTTCAAGTGAAGCATTGCGTTTGGTTGTGCGAATTTAATTCAATTAATGGTGACAATTAATATTATTCAGTTAACAGTATGCACGTATTTAGGACAATTTCCATTGGGTATAAATTTACAAATGGCTGATAACAGACTCATTCATACTCAGTGTTATTCTCATTTGTTGAAATTCCAACTATTGAAAAGAAATTCTTTCTGATGACCTTCAGGGGACCCTAATACATTTTTAGTTACTTGCCAAAAATAGAGTTTAAATTTAAATCTTTCAAAGTGGTATAGATTCTTGAAATTAATAGTTTTTCTTTTCTTATTCTTGTTATTTATTTTACTTCCGTGATGAATGAATTATAACAGGGATAATTAAAGAAAATCGTGTCCTATTTATTTGTCTCATTTATAATTTTTTCTTTCTCTTAGCTCCATGTCTGAGAGATGCATAACGATGGAACAAAAATGGCTTTGTTAGAAAGGTTTATTCATTGAGATTTCGAAGACCTAGATATTGATCAATCATGTCATTATGAACTGAACATTTTAATTTTTGAGAAATACATAGAGGAGAATAGTATGCAACTTATTACGTGATTCTATATCTGTAGAATATTGTTTTTAAAAGTAAAATTGGAATAGATGAAGTGGAAAACAAATCTTAGAGTCATAAGCAAACAAAAAACGAAAAATGAAGCTCAATTATAAAATTGAACAAGAAATGGAAATTGGGTAAGCCAACATAATTGAAGAAACTGGATGAAACTTCGTAAAAATATTATAAATGCATAACATGTTCTCCTTTTAATATGTTTAAAAAAATTAACCCTGGAGAATATCTTGAATATCTCAGCAATACATAATTATTTTAATTTTTAAAGAAGTGTTTAACCTATTAATATATTTCTTAAAATTATATTTAACATTTCCTTGGTCTTTTAAATGGATACCATTTTTTTCGTCCAAATATATATACTGGAATACAGCTGAAGCACTTATTACAACCATCATCTAAAAAAGAAATCCTGCCTCAATCCAGCCTCAAATGTCAATGTTACAAAATTAGAACTTCATTAGATGCACGCTGTAATTTTTTCACTCTATTTTTTTTAATTTATTGTTTTCAGATGCTCTTTAACTGTGAATTTATTAAATTTCAAGTTATTCAGTTTAACCGTTCTTAATTCGGCATTTAAACGAAACAAAAGAATATCACTTAGTTACTCACATTTAGAATTTAACAATTAGATTATAACTTAATAAGCGTCGTTTTAGATGGTTAATAATTATGTCAGCGCTCTTTTTGTACAATGACGTTTTGGAATTCGATAAACATCAAGTATCGTTATTATATTTTATCACTTTCATTAATTAAGTTCAAATATTCAAATTACTTTGAATTAGATTTTCTATAAAAAAAATTTCTAGTTTTTTTTTTCATACGTATTCATTTTTTGAAAAAATAGGAAACACATATCGTCTCAAGCAAATGATTGAATTAATTAGATTTAGTTCCAATTTAAGTAAAGAGTGTAAACATATAACATGAATGACTTTAGAAAGTTCGAAACATGTCTGTTATTTATTGTGTAATATTATTAATGATCCCAAACGAAGATTGGAAATTTAGATTGAAATATTTATAATATTTTCCTTTAAAAAAGATACTTTCCTTCGAAACCAATACTTTCTACTTATTATCTTTAAATAAAAATATTTACAATGATCATAAATTTAAAAATTTAAGTAATAAAATTACTTTTTTACCTCTTAAGCTCGAAAGATAATTGCATCGTTTATTTCAAATTGGCTCTTCATATTAGCCAAGAAATAAAAATGTAAATTTACCTAATTTGTTTGTTACGAAACATGACATTACAAACTTAATGTCTATCATTTCTTTTTAAAATTAGCAAAATCTGAAAAATGAAAGTAATTTTGATATCTTTTTTAATGTTCTCAGCAATATAAATAAGCATGCATGCAGATTCAAAAGTTGCAATAATTAATTTCAGGAGACTTTTTCGGTGCAATTCAAGTTTCTAAAAGAGAAAACTATTTCATTAGCTTAAATTTATTTCTATCCAGATAAATTCGAACTCTAACATATTTTTAGAAAAATACTTCACGTTAATTGGTTTGAATCTACATAAATCAAAGGGGAAAAATTAATTCAATCGCTATTTTAATTTTTCAAATTATTAATATTTTAATGCTAAAACATTCATTGCCTCCTCCCACCGAAATGGATAATCTTTTTCGTCATTTTTATTTTCGACTATACAAAAAGCATTTAGGCTTTTGAATTAAAAAAAGTCATTACTAATTTATTCACAGTGCTAGTCAGATTTATCATATCCATCTATTAATTTTTCTACGAAGTTTCTATTATGCATTAAAATTTTAATTGCAATAAGAAAAATTTAAAATTTTTTGCTTAAACGTATGTCAAACGTACCATGAAATTTATTAAATATTTTTTCATTGACCTATTAAAATCAGCTTATAGAATTAAACCAATTCTATCAAGTTTGAATCAATGCAGGAGTAATTCAATTTAAAAGATTAAAACTGATCGATTGTAGAAATATGTAAATTGCATAATTGATTCAAATTCATCTAAAGAATCTATAGATTCCAATTAACTGAGTCAAATATACTTAACCAAACCCATGCATTCAGATCAAAGTTTAGAATAACAGATGAGAATCAAAGTCAAATACATATTACAATTCGAATCAATAATTTAGAATAACATGTTTTTGAATCGTTGGAAAAAAGATTCTCATCAATTGATCTAAATTATGTATTTATAATCAAGTCTGTGAATCAGCACTTTACTTTTGCAACCTTTGATATTAATTAATAAAAAAAAATGCACCCAATTTTTATAAAAAGAGTTAAATTTCTAATTCAAAACATTTAAATTTAAATCAAAGGTGACAATTATACTGAATCAGTGTCAAATAAATGCAATTATTTGATGTAATTATTTAAAAAAATATGATTTGAATCACCAACATAAAAAAATCAGTTGATTTTGATAAGCTGTTTTAATAATCAAAACTAAGAAAATACCTTCAACGAACTGAATCATCTGCAAATTAACATATTTTTTTTAAAGAATGTTATAATTATATTGAGAACATACCTTTTTGTCAAAAGACATTTTTTTTTGTTTTATTTATGATAAAATATGTAAAGAATAAATTCTATTAATTAAAATGCAGTACAATGATGATGCTATAAATCAATTTTAAGAAAAACTATTCATTGAAAATTAATAACTAGTATACGCCGGGTACAATTGAGAAACAAATTGTTAAAATAAATACTTAGAAGTAAAAAAAAAAAGACATTCGTTGCTGTAAAGCATTTTTTACAGCAAAAGGGAATTCATAACGAAAAAAATTTTTTTTGTGCGTGTAATAATAACATGAGAATATAAGCAAGTTTTTTTTATCATTTTCTAATATTGAACATACGAACATTTTCAATAACAAAATTAAAGAAGGAAATAATTTGAGTAATATCAAACTATAAATTTTTGGACCTTAATTAAAGTTTCAAAAAGTGAAGATTTCAATTAAAAGTAGTATTTTTTAAATTAAAACAGATTGATTTATGCCTGCCATGTTTGACAATTAGTAATGATTAAACAGAATTACATACAAAAGTTCAAATTTCGATAATATTGTGTATGAATGTCAAAAATAATACTTCAAGTAAAATTTATATTCTTAGGAAATTTAATTAAGTTTATTATGATTTGTACTATACATATCATGTTTCAGATATTCAAACTTAATGTCTAAA
This sequence comes from Parasteatoda lunata, assembly GCA_949128135.1. Classification (NCBI taxonomy): domain Eukaryota; kingdom Metazoa; phylum Arthropoda; class Arachnida; order Araneae; family Theridiidae; genus Parasteatoda; species Parasteatoda lunata. The sequence goes on along the minus strand of OX421970.1, from coordinate 9,251,706 downwards.
ATGAATGCTTATCACAAAATTTATAGAAATCTAAAAAAATACCATAAAAATATCTAGTTGTTGTTGTTGTAAGCCATTAAGGCAAGGGGTGCGATTGTTCTTGTTTTGCAGTGTCACCTTTAATGGTATAACTTGTAATGGGAACATGGAGGACTTTGTTAATGTGCACCAGTCACCATTTTCTACACTGGGAGTCTTCAGCCACCTGGATTCGAACTCCTCTTATCACGAATGGGAGTCCAACACCTTGCCAACCCAGCCAAAAATGTGTAGTGGAAAGATGTAATAAATTTATAAATGTTTGACAAATGACAATTTCCCTTTTGCTATTGTGGATATATATATATATATATATATATATATATATATATATATATATATATATATATATATATATATATATATATATATATATATTTGAGCGTTAGTTTTCGTAAATGTCAGTGACAGTAGTAAATGGGAGATAAGATTCAAAAAAATCGCTGTCTACTTAAGGTCTCATGAGAGATGTGAAGAATTATTCTCTGCATTAATATCTATTTCTGTGGTTCCAGAGTCCGGAAAATCTGTAACATTAATCCTCCCTTCACTTGTTTAAACGTAGAAATTCCCATATTTCCGGATAAAGAGCAATAAACCTACAGTTGAGTGTTATAAACAACACAATACTTCGAATGCTTCGAATGGTTTTATTGGACAGTATGCATCTTTACAGGCATCTTTAATTAAATCAATGACATCTAATGTTATAATAATTAAATTATGACTTCTAATGTTCAACTCCGTCGCCTTGTAATTTTGAACCCAATACAGAAGACTAAGGATCTCCTTGATTATGTATTGGGAGAAATTTGCCTTCGTGTATGACTTCTTGATTTAACTCACCCGGACATGCGTACATGGAGAGGGAAAAAAAAAGAAAACTTCCCATGGTTAGCCTAATGGCAAGGGGACTTTAACCCATGATCCGTTTACCACTGAGGATATTTTACGCCAGCACTGAAAAGGTGAAAGCAGGATGTGCAATGCGTGTTGACCCGCCATCGTTGGGATTCATCCTTGGGATTTAATCTAATACACATATTCAAATGCATTTGAGAGTTCGATAAATCTCTTGTAGTACTCTAAACTACCAAAATATGCTGTTGTTGTTGTTGTTGTTGTTGTTACTTATTCTACTTGGCCCAGAACAAGGCTAGACCAAGTCCAGAAGACCATTTACCGACAGAAAATCATATACCATCGCCGGATCCTCCGAGATAAAATTCTTCTCTAAGCCTCGTACAGGACAGCAAATGATCAGGTGTTGCCTGGTGCACATTACATTTTCGGCATACAGTGAAAGTCTTTTGACCCTGAACAAATGTTAATCCGTGGGTATGACCACTGATTAGTCTTGTGATTGCGGTCAGCAGTTTCCAATAACCTTTTATCTCCAGGGCAGCCCCAGGACTATTTTGTTGATACCAATCATGACTAGGTGGAATCCTCCAAGTCCTGTTATTGTTGGCCTTTACTTTAGCATAGATTGCATTGTATGTTAGATGACCCCTACTACCTATAGGATCATTAGAGCCCTCCATGGCCAGTTCATCAGACAGATCGTTAAAGTAAAGGTTTACGTGGGAGGGGATCCGCTGTAGATGTATGTCATTGTGAGAAGAGTAAGTCTTCAAATCAGGCCAATTCAGTCACCGATGTTTCTCCAATTGCTCAGATATTGTATTGAGCCCTTACTATCCGTGAAAATCCAGATATTCTCTGTACTTTCAATGGAAATTATGTGTTCCAGAGCCGCGTCTATGGCGATTTGTTCTGATCTAAAAACTGAACAATGGTTTGGATTACGCCTTTTAATTTGTGAAATGACATCTTGGATTTTTTGACAACCCCACTACCAGTGTTGCCATTATCAAATTTACTTCCATCCGTAAATATGTACTGCTTCAGTTGGAGGTTTGTGGATTGTCTCCAGTGCCAACTGTCTAAGAAGTGCTGGATGCTGATTTTTCTTACTATTGGAAACCAAAAAATTCTCGTAAAGGAAGACCCTCGGAAGATCTTTCAGTGGATTCAAACTTGGTTCTATTGAGCAGTGTTCTATGTCAGGGAACAGCAGATTCAATTTACCTGCCCTGCAAAAGGGACTGCCTCTTTTTAATCTCTGGTCATCTGTCCAATTCATTAGGTAGGTAGAAGTGCGATGTTTGTCTCCATAGCTGTATAGCTTGCTGTAATATTTTGCGATGCTAGAAGTCCATCTCATAATCAATGGTTGTAGGTTAGCCTTGTATAAGACAATCTCACTAGGATAGCAATTACGTAATCCTGTAATGATCCGTGCAGCACTCAGCTGTATCCTTTCAAGCATTCAGACCAAAATCTAAATATAGTAATCCTTCTATTCATGAATAAAGAAGTTAGGCTACACTTTCTGAATCATTTATCTTTTTTGTTAAATCAAAGGGAATGTTTTATTTTTAATTATGCTTGCAAAACTATTTAGTACACAATACAGTACATAATAAACTATAAGTACACAAAAAACTAAAAAAATTTAAGAGCTTTTTTAGTTTAACGTCTCAGACTTAACTATTCAGAGGGCTTGTGGATAGAGACGAATTGTAATTTCCTGGTCTTTGGCTCATTGCAAAAGACATCGCCATTGTTCAAAGCACCAGACTCATAGGGAAAATCTCTTTTACTTTCCATACAGATTAATACTTTTAAGGTAAATCATAATCATCCCACGGGCTTTTAGGCTAATTAGAAAATGTGAAAAACTGCAAAATCTAACTTAATTCATTTATGATTTTTGTAACATAATTGCAAAGAGTTTGATATAAATTAGATTAGTTGAGCACTGATACATTCTCTAATTAACCTAAAGATAATAGAACCCTTATAATAAGAACCCTTATAAACACTGGCTGATTAGAATATAATAAAATATTTCCATTAATTCTGGCGAATTGCAAAGTAACACCGAAATGGCAATGAGCCTACAATAGTCACTCCGGTCCCACAGAGATGGATTTTTTAATCAGTCTGCTGCATATAAGCGTATGATTTGTACCGACTGTAGGACTGGTGAAATATATCCATAAAGATAAGAAAGTTACGGGTCTACTGATTGTACGCGAATAAACGTTTTGTATGACAGATATATACTTAAAGGGGAAAAAAGTCCTCTTTGGTCATTTTTTCAAATTCACAAGTGTATATATATATACTCATGCCAGTAAATGTCACCTTATGTCACTAGAGGCTATTCCCTATAATGAAATGTTTGTTTCATGTGCTTCTGGACAGGTCATAATAGGTAAAGCGCCCCTAGCCGCGTACGAGGACATTTCGGGCATGACCTTCCATGTAATTTTATTCATAATGAATCCTTCTGAATTTTAATTCTGCCCCAGAAGTTCGTCGTAACAACTTTCTAGGGCATCCTACATATCTTTCAAGCGTGTAATCAACTTTTTCGGCATTCAAACAGATTGAACCATAATACCTGCATCTTAAGCAAAAATACGATTTAAATATGCTACAACCTTAATTCATTGTTAAATTGGTTTTTTCTCATTTAAATTGAACCAAGAAATGACGTTAAAAAGTACGATAATATGGTTCAACTGGTTTTCATTCTATGGCTGATACTTTGATACCTATTATGGTTCAACTCTTTAAATAGTGTATGCTGCTCTCATTACCAAATTCATCTTAATTAGAATTTTTCTTAGTTGATACTATAAAACTTCATTGTTCAAAAAAGTATGAAGTTGGTAATAACAATCAACATATTTCGAGAGCTCAAAAATTGACTTCCATTCTTGATATTCTCCAGATGTGAATAAGTAAATGAAGTAATTCGCTACATTTTTTGAGCGCTCGAAACATGTCTACTCTTATTACCAACTTCATATTGTTTGAAAAAAATTGCAGTTTTATATCCTCAAGTAAATCTTTCCGCTTCAATTTCTTGGCATTGTTTATTTTGTATTTTCTTCTTCCTTACTATGGAATAAAAAATCCAAACTAAATAATGCAAAAATTCAATACCAACTAATGCGGTGCAATTCTTCTTCCTATTATTTTATTATTATATTTGATATCTAGTTTTAACCTCGAAGCCTGCAGGTGCAAAATCCAAAATGGTGGACAAATCAATCAAGTTTTTAATTAACGCTTTGAAAAGATTTTCTTAAAAGCTTTAAAATCTCATCATCACTTTGAAGGTTCAAAATCGCAAATCTTATAATCGCTTAAATGAAATTATGCTAGAATAGTTCGTCTGAACGATAGAATATTTGCATTAAACTCGACTTCGGCTCTACGCTCATGTCCATAGAATTTATCGGATAATAAAATAAAGCCCTATAGCTCTATAATTAGGATTTTTAGCGGAATCAATAACTTTTTTTATTTTAATTTTTCTAGATTTTGATCTAAGGTATTTTTTCCCAAAAATAAAATAGCAAAGGAATTTCCATTAGAAAGCTTATTTCAAAGACATTTATTTCAGGTCTTCGTTTGAATCTGAAGTTAAATCTATTAAAGTAAATTTTACAAAATAAGCACTAATATTTTCTCCTTATGTCTGGATGTATTTGAAGGAAACTATAACATGCGACTGTTAAATTAAATCAAAAGAAAGAAAAATCGTTAAGAAGCTTTAAAAAAAGTACTTCAAATAAATCTGATTTTGATACAAAACAATAGGATTGAACAAAAATTTATACGAACATATTGAATTGAATTTACTTTAATTTGAATTGTACACATTTAGCTGATTCTGGTACGAAGCTGATTTAGCTAGATTTAGCTGATTTTTACTAGAAATAATTGGATTTTTCTGGTTTTAATTCAGAAAAATGGTTTAAAAGAACTTGAAAGAAACTAATTTCATTGACTTCGTTAATATTACTCTGGGAGAAAAAAGGACATAAGGTTTCCACCTCATACCAACAAATGCCTATTTGTTTTACAAAAATATCCTTAATCAAATTAATGCAAAATAGTTTGCTAAAAATTCAAGGATGATGTCAAAGTTACATACATTTTTAATTTTAAATATTTTGAAATAAAAATTGAATACCGCACTTTAAGTAATTAAAATAAATGAGCTGTTTTATTTTATTTTATAACTGCCGTTGAACAGCTGACCCAATCTTTGAGTTTACAACTACTAATTTTCAACTGCGTAGCTTTGTAGTTTTGAACCCAATCCAAAAGACATGGGAACACCTTGCTCAAGTATAGGGAGAATTTTTGGGGGACATTATTGATGGAACTAACCCGCGCTTGCGTAACATGGAGAGGAAGACCTCGAGAAACCCTCCTACTGTTAGTCTGACGGCAAGGGGACTCTAACCGTAACCCCCGAGAAAGAATAAGGCCATGACAGCAGGTTCGGAAATCTTGATGACTCATCGCTAGTCGTCCGACTGCTTCACTGCTGTAATCTCGACCGCAACTTTCATACTGGTGTTTACATTTTTGGCTAGCTTATTCTGTTTCTGCATGGCGTTTAAATTTGATAGATTTTTAATCATAAAATTTTGTTATTGTTTATGTTGAATTTATTTGTTATTAAATTGTTATATTTTACATTACTTCTGTAACTTTTCGCTACTGAAGTTTTCATTTGTAGTTGGTTGATTTGCTGTTTTAGTAATGCCCGATCACTGTTGTGTGACGTCTTGTACTTCTAATTACGCCTCTGAGGATGATAAAAAATATGTTAGTGTCTTTAAGTTTCCCAAGGATGATAAAAGAAAAAAACTGTGGATAAGAAAAATTCCTAGACTTGATTATAAACCCACCAA